>CM051387.1:7260900-7495319 GCA_028015245.1 Cardamine occulta | reverse complement strand
ATTGGTGTGATTTCAAGGATAAATAAGCTATTTTTCGAGTATTGTTAGTGTCAAAGTAGTTTTACAGGATTTATGGGAAAATAGACCAAAGGAGGAGCAGAACCCGTTTTAAGGCAGTTCCAGAGTATCAAAAGTTTGGCAACACTTGGAGACCTTACCATGAACTACATTTGGAGTTCTTCATATCATCAGAAAGATGGAAGAGTCAAGATTCACCTGGGACAAGAATCAATGCAATCCATTCTGCCGTTTCGCAAATGCATTCCGAGGAGTGAAGACATGTCGACTGAAACCAAAAGCTTCATCACCTCGGTGACAAAGTCTTGTGACCGAGGCCTGGCCTCTTGAACACCTCGGTCACTCATCTAAGATTATTTCAAGATATCAATAACGCTCTCATGTAAATTAAATATCCTAAGGTTCTAGATTCTAGGTGATCAATCCAAATCAAGTGTAAATTCAAATCTTGATAAAGGGCAATTATGATTATCCTAATATGTTATTCCCAATGCAAAAATTCATCATAAACCCTTTGAAAACCCTAAATCGAACAAGTGGATTACTCATGCATTATCAATGAAACACAAATCACGGTCTGAATAAACTGCATAGAGAAATCAAAAGTATAAAAGGAATTCAGAATCTTTTCTCTACAAGGTGAGTTCTGATTCTTCTCTCCAAAGCTCTCTAGCTTCTAAAAACAAAACTTAGTCTTCTATGACTTCTAAAAACCTAGATATATCTAAAATACGAAAAATGACTTGTATTAGAAATAATTAAAACTCTTGGGTCAATTTTGTAATTCTTCAAACTTGATAAAACTCGAAAGGGCTTTGATAGTCGTGACCCGAGTCGATCGTCACCAATGGGGTGTGTCGATCGACATCAACACCTTCATTCATCTCCAAGTTGATTTTCTCATCTACAAGGCTCTAAAAGCTCCAAAGTGTATCAACAAGGTCCAGCTCCTAATTGTACCTAGTAAGTCTCAAAGAATACCAAAAGACTCTAAAAACAATACTTATATCATGGCTAAAAACCATAAAAACCATGATATATCAACTCCCCTAGACTTAGCCTATGCTTGCCCTCAAGCAAACAGAAAACCAAACACAAGGAAGAAGTTTAAAAACATGAAACTCACAACATCATCAGAGCACCACACCCGCATTCACCTTGGTAATCCACTAGAAATGTTTTACCTGACAAGATCCTGACCAGCATGTATATCATCGCTGGCATTCGCAGTTTTCCTGATCATACCCACAATTTCACAACATAATCCCCTGTAAGCCCCTCATCGCTGGGTCTCGTCTCTGATTTCAATGCCCAAAATCTTCTAGACTCATTATCATTCAATACCAAAACAAGACAATTATACAACACTTGGTACTTTTTTTCTCCCCCAGACTTATTGTTTTATTTATTTTCTCTTTCTTTTTGGTTTTTATGAACTTTCTTTTCTTCTCCTTTTTATTTTTTATAATTCAAAGGGGTAAGCGAATAATAGTATCATGGGAAAATCCTAACCTCACTTTGGAATTTGCGTGATCATCTGTTATATTTATGTAAAATAATGAGGTCATGGGAAATTTTGCTACCCTTTTACACAAAAGAGAATCATTTCATCTTTAGATATTAATTGATTTGATCAAGGGAGAGGAGTACCGTTTATATTCCACAAAATTTGTATATGTCTAGTATGAATGAGGAGTCAAGCCCTTGGAACATTGGTCACATCGATAAGATAAAACAAGTAGCTCAAGTAATGCGGGTTTCTGTTAGAAGTATGGTAGACTCAAGTCAACCGGTCAACCTTTGATTTTTCCATTAGTCTAGGATTGAATTCAGGGTTGAATCAATGGTCACTTAAGCTTCTGCAAAATGTGGTGGTTTCCTCAGTACTATAATTTTTTGGACTAATTTTGACTCAATAGAATGGACTAATTTGACTCTTAAGAAAATAAAAGATGTAGTTAGCAACTACCTCCCCCAGACTTAAACAACACTGTCCCCAGTGTTATCAAGCCAAAGGAAGGTGAGGCAAAAAAAATTAAAAATTGAACAAGCGTGAATTTTTTGATGTTAGAAAATTGTGACCTTTAGTGTAGGTGTGTCGATCGACAACCGTGGGGTGTGTCGATCGACACAAACTGTGTAATCAGACATTGAAGTTCCATAAGTCCCTATTCATGCCATTCGTTGTGCTTTCCTCACTAGATTTCCTGTTAGAAGCAAGATAATAGCATAAACAAACAAGTTCAAACAAGTTCCAAAGCAAAATAAAAGACAAACTGACTCTCAAGTACAAGAAAAAAAAATTGACTCAATGGGAAAAGAAAAGAAAATACTAGAACCAAAAGTCCAAATCATCATCTAAGCATAGTCATCTTTGGTAGTGGAGGACTCCCAAGTCTCCGAGGTTCAACTTGGTGTTGGGCTTGGAGGACTCCCAAGTCTCCTCGGGGAACATGTGATCAAGACCGAGCTGGAGGAGCATGAGATCGGACTTCCGTACCTTAGTAGGATCGGATTTGCACAAGATTGTGCTCACGACGATCTAGAGGATGCACCTGATGGCAAGGTGGCAGACATCGGTTTACTTCGATGACTTGGTGTTATATCCTCCATTGCCAATGTGCGACCATAACACCTTGATGTCGTTCCACTCAGTGTCCAATGTAACTTTAGTAGTGTCCCTCCTTAAATGATATAAGTAGCACAAGTCGGGAATGATGATCCAGTATCGCACTCCCTTACACATGAAAAGTGAGACTCCTTCTTGTGCTACCTTGGTGTTCTCATTGTGATAGTAGACCCGACAAGTAGCCAAGAACTACATCACCATTTCCGGATAAAGCGTGTAATAAGTGTAGGCCATACTGCCAAGACCGATCCTCCCAATCATTCGATTGACGTCATTGTTAATCCCGAGGGTGATCATGGTGCGGGTAGCCTTCAACTGTGTAGGCTGCATCTCATCATTCTACCACGTAATATAGAACAGTGTGTCGTACTCATCTCAATCCTTTGAAATAGCCCTAAGCAAACACTCAGGACGGCTCTTCTCTGTCTTCTGATCATTATCCCAATGACATCTCATCTTGATCTTTGCATCTCGAGCTTAGGCCATGGGAAATAGATGTGTGCATTGGCCAGAAATTTGGCCCTAGACTCGGTGATGAGAGCATCGGATGCCGGCTAGGAATCTGAGATGTCCACGTCTTTCTACGAGTGCGCTTGTTCATTGAAGACATCTGCAAGAAGAACAAGAAACAAGAGAAATATCCAAGGAATAGTTCATGCCGAAAATCATCATCACACCGAATCAATTTCACGAAAAACTCAATCCAAATAAGCCAAACATCAAAATCACAATTCATTAACCCTAGAAAATATCTAAATTCATGCTAGCAACATCAATTATTCACTTAAAACTCATAAATATTTCGGATTTAACTTTAAAATAATCAATTTTTCATGAACAAAATTTCATGAAATTGTAGTCTACTCAAATTGAAATAACACAATCCCATACTATAATCCTCTAAAATCATCCTAACCAAGCAAATATTGGCAAGCATAAAGAGCAAAAACGGATTATAAAGTTGGAATTTCAAACCTTGATTTCCGAAAATTTAAAGAGAGTTTCTGAAGTACATACCTTGAATTTGGAATGAATGACTAGTAGAATTGGAAAGAGGTGAAAATCTATTGATTCTAGACACTTGAATCACTCAATTTGGTTAAGAAACAAGAGATTTAAAAATTTGGGGTTTTAGGTTCACTGAGAGAAAGAGAGGCATTGGGTTGAAGGATAAGAAGAGAAAAGAAAAATAAGGGAAATGTGTATATATATGTACTTGGGGTTGGTGTCGACCGACACCAACAGAAGGTGTCGATCAACACCAACACGGATGGACGGTTTTTCAGGTACGTGATGTTGACTGGCACCAATGATGATGAATGAAGTAAATCGACAAAGACACTGGAACAAGATACGAAAGTGAAAATTAGAAGAAAAAAAACAAGAGTCAGAAAAGCGTATGTACAGACTGTACTGCAGCTTGTAATCAATGGTATCACCAGCCTGTCTCATCGGAATCAAGGTCACTTGTGGATCTGTATCAACTCCTATTCTCTGTAGTTTCTTTCTTCTACTAAGATCCCTAGGTTTCCTTGCAAGGAGATTTTTGTTCCCAATGTGAAGCTTGTTGACTTTGCGGTTGTCAAAAAACCGTCTTATCCTCTCTTGTATCAACCTTTAGACTTATCATACTAGAGCCTTCTGGAATGGCATTGTAAAATACACCGCCATCGACATGATTCAGAGCAATCCTTTTGTTTGGCAAATCAACAACTGCTCCTGTAGTTGCATGGAAAGGTCTTCCTAAGATCAAGGGCATGTGTGATCCATTAGTCACATCCTGTAACATCCGTGTTCCTTAGTCATCCTCTTGAGTTGTAACTGTATTTGACGTTTGTTGTAATGAACCCTTGGGATGTTGTGTTTTGACGAGAATTAATAATAGGACGGATGTTCATTGAAATATTCGGGAATATTTAATACATGATGTGGTATTTCATTTATTAGGGATATCTAATACATGTTGTGGTACTTCATGTATCGACTGGTTTGACACATGATGTGGTATTTCATGTGTTGTGGAGTTGAGAGCGAAGTATTGTTCCGTCTTGGTTCGGTGATTATAGGTCTACGTCATTAGATCTAGTACGTGGTTGGGGTCAATAGGATTATGTGGTATTTAATCCTATTGACGGGTCATTGGGGTTATGTGGTATTTAACCCTAATGATGAGTCAATAGAGTTATGTATTATTTAACTCTAATGATGATGGTTAGGGCTATGGGGTATTTAGTCCTAACGGGGCGGTTTACCGATTAGGATTATGTGGTATTTAATCCTAATCGATTGGTAAAGTGAGTGAGAGCCTGTGGTATTGGATCTCACGGGGACTTAGTATATTATAGTCCTGTTGTATTGGCTTCCAATATGCTAGGTTGTTTGACGGACTTAACTCGTTCGGGTCTTGTGGTATTGGATTTCGACGGGTTAGCCGTTGGGTGATCACGTAGGATCTTGTGAAGTTAGATCCAGGGGTGTTATTGAATCGAGTATGGAACGATACCGAGCTTGATTGATGGCCCTAGGGGCGGTGTTAGAGTTAAATTGATCAATAGATCAATTTTTGAGAATTAATCTCGAGCGGTTCGGTTTATACGGAATTAAACGGTAATTCCGGGGATTTTTGTGGAGTGAAAGAAATATTTTGGGACAGGTAGATGTCTCCAATATTTTGGGAAAATTAGACGGAATTATTAAAATGAGCGGTAGAGGTTAATTGGAAGAATTAATCGTTGCGGTTTAGTGAAATCGGGTCGGTTTGGTCTAAATGGAGTAAACCAATAATTAATTATATACACATATATGTATTTCCTCCTCTCTTCTACAACCTTCTACACTCTTCTTCTCATTTCTCATTTTGTACCTGAGATTTATTGGGCTACAGAGAAAGAAGAGGGGAGGAAAGGAGAAAAAGAAAGAGGGGAGGAAAGAATAAAAAGAAAGAGATGAAGAGGAAGAAGAAGAAGGAGGAGGAGAAAGAAGAGAAGAAGCTAGAGAAAATCAGAGTTTGGTGCTTGTTTGGAGGCACCATCGGCCTAGTTATTGAGCTCGGTTTGAGCTAAAATTTTGTGGGTAAGTTCATCAATCTCTTGCCTAATTATACCAAATTTCGTCTAGTTTAGTTGAGTATTTTGGGAGATATGATTTATCTCCCAAAACCGCTCAAATCAGAACCATAAGCAACGGGTTCGGTTTGGAGAGTGATTGGACACTCAAAATTGTTAGAGTGAGATGAAATTTGGAAGGTAGATGCTTGAGGGTCTTATCTTGAGATTGACTGAAGGAATTTTCTAAATATTGTCTAGGGCAAGAGATATGATCGATTAGGTAAAGCTCTGTTTTTGGAGAAGGAAACCCGAATTGGGGTTTAGTGATCCAAGCTTAAGGCTCGTGATTCATCATTTGAGAAGTGTGTTTTGTGATGTATTGATAGGGAATTAGTAGATATCTTGGTTGTGTGTGGAGCCAAGAAGATGTCGAGCTTGAAGTGAGAAGTATTGTGTGTTTTTTTCTAACCATCGAACCAAGGTGAGTGCGTGACCGTAGCGTAGCCATATAATCATTAGATTTTCTGCGATTAATGTGTGATGTGGGGCTTGACCACATGGGTGTGATTTGTGGCTTGTCCGTGTTGTGTGATGTGAGTGTTGTGATGGAGCTCTATCATAGTATCATTTCATTTTTGCATTGCATATTAGTTCAGTAAGTCTTTGTTTATATGCGCTTGTCGCTGTGGGACGGGAGGACCGCCTCACTAAGCATTATCAATGCTTATGCGCCTCTTTTGGTGCAGGTAAAGAGGAATCTTAGGATCGCGAAGCTCGTGGAACCGAGGCGGAATGAGAGGATGATGTAAATAGGTTTTGTGACTTTGTCTTGTATGATGTATGTTTTTGTTGCTAACATGAAAACTTGTTGGTATGCCTTGGTTAATAATGCTAAGTTGTTTTGGAAAGAAAATTTTTCAAAAATCCAGTATTTTAGCTTTTCCGCCGCATATAGATTCCAGTAGCTTGTCGTAATTTGGTATAGGGTGTCATACATCCACAACGTGAAAATCACATAGAAGTAGATAGTCTACATTCTGGACTCGCAAATCCTTGATGTAACCCGTCAAAGTTTTCGCTGAAGCATCAGCAAGCAGTATTCCTACCAGAGAGGTCTTGATGTCGCATATTCCTAATCTCGTTGCAATATCCTTCGACATGAAGTTAACACTTGACCCTGAATCAGAAAGAGAGTCTCTGAATCCAACTCCAACGATAGAACATGTCAACCGAGACCAAGGGAGTGTTGATTGATCCCTCCTGACTATGTCAACTCCTCTATGCCGAGCTTGATTGATTTTGGTCTGTCATTATTTACGTTCCTTGGCAAATTCTCAAGAATTTCTAGTGGTGTCGAGCGACACACATGGCTCGTGTCGATCGACGCGAGTTCAGCAATGAGAGTTTTGACTTTTTCTGTTGCTCCAATGCACATTAGACACTCTTCAATGGTGTCTCTCTTCAGCATATAAATCCAGGGCATAATAGCAGTGCACTGATACTTAGGATTGGTGTCAGTTCTACCAGGCAAGGTTCCATCTAGGCATTTCACAGCTCCAACAGGTGTTTGATGTCATTGTATTTTACATGTTTTTAGCCTTCATATATCATCATTTTATTGTAGTTTCATCCATTTTTTATACAATCTTGCATCATATTCACCACCTTAGAGTACTTAGGACATTTTGCATGAGCATTGCATACATTGTGCATATTAGAGCTGATATTAGGTACTTATGGAGCTTTGGACATCACATTGCAATGTTTGAGAACTACTCGACCATGCACTTGACCCTAGAGCTCGAGTTGGACGCCTGAAATACCACTCGAACAATGCATTCGAGCAAACTGTGAGTATCAGTACCACTCGACCAGTGCATTCGAGCAGACTGAACCACCTTTTGATTTATTGGTTTTTGCATTTATTTTCTTCTTGAACATTGTTCATCGCGTCATCATCTATCTCATATGTCACTTATCGTATTTTCTTGGTTTATGTTCTTGATGATGGATTCTGAGTAGTGAATAAGATTCTTAAGGATGGGTTAGATCTGTGTAGGATTCTTGGTCTCTTTAGATGTTTAAGCTTGAAATTGCATAGATCTCTTCTGGATTAGGTGTTCTTAATGCTTAGTTAGCCAAGGGATTAGTAATTTTGATCTCAGGCATTTCCCAACTAGAAGGTGTTTGATGAAATGCATGAACCAACTAATACAAGAGATCTATGGCTTTAACCCATGGCTTAAAAGGTTTTAGCTGTATTTTGACATTAATGAACTGGTTCTTAATACTTGCCTATATTATGTTTCATTGATATCTGCTCTAATCTTCGTTGTATCTCTAATTGGGTATTAAGACTAGGAAGTGGTATAAGCTTGTTGGTGATTATGACGGGAGTGGAGCCACCATTTTTTGATGTTCATTGTCTAGAGATTGCTTTTGTGAAGCTTTGTTAAGCATCTAGGAGATACCAAGGAGAATCACAGATCCATGAATCCCATCCTTAGGACATTATTTCCCATTTGATTGGTACTCTGTTTACTCTTTTAATTTCAGATTAGGGTTCTGTTAGTTTGCACTCGATCACTACCACTTGACCACTTAGGTCGAGTGCTTTCCATATTTTGTCTTTTTCTAAGTTTCACTCGACTCCATACAATCGATCACTCTGATCGAGTGCTTTTCGTATTTTTATTGTTTTCTTAACTCGACCTATACCACTCAACCCTGCATGTCGAGTGTACTCTTTTACTCTGTTTTTCTGCACCACTCGACCTCTTAGCTCGAGCATTTTGGTCGAGTGCTTTCTTTAGTTTATTATTCTTACATCTGCTTTTCTGCTCCATTTAGGTTGTTAGTTTAAAAACCAATTTTCTATTTGGCTTGACTTAGGAATATCTGATTGCATCCTGATTGCTAGCATCACACCCATTTGAATTGACACCTCATATACTACAATGACATGATAGTATCGAGGAATTGAAACTGAGTAAAAAATCTACTTATCAGTGTTCAAGGCTTCAAAATTGCCATTCAAGTATGTGGACAAAGCATCAATCTTGCCATTGAAATCAACATTAATGTTTTGCTGTCCATCCAGTATCTGATCCAGCATAGCTTTCATCTCACTCACTGGAATCTTAGAAGGTGGAGTCTGATAGTAAGAACTCCCAAAGTTCCTTGTAAAGCTGTTGTTATTCCACTGATTGTTCTGAGTATCTATCTTTGTAGCAAACCCAGAAGTGTTGTGATTACCTCCACAGTAGTTCCGCTGAGTATTCCCACTATAGTTCCTGAAATAATCTTGAGGGTTACCAAATCGCTGACCATAAAATCCGGAACCAGTGACATAGTTCACATCCTCTTTAATACAGTCTTCTTCTGGTTTGAAAGTCTCAATCTTTTGAGCAAAGTGAACCGATTTCTAGTTCATTAGAACGTTGTGTACCGTATCCACCTTGGCTTTCACTTCAGCAATCTGACCGTTATCCAAACCATGTGCTTGCTTCTTCCTCTCAAAGTCTGCATTCTTGGTACTATTACTAGACGCCAAGTTCACAATCAACTCACTCGCAGCCTTGGTTTCCTGGTGTTGATGTCTCCATTGCTAGCAGCATCCAAAGCAATCTGATATCTCCAATCAATCCCACTGAAGAATTTCCTTAAAAGCTGAACTTCATTAAAACCATGGTACGGACAATTTCTCTGCTACGCCTTGAACCTCAGCCATGCAGCCATAAAAGTCTTAGTATCATGCTCCATAAAAGTCTTAGTATCATCACGACTATCAAAGCCCTTGAGTAAATTGAGCGATCATGTTCCACAAATATTCTGACTTAGCGTCATCATAGAAGTTATCCAGAAAAGCAGTCTTAGTATCCTTCCAAGTTTTCAAAGATCCTGGCTTCAATTGCTTCAACTAGTGAGCTTCTTCCCCAGCAAGTGAGTATGGGAAGAGCTTGCAGAACAAGTAGACCTCTGACACTCCATTGACTTTAATGCTAAAAGCTAAATCTTCAAACTTCTCAATGTGGTCAATCGGATGTTCATGGGAGAGAGCCTGGAAAGGATGTTGCCCTACAAGAGTAAAGTACTAGGGTTTCAACTCGAAATCATTCCTCTGAAAAGCAGGAGGTCAGATGGCAGACCAATTAGTGTAGAACAGATTAGGCCTGTTGTACTCAGTGAGTGTTCTCTCCTGAGCTTCATTCCCATTGTTGTCCTATGGACCAGTATTGTCCTGAGCGTGTCGATCAACACCAACAGAAGGGTGCTCGACAATCTCGACTATAGGGTTTCCCTCTACATCAAGTTTCTGACCCTGGTTATTCTTAGATTTCCCTCTTTAGGGTTAGCCATCTCTCATGTCCTTTGTGCTTTCTGATTAGCTCGCTTTAACTTTTCGATCTCTTGAGTTGCAAGTAGTGGTTGATTCTTTTTGCTCCTGGTGCCGTACTTATGCATGCACTTGAAAGACACAAGAGAAAGAAAAAGAAAGAGACATAAGTAACAAAATAAAAGAAAAGTTTAGAATAAATTCATAATTGAAATCTAATGGTGAATTAGAGTCCCCGGCAACGGCGCCAAAATTTGATATGCTCAAATTTACCCTTAGAGCTACTCTCTCAAATTAAGAGATCACTGTAGTACTTAGGGATCGAATCCACAAGGACTCTGGGCTTCACACAATAGATGTATCAATTTCAAATAAAGCTAAACAACAAAAGAATTAAAAGTAAAAACAATGCAATAATGATCAAACAAAAGTAGATGGGGTGTAAGTTCAATATGAGAAGGCGTTAGACCTAGGGAATTCAATTTGGATAATTCAGAATTGCGAACTGGGCGAGTTCAATGTAGGATGCATGTATGACCGGTTCTTAAACTCATAACACAATGATATGATCATTGAACTCTCGCTGCAATGATAACTATACTTAACTCACTGAATTCCAAATCTCTTTGTAAAGCCTAATGAAGAAGGAGTCATTAATGTCTGGTATAATATGTTCACAAAATCCCTAAACTAAATCTCTTTGCGAGCAGACTACTCATCTAAGATTAGTTCAACATATCAATAACATTATCATGTATATTAAATATCCTAAGGTTCTAGATTCTAGGTGATCAATCCAGATCTAGTGTAAATTCAAATCTAGATGAAGAACAATTATGATTATCCTAATATGTTACGCCCAATTCAACAATTCATCATAAACCCTTTGAAAACCCTAAATGTAACAAGTAGATTACTCAGACATTATCAATGAAACACAAATCATGGTCTGAATAAACTTCGTAGAGAAATCAAAAGTATAACAAGAGTTCAGAATCTTTTCTCTACAAGATGAGTTCTGATTCTTCTCTCAAAAGCTTTCTTGTTCCAAAATCTCTCAAAGAACTTGATAAAACAAAACTTAGTCTTCTATGACTTCTAAAAACCTAGATATATCTAAAATACAAAAAAGTTTTGTATTACAAATAATTAAAACTCAAAGGGCTTTGATAGTCGTGACCCGTGTCGATCGACATCAACATGTCCATTTCTCTCCAAGTTAATCTTTTCAGATACGAGGCTCTAAAAGCTCCAAAGTGTATCAACATGGTCCAGCTCGTACTTGTACCTAATAAGACTCAAATAATACCAAAAATACTCTAAAAACAATACTGATATCATGGCTAAAAACCATAAAAACCATAATTGTATACATTTTTACGTTGCATTTTCCTGTGTGTGTATATCTCATAGATGGGAGGATTGCGTCACTAAGTATTTATCGAATACTTATGCATCTCCTTTATTTGATGAAGAAAAAGAAAAATAGTGATCATAGAATCATCGCAAGGAATATAGGATGATCTAGACTCGTTGGTTTGTTTGATTATTTTAGTATTAATGCCGAATTTATTTAGTTTATGATTCTTAGGATGAAAAATCATGTGGAATAAATTGGTGATTTTATTTTTTCATTCCGGTTTAATTTTAGAAAGTGGTTATATTATTTGAATTAATTACTTTTCATTACTTCGGTCAATTTTAATTGATTTGGCTTGAGAATAATTAATATATATGGGAGTATTAATTATTTGGTTTAAGAAAAAAAACGGGTGCGGTCTTTTCAGAAGAGAAGTTCAGGCTTATAGAACTGTAACAGACTACACAAATGATAGAGTGTTGGCACACTTTCGACATAGTTACAACAAAGGTTTTTCAGAATTATTAACAAACATACAGTAGAAAGACCTGTATTAGATTGGTTAAGGTAAGGAATCAAAAATTCCTAGCATAGAAGTAAATAAAACTGTTACAAGAACTTAGAGCCGTTAATGTTTCTAACATGCATAAAAAATAGAAGTACGATTATAAGTTATTTGGAATAACATTCATATATCGATATGTTTGGGGAAATGTTGATGAAAAGAAAGTATGTTATGTGTGCCAGTAACACTCATTGCACATGCCCTCCTAACCCCAACCACCCGGTTTCACTTGATTCTTCCTCCGGGGCAGGGAATCTTCCAAAACTTTACAATAGCATCCTAAAAAATTCATGTAGAGTCGAAAGTATCTCGCCTCTGGACAAACGTGATCGGTAAAAAAAATTTCAAACGATCAACTATTTCACTCGTGACTTGATGCCTAATATAGACACCATTCTCAACACGCGTTTAATATAGTTTTGTGATTCTTTAGCCTTCCTGAGAGTTTGTTGAAATATTGCATATAGATACATTGTTTTTTCTTATCCTCTGTTGATACCGGATCCATACCAAGGATCCATTCTCTCCAAATTACGACACATATCATTGTATTTAATATATTTAAAAGGTTGTCCGACAATTTGGAATAAGAAGAGCAGGCGAATTATGCAAGAGCTTGGGAAAGCGAAGTAAGATCTGGGGAGTAGTGAAGCCTCATAGAGGAGTAAGCGAGGTGGATCTGCTCATCGGAGAAGATTTCATTCAAAATAGAGAGTGTTACAACATTAAAGCTTAGGTCAAAACCGACGACTTAAAGGAGAATGATAGACTTAATTAGTTATGATTCTTAGCATTTATTCTCTAATTCATGTATAAATATTGACCCTCAAAATCTTGTAAGGGGGTCGCTCATTTTTCACAAAAGATCAATACACACAAATTTTCACTATTTTCTTATTATACTTGATTTCAACTTACAAGTTAATTTTCTTATACAAATGTTATTTTACTTAATAAAAATTTCATTGTTTTATTGGGTATGAGATCATGTATCCACATTTTGGCGTCGTCTGTGGGGAGAATCAGACTGTCAATCTACAAATCATCTGATTTCAGTTTAATTCTTCTCATCAAGTTCAACATGGTAGGTAGTACCGGTGAACAACAGTCCAATGTCAACCAAAATCTTGCCGATATTGCTGCCATTCAGAATTCTCTTACAGCAATCAGTCAAACCATGACTGATCTCGCTGCAAAGCTAGGGAATAAAGAGACAGAAAATACTTCTTAGAAGAGTAGCCATACAATTTTGGCTAAAAAAACAAATGGCTCTCTTCTCTCAATTGGATTCTATGTCTACTGGTCATCCATCTAGGATCCGAAGTTCCCGAGTTCTTCAGGTATCTACAAGAAATTCCTCCAGTCCCGGGACTCCAGTGAACAAGCCAACCAATATCCAGGCTGCCTTGTTCCAAGCAAATAACTGGTTTGCAACTGAAGAGGAAAACTCAACCTTTAAGAATAAGTACAAAGTCATAAAGACTGGAGTCGCGCCTACAACCAAGAAGTTTGAGCCAAAAGCAGAAAAGGACACCAAGCGATTATGGTCAACCTCGTATAACAACAGTGTCGGGTGATCCTCTCTAGGAAAAGGAAAGTTCGGGTCTCCCTCCTCCAATACATGGGTTCGAGATGAGAACGCTTACTGTGACATTCACAAAATCAATGGCCATAATACTAAGGACTGCAACATCCTAAAGAAGCATCTTCAGAGTTATCGTCATTAGGTAGTTTTGCAGAGTTCAAGATAGAAGAGTTCGTCGAACAATATCACAAGGATGGCAAAGAGTAAAGCAAAAAACCACAAGCAAAGAAACCGAAGATCTCTGACGGTACGCCAACGAAGCCCCCAAAAGGACGCATACACGGGATCATTGGAGGATCTAAGTTATATCAGGATAAGGTTCGGTCTATCAAGAAGCATAAGAGAGCAGCCATGAATGAAGTAAGCAAGGAGCCAAGAAGTGTCGGTGAAAACATGAAGATATCTTTTGAAGAATTTGATACTCAGCAGCTCGTGAAACCTCACAACGATTCTTTGGTGATAACACTAGACATTGTGAACTATGAAGTTTTCAAAGTCTTAATTAACACTGGAAGCTCGGTAGATCTTATTTTCCTAAGTACATTACAAAGAATGGGAGTGAGCAGAGCAGACGTCATCGGACCTCCAGCTCCACTCATCGCTTTTACAAGTGAGAGTACTATGTCAGTTGTCATTATCAATTTACCAGTGCTTGCTAGCGAAGTACTGGTAAAATATATTTTCATCTATCAGGAGATGAAAATTTTTTTCTCAAAACACCAATGCTGAAACGAGTTATCAAAACAATTTATGATTGAAATGCCATTCGCTTTAATGATTGGGGGCTGAATAGGGATAAGTTGTATTATTTACTTTGAAAGTCTCTTTAAAATCATTAAGCGAAGCGACATGGAAGTTCGATAAATTAAAAACATTCCGAGTCTAAAATCTTTTTTACCAACTACGATTTGGCTTGATCCCATTCTGGGAACGTAGGCAATCTGATTATTCAGAAACAGCTGTCAATCAACACATTTGGAATGTACATGAATCAATTCTTGAAAAACTATTTCGAGATAGTAATTTACAATTAGTAAAACAATCGTTTTACATATCTTCACAAGATACACTAACTTTACTTTCTAATTGTTTGATTATTACCCTAACACAGTGTGGGATTTTATAATCACACTCTTCAGACTCAAGAGCAAGCTTTGCGTAAGGCGAAGGTTCCAGGATCTCGATCTCACGAGTAATCTGGCGGATTCGTGCCTCCTCCTCTTTCAGCTTCGCTCTCAAAGCCTCCCTTCCATCTTCAATCCAAGCGTACTTAGCCATAAGTTGAAAACACAACGAGTACTTATTCAGTTTTTTTGTTTATCATAACGAATAAAATATCAGACCAAGGCATACCTTTTCCATGAACCGAATAGCAATCTCTTCTTCGCGAGGAGGTAGTTTCTTAATCGAACAACAAGGAACCGTCACGAAGGACATAAAAATGAAAGCCGAGTTCAAATCCTTGCATATTACCCAGGAAAACTGATATGGTATTCCTTTAATAATGGTAAGGGCCTGATCAACCCATATTTCTCTTGAAAACAAATTCGTACTAACGAACGAAGTTGGACTTTGCAAACCCAACACATTTTTGTTCAAACGAAAGGCATCTTTGCCTTTAAAGAATCGAAATGGCTCGCAATTTTCTTCATCAAACTACGACAGCGATTCCTTAGTTCATGATGCTTCGCATCGGTTGGTTTTCTCGATCAGTTTCTCTGGATTTTAAAAGAGCATCATACTTTTGCTTCAACTCATCAAACCCCTCTAAGGTGCTCCGTCTTTGAAACATACATAATAAAGCTCGCGTAGCATCCAGTTCATGAACCAATTCGCCTATTTTTTCCTGTGATAATTTAAGAGAATCAACAGCATTGTCACGTTCTTTATTCAGCTGGTCAACTTGTCCAATCAGCGAAGCACCGTCCTTAATATCTTTTTCAAGATCGGCAATTCTTTTTCTGCGGTAATAAATTTCTCCAAAGGAACTCTACTTCCGATGGCCGATTCATAAAAATGAGCAGTATCATTTAAACCAGCAGCAACCTAGAAATAGGTCAAAGGTATCAGGTAGATAAAGGAATGTACGTAATAACAATACATAAATGGTAAAATTTTATAATATCTTTGCCTGTTGAATCGAATTCCTTACATAAAGAACCCTTGCATTGGGATCCCACTCATCAAAAGGGGGAAGGGGTTTCCTGCCGTAAGATTTGAATTCCCAAAGAGATTCAGTGATCACCATTCTATTTTTGTGTACATCTGGACAAAAGAATCACTATGATATGTTAAAAATGTATTATAGGACAGTTTAGTGCTCGGGAATGTTAAAACATACCTTCACTAAAACGAGCATTAGTCAAAGCGTTCTTAGAAGAAGCAGTTTCATCGCTTAGAGGCCGTTTGTTTTCACTTCGATTACAAGAAGGATTCTGATCCTTTTCCGAAAAATTATCTTCTAAACCCCTTTTGGAAGGAATACGTGGAGGTGGAGGAGGCATGAATGTTTGACTTTTGTCTATATCAATGTTTTGAGGCATAGAAGAGGATCCACAATGAATAGGATTTGGAGTCACTTTCTTCGTCCTTCGGCCCAAGTTTGCATCGGGATCCTCACGTTCTTCGCTATCCGAGACAGTGGTCGGCTGAGTTAGGGGAGAATCAAGACTAGGTAGTTCGGCAACAAGGCTATTTCTGTGAGACTAACCATCAATGTTAGCAGCATGGTTTTTCTCGCGAAACCGCAAGCTGACATTGTAAATTTTCTTCCCTAAGTTTTTCTCCATGGCAATGTTTACATTTTTATTCCGCGCTTTCTCCAAAACGGAAAATCTAAGAGTATCTACCTCAACAATTAGAGGGTTTAAAGATTGGTGTGGACCACTCGAGAGTTTATTGCAGTATTGCATATAGATACATTGTTTGTCTTATCCTCTGTTGATACCGGATCCGTACCAAGGATCCATTCTCTCCAGATTATGACACGTGTCATTGTATTTAATAAATTTAAAAGGTTGTGACATAATTTGAAATAAGAAGAGCAGGCGAACTAAGCAAGAGCTTGGGAAAGCAAATTAAGATCCGGGGATTAGCGAAGCCTCGTAGAGGAGGAAGCGAGTGAAGCCAAAAACTGTCTGCGAAGCGAGGTGGATCTGCTCATCGGAGAAAATTTCATTCAAAATAGGGAGCGTTACGACATTCAAGCTTAGGTCAAAACCAACAACTTAAAGGAGAATGATAGAATTAATTAATTATTATTCTTAGCATTTATTCTCTAATTCATGTATAAATATCGACCCTCATAGTCTTGTAAGGGGCTTGCTCATTTTTCACAAAACATCAATATACACAACTTTCACTATTTTCTTATTAAACTTAATTTCTACTTACAAGTTCATTTTCTCACACAAATCTTCTTTTAGTTAATAAACATTTCATTATTTTATTGGGTGTGAGATCATGTATCCACATCCTCCATCCGCTGCACGCTTCAAGAGATGAAGACCTTATGCAGTTTTACTGTGGACAAAGTAATCATGAATTCCCTTGTTATAAATCTCCTCCAGATTGTTATTGTCGTAGCACTTACCTATAAACATTTTCTCATCCTCTGTAGAGAACCTCATCAGCCCTCTAAACTTATCTAGATCCACAACTTTGTATATAAAATTAATCCGCTTGAGAAATTTTCGAAAACAGATTACAGACTTTAGTTACAATGAAAAGAGTTTTCACTTACATGTTACAGTATGTAGTGTCTTTATCACCGAATATGGCAGATAAAATATTGTCAATAGTGTTGGAATCTAGGTGCAGATTTGTTTTCCGATCACTTTCCCATGTGCAATATTCTGTTTTTATATCTTCGATCTTAGAATGTCCCTTATAGATAAGATTGCATATAAAAGACTTTTTTTTAAAAAAACATTTGTTGTCAGTTAAACTATGAACTAAAAAAATAACTAACTATTATACATTTTCTTCCTTAAATACATGGTAAAGATTACAGAAATGAACCCATTTGAAAATTTATTTCCAAACAGGGCCCCATATTGCTTCAAAAATCTTTCACAGGGGACCCTGTTTGGAAATAAATTTTCGAAGGGGTCCAAAATGAAACATTTCCCTAAATTCATTAAGTTAACTCACTAGAATGTTTGTTCAATTAAGAATTACGATGATTAAAAACATTGTGATTTATTTTTATAATTTACCATATTTATTTGAAACCAATTAATATACATTTTTCATTTAAATTGTTAAGTCAATCTTCCATTAATGACTAAGAAAAATGGAGGAAATTTTTTTAGTGATTAAGATTGCCTCTTTTTGGCTTTTTATAGACAAACGGAAACAACTGAAGCAAATGATGGAGTCGTAGCTCCTAGAAAACGCGAAAACATGAAAGGTGGAAGAAATGGTGTCCTAGAAACATGGGATACAACTTCTTCTCTTATTTGAACTGAAATGAGACTAAGTAAAAAAAAAAACTATTAAATGAAGATCCGTTTACTCTTGGCATCTTCACATTGGAATTATGCCCCAGTTTGATTTTCTCTGGCCTGGAATTGTTGCCATTTCTGGCTCAGTCATTTCCGACTCAGTCTTTCCACTTCTCTGGTATGGAATGGTTGCCAGTTCCGACTTAGTCTTGACTTGTCTGACCCGCAACATACAACTTTTAAATATTCAAATAGATGTAAAGATGAACATAAACCCACAAAACATCTTCATCCTCACAATTTCATCATCCTTCGCTCGGTCCTTCCTCCTCTGCAGTATCCGTACAATAGTAAATAACTTTAGCTGTGAAGAGCTGGCGATGATGATGATTCATCAACACAACTACGTTGTTCCACCACCCAAGAAACAAAGAAACCAATCTGGGAACCCAAGGAAGTACCTCATATATATACTTTTTGTTTTGTGTGTGTTTTTTAAATTCCAAACAGGAATCAATAATCCTCCATTGTAATATGATAAGAGAATCGTTCACTCTATTCATTCACTCTTTTTTATATCATTGTTGATTATCAAATATTGAGGTTATTCATAATCGATTTTGATTAGAATGTATGTTATTTGCAATTTCTTTTGCTCGATTCATCAATTTTAACAATTATATTTAGATGATTTTATGTGCTTGTATAGAAGTATATAATTATATCTTGACAAATGGATTTGTTTTTGATTAAAAGACTATTCAGTTTTGTTTGGGTGATTATTATTTTTTAATAAAACAGATCCAGATGCTGAAGATGATGATGGAGTAAACACAAATGTTTTCTGCATCATCATCTTCCGCATCTGGATCTGTTTTGTTAAAAATATTAATCACTAAAAAAGTCCATTATTCTTTTTGTAAAAAACAAAATCAATTATTATATACAAGCACATGAAATAATCTAAAATGCCAATAAAAATTGACAAATCGAGCACACTAAATTCAAATATTTATATTCTAATCAAGTTATTACTGTTCTCATATAATTTCCTCATGGAGGCTTATTTATTCATGTTTCAAAATATAAACACAAAAAGAAAATGAATAATATATATGAATATGAGGTTTTTTTTGCTTTCGTTTATGGGTAGGTTTCTTATTTTCTTTGGTGGTAGAGCTACGGAGTTGGGTTGTTGAATCATCGTATTTGCTATCTCTTCATGGCTAGAGTAGTTTACTTCGGTGCCGTAGCCAGAGAAGATAACTGACTGAGTGGAAATTGATGAAATTAAGTTGTCATATGTATGAAATAATTTTTATTTCTTTTGTAAAGAACCCACATTCAGCTTATTAAATACTTAACAAATGCATGTAGATAATTTTGATTATTTAAATTTTTGTGAAAATTAATTTAAATTTTTTTTTGAATGGATAAATTCTAGTTTTAATTTTATTACTATCTAGGTAAAATAATCTTGTTGAAAATTAATTTAATTTTTTAAATTCAGTAACTTATTAAATTCAGTGACTATCTAGGATAAATTCAGTAACTTATTAAATATTTTAAAAATGCATGTAGATAATTTTGATTATTTAAATTTTTTTGAAAATAAATTTAATTTTTTTTTGAATGGATAAATTCTATTTTGAATTTTATTACTATCTAGGTAAAATAATCTTGTCGAGTTCAAGTGATTTATTGACTTAATTTTGGATAATCATTTGAAGTTATAGAAAATATAAAATGGAGTTGATTGACAAGATAATTATTGGTTTGAAAACTTTTATATTCACAGGAGATGTAGATTAGAGAGTTGACTAAGCTCGAAAGTGTTCTTCATGGCAAGATCTTTAGCTACTAGTTCTTGATTTGGTATAGGTTGTGTCATACATATCCTAAGTATTTAAAAATAAGAACATAACATAAAAGGAAAAATTCAGGATAAGAAAAAATAAAATCAGGAAAATGAAGATGTAGGATAAAAGAATTTACAAGTAAAGGTAAACACTCAGTGTTGTGTTTACGAAGAACAGAAAATCCACCATGAGTGCTTGTATCTGAAGCTTTTAGAATCTTAACAAAAGAATCAACCTTTTATTTAACAGGTTCAACTAAAGGTGTTTTAAGGCTTGGAGGTTCACTTTGCTGCATTAATAAAACAAAAGTGGAAATCAAATTCAGCAAAGTGAACCTACAAGCCTTGATCCACCTTTAGTCGAACCTGTTAAACAAAAGGTTGATTCGTTTGTTAAGATTCTAAAGCTTCTGATACAAGCACTCATGATGGATTCTCGGTTCTTCGTAAACAGGCCACTGAGTGTTTACCTTCACTTGTAAAAGCTTTTATCCTTCATCTCCATTTTCCTTATTTTAGTCTTTCTTATCCTGAATTAGTCCGTCTATGTTATGCTTTTTTTTTTTTAATACTTATGATATGACAACACCTATACCGACTGAAGAACTTGTAGCTAAAGATCTTAAGTTCAAGTGATTTATTGACTTGATTGTGCATAACAATTTTAATTGATAGAAAATATAAAATGGAGTTGAGTGACCAGATAATTATTGATTTCAAAACTTTTATATTCACAGGAGATGGAGATTAGAGAGTTGAATAAGTTCGAAAGTATTCTGCATGGCAAGATAGGACTGAGTGAAGGATGATGAAATTAAGTTGTCATAGTATGAAATTAATTTTTTATTTCTTTTGATTAAGAACACACATACATTAACTTATTAGATATATGTAATAAATGCACTCATACATTTATTACCAACCAGTTAAACTTGATGGATTTTTTGAAATTTAGTGAAAATTAATTATTTAAATTTTGATGAATGGAAAAATTCTATTTTTAATTTGGTTACTCTCTATATAAAATAATATTATTGATGAGTTGATTGTGGACAATAATTTTAAGTTCTCGAAAGTATAAAATGGTGTTGATTGACCTAATATTATAAAACATATATCTATTTTTATTCCATATTTTTATTTTTATTCATCTTTATTTATCAAGTTTCTTAAAATATTTAACATGTTTTCTATTGTTAAAATACACAAAAAATATTTAACAATGTATAAATATATTTTTCTTTTAATTTGATAGAATATAAAAAACAATTTCATTATTACATATCTAAGGAAATTGGAACAACATTTCTAATACTCCTACCCAAAAAAAAAAAGCATGAAGAATGACACAAAAAAATGAGGCCCTCAGAACTGGCCTTGCTTGAAACAAATCATCCATATCTCTTTCACTTGCAACACAAAACCATGCACAACAAGACATTCAATCACCTGGACTCTCAAACAATCTAGCCATCAACTTCCTTACTAGTCATACAACATAGTTCACTTGGAAATTAAAGAGACCTATGGTTTACCTTTTTAAAAACTTGAATGTAGCTTGGATTTTCTCCTTGTATTCTGTGTCTTCTAAACAATGGCGGCTTTGGTGTTTGGGCTAGTTGGTGGCGGTTCCTAGGGTTTTCGGTCTCTCGGGTTCTCTCTCAAGCTTTTTGTTTTATTTTTCTAAAAGTTTTTAGGTTGTACAGTGGCTAATAAGAAGTTAGATGTCTATTTATACTAAGGTATTTTAGGGTTAAGATTAAATGGGCTCAAGTAGCTTAATGGGCTTCTAGTTTTAACAAAACAAATTGGGCCAAGTTTTGGACTGATGTTATGGTGTTAGTCGAGCAAGTTCTTCAACATGTTCTCAAATCTGCAATGGGTTGTTGCAGATCTTCAAAATAACTTAAATAGTCTCATGTATTTTTACAGTGGAGGTGTATATTCAGAACCATATCCGCAAACAATTTGTCTCCCAAAAAGGAAAAAATCTTTCTTCTAACAAGTACGTTTTATATAATGTTGGTCTTGCTCTGTCATAATCTTTGGATTATATTATCTAGTAGTGATTTCAAAACATCGTATTTCCTCGGCTTCTCATTAAATTATTCTTCGTTCATAGTGCCCTCACAATAAAATGAAGAGTTATACTTCTCTAACTACCTAAACCGGGATTAACATTCATTCATTCAATCTGGTTCTACATCTGTAAACCTTTAACTCCCTTTAAAAGAATCACACTATGTTATCCACATAGCCTTCTAAGCTCACATTAATAGCTAAGTATGTTCTAGATAATTTTCTACATACATATACTGAAATACCCCCTATCAACATTTCTAGAAATTATTACGCAAGGTTAAGTGATGAAGATGAAGAAGATGGTAATAAGTCAAGTAATAGGATAAGATTGATGAGTCAGATGGTGTGAAGGTTTTAAGGAAACCAAAAAACATTAAATACAAGATTTGTACTTTCCATTGTAATCCATGATTTCTTATGTTTGAGCTATCTCATATGTTATAGAAGAACACAAATGAGGCTTCTTGGTTTAAGAGATTCTAAACATGAAGTTAAATGATTCTTTTTTTTTTAAGTATTTATTTGGTCGTACAGTAAATAATGTCCATATGGGTTGGGTTTGACTAAAACTGGCAGATTTAATGGGATAATGTTTTATAAATGCAGTTGGGTAAAGACCCTTTTGAATCAAGGTAAGAGAATTATAGTATAATCGAAACACTATTACTAATAACCTAATAGGACTTTAAGAGTAACTAATTTAAAAGGAAAAAAAAAAGTTTCAACTAATTCATTAACTAGACCAAAGAAAGGAAGAACAAAAAGGCATCAAATTATCAATGGTTAAGTTATGTACGTAAAATCCTTCAAAATCGAGAAACCTTTAATAATATAAAACTGAGTTATGTTATGACACTTGAGCAAGTTCATATACTCTAGATTCGAACATTGTTTATACATATTGGAAATCATTGGTTGGTGACTAGTCTTTTGGCATAGTGTTGGTAGATCACATGTGAAGAGAAGTTCAGGCTTGTAGAATTGTAATAGACTGTTTCAATGATAGAGTGTAGGCACTTTCGACACAGTTACAGCAAATTTTTGTCAGAACTATTAACAAACATATAGTAGACTATTGACAGACCTGTAGTAGATCGGTTAAGGTCAGGAAAAAAATCAAAAATTCCTAGCATAGAAATAAATAAAACTGTTACGAGAACTTAGAGCCGTTGATGTTTCTAACATGCATAAAATATAGGTGAGTGCATGACCATGAGATTAGCGGTGGGAATTGGAAGTATTAACATGTCTTCCTGTGTAGAGGCCATTGGATGATAGTCTATAGCATGTTGTTTGATTGGATGATTGGTATTCAGATTATATGTTTTTACGTTGCATTTTCCGGTGTGTGCATATCTCGTAGATGGGAGGATTGTGTCACTAAGTATTTATCGAAATATTTATGCATCTCCTTTATTTGATGCAGGAAAAGAAAAAGAGTGATCGTGGATCATGGCAAGGAAGATGGGATGATCTAGACTTGTTGGTTTGTTTGAGTATTTTACTATTAATGCCGAATTTATTTAGTTTATGATTCTTAGGATGAAAAATCATATGTAATAAATTGGTGATTTTATTTGTTTAATTTTAGAAAGGGGTTATATTATTTGAATTAATTATTATTCATGAGTTCGGTCAATTTTAATTGATTTGGGTTGAGAATAATTAATATTTATGGGACTATTAATTATTTGACGAAAACAAAGTATGTTATGTGTGCCAGAAACATTCATCGCACATGCCCTCCTGACCCCAACCACCCGGTTTCACTTGAATCTTCCTCCAGGGCAAGGAATCTTCCAAAATTTTATAGTAGCATCCTAAAAATTCATGTAGAGTTGAAAGTATCTCAGCTCTAGAGAAATGTGATCGGTAAAAAAAATTTTGAACCACCAACTATTTCACTCGTGACTTGATGCCTACTATAGAAACCATTCTCAGCAAGCGTTTAATGTAGTTTTGCAATTCTTTAGCCTGCCCGAGAGTTTTGCAACATCACATATAGAGACACCGTTTTGCCTTATCCTCCGTCTGCTGCACGCTTCAAGAGATGAAGACCTTCTGTGGTTTTACTGTGGACAAAGTAATCATGCATTCCCTTGTTATAGATCTCCTCCAGATTGTTATTGTCATAGCACTTACCTATAAACATTTTCTCATCCGCTGTAGAGAACCTCATCAGCCCTCTAAACGTTTTTAGATCCACAACTTTGTATATAAAATTAATCCGCTTGAGAAAATATCCGAAACAGGTTACAAACTTTATTTTCAATGAAAATAGTTTGCACATACATGTTGCAGTACGTAGTGTCTTGATTACCGAATATGGCAGATAAAAAAATTGTCAATAGTGTTGGAATCTAGGTGCATATTCGTTTTCCTATCACTTTCCCATGATCAGCCGTGTATGTGCAATATTCTATTATGATATCTTCAATCTTAGAATGTCATTAATAGATAAGATTGCATATAAAAGATTGTTTTTTTTTTATTTGTTTTCCGTTAAACTATGAACTAAACAATAACTAATTATTATGCATTTTATTCCTTCAGTACAGGGTAAAAATTAAAAAAATGTACCCATTTGAAAATTTATTTCCAAATAAGACCCCCTACATCTTCAAAAATCATTTAGAGGGGACCCTGTTTGGAGATAAATTTCCAAAAGGGTCCAAAATAAAAACATTTCCCTAAATTCATAAGGTTAATTCACCAGATTTTTTGTTCAATTAAGAGTTACGACTGGTTAAAAAAATATTGTGGTTTATTTTTATAATTTACCATATTTATTCGAAACCAGTTAATGTACATTTTTTATTTCTTAAAATTGTTAAGTCAATCTTCCATTAATAATTAAGAAAGACGGAGGAAATTTTTTTATTCATTAAGGTTGCCTATTTTTGGCTTTTTCATTTCATTATATAGACAAACGGAAACCACCGAAGCAAATGATGGAGTTGTAGCTCCTACAAAACGCGAAAACATGAAAGATGGAATAAATGGTGTTAGAAACAAGGGATACAACTTCTCCTTTTATTCAAACTGAAATGAGACTAATTCAAAATAAAACTGTTAAATGAAGATTTGTTTACTCATGGCATATTCACATAGCAAATCTGCCCCGGTTTGATCTTCTCTTGCCTAGAATTATTGCCATTTCCAGCTCATTCATTTCTAACTCAGTCTTGCCACTTCTCTGGCATGGAATGGTTGCCATTTCCGACTCAGTCGTGCCACTTGTCTGACCCGCATCATACAACTTTTAAATATTGAATTGGATGTAAAAATGAACATAAAATCCCAAAATATCTTCCTCTTCACAATTTCATCATCCTTCCCTCGCTCCTTCCTCCTATGTGGCATCCACACCATAGTAAATAACTTTAGCCATGAAGAGCTAGCAATGATGATTATTCATCAGCATAACTACGTAGTTCCACCACCCAAGAAACAAAGAAACAATTCCGGAAACCCAAGGAAGTACCTCATATATATACTTATATTGTGTGTGTGTTTTTTAAATTCCAAACAGAAATCAATAATCCTCCATGGGAAAATATTAAAAGAATCATTTTCTCTATTCATTTACTCTTTCTTATTATTGTTGATAGTCAAGAATTGAGGTTATTCTTAATCGATCTTGAGTAGAATGTATGTTATTAGCAATTTCCTGTGCTCGATTCATAAACTTTTACAATTATATTTAGATTATTTTATGTGCCTGTATAGAAGTATAGAATTTTCTCCTTTTACAGACAATGAAGACAAAAGTTAAACCAGCGATGGCTTCCTCCTTTGCGCCGAGCTTGAGTCGACACAACATACAACAAAACCATAATCACACTCCCCAACCCGACACAGCCCTTCAGATGCCAACAATAGGTCACCATAAACTGAGTCTTCTATCCATAAGTTCTAAAGTTTCCTTCAAAATTTAAGCTCAAACCGAGCTCATTTGCCCAACAAACCAATAAAACTCCTGAGATTACTCTATACAAATATGTCTCAAAAGTACATGAATAAATCAACAACTAACCGTTGAAAACTCAATCCCACCGTTGAATCTTGAGCTAAAAGTGCTATAAAGCTGCCCACCAAAGTGTATCCAGATCGGACTTTAGATAAGTGTTTTACGTTCCTTTGAAGTTGGACTTTCGCTAGGCTTGATCAGCAGAGAACTGACTCAGTAAAAAGTCCATTCCGATTTTGGATCCGCTTTGGGATGTAGCTAGCTCTTGATGTCGACCATTTCTACATGAAATATAAGATGGATAGATCTTTAGTTTCTCAGCCATTTCTTCTTTCTCCCAGAATCGATCAAATCAGTCTTCTTCTCTTTTACTTCTTCTTTTCTCTGTTTCTCTCTTTTTTTGACATTGGACTGATCATCACTGGTACTACCAACCATGTTGAACTTGATGAGGGGAACTCAACTAAAATCAGGTGATTTGTAGATTGACAGTCTGATTCTCCCCACAGACGGCCCCAAAATGTGGATACAGAATCTCACACCCAATGAAATAATAAAATGTTTATTAAGTAAAATAAGATTTGCGTAAGAAAATGAACTAGTAAAAGGAAATTAAGTATAATAAAAATAGTGATCTTTAGTGAAAAATGAGCGACCCCCTTACAAGACTATGAGGGTCGGTATTTTTATATGAATTAGAGAATAAATGCTAAGAATAATGACTAATTAATTCTATCATTCTCCTTTAAGTCGTCGGTTTTGACCTAAACTTTAACGTCATAACGTTCTCTATTTTGAATGAAATCTTCTCCGATGAGCAGATCCACCTTTGCGGCCAGTCGTTGGCTTCACTTGCTCCTTCCTCCACGAGGCTTTGCTACTCACCTGATCTTACTTTGCTTTTCCGAGCTCTTAGTTAGTTCGCCTGCCCTTCTTATTCCGGATTATCTGATAACCTTTTAGATGTATTAAATACAATGACATGTGTCGTAATATGAAGAGAATGGATCCTCGGTACGGATTCGGTATCAACATATGGGCAAGAACTAAAGTAAGTTCTAACGCCACAGCAAGGAGGAGTGCGAAGACAAAACTCCAAAGAGATAATTGAGTTCCCGTGATTTCTAAAACCTCTTTTCCATGACTTTACTTTGTTGTTTTCTTGAGGACAAGCAAAGTCTAAGTCTGGGGGAGTTGATAACATCGTACTTTTACCCATTTTCACTATTAGTTTCATATGGTTTTATGAAGAGATTGGTGTGATTTTAAGGCTAAATAGGCTATTATCGAATATTTCTAGTGTCAAAGAAGTTTTGCAGGTTTCAAGGGAAAATGGACCAAAAAGGAGAAAACCCCATTTTAAGGCAGTTTCAGAGCACCAGAAGTTTGACATTCATTGAAGACCTTTATGTTAAGCATATCCAGATATCCTTATATCCGTGAAAAGCTAGAAGAAAGCGTCAAGATTCACCTGGGACAAGAATCAAAGCAATCCATTAAGCCATTTGGAAGATATGACCCAAGGAATGAAGCCCTGTCAACCTCGGTAACTCTGCCCGTGAGCGAAGCCAGCCTTCTCCACCACCTCGGTCACTAAGCCCGTGGCTGAGGTTTGCTCCCTTGCCTTCTCACTTACTAAAATGCCGAGTTTAGCCTCCAAACCCCTAAGACCGACTTCTGGGCCCTCAAGCCTATAAATACTTAACCTTATGAGCTAGGGTTTCGTGTGCTTCTGGAGAGTGCTTGGAGTGTGCCTTCAGAGAGTCTTCAACCGTGTGATTTTAGTGTGCTTCAGCCATGCCTCCATTGAGATCTCACAGAGCCATACCAACCTTCCCACTCGTCCAAGCCATTGAAGATCACCATCTCTTTTCTCTTAATATTTTGTAATCTCTGAACCTTATTATTTTATCTATGCAGTTCATGAATTACTTTAACCTTAAATTTATGATTCCTTTAAGGATGATTGAGTAATTTACTTGTTGATTTTAATGGGTTAATAAAAGGTGGGAGATGATCTATATTGTTTAAGTGGCGAGTCCATCGTCTTTGCATCATCGTTTACACTGTTCTTTCGTTATGATATTTCTCTTAATGCATGTAGCTAGCGTCTTGAACTAGCAACTAATCTTAGGCATCTAGGTTTTGTTATCCGCTTGCATAGTTTGCTTGATCCTAGGTTAGATGAGTAAAGCGTCATAACAAGCCCATACCACTTAGGCATGGAGTTTTATGGATTATAATTGAACTTGATTTTAATGCTTTGATATATGTGTTGTTGCCTGCGTAAGTTTAGTACCAGGACGTATTGATCTCAGCTGGTTTTCTCTATGGTAATAGGTTAATAGAACTTTCGTATTTCATAGTCTGAGACTTAGGAGTAGGCATGCATTTACATGAACATATCTTGAATTAATTGACCATTGAACCCTGGAGATCCCTTGAATGCCCAACGCCTGCTTTCTATTGATTTACATCTCATTTTATTTGCTATTTTGTTTACTTGCAATCGTGACACAACAAAACCCCCCCCCCCTTTCATATTTTGGTTATAGCCTTACTTGTTCCTCACTTGCAAAACAACTTCTCTCTCAGTGGGATTTGATACCTTAAGTGCTACAATTGATTCGATGTGCACTTTCAACTTATTGGTTGTGTTTGAGGAAACCTTGACTTGACAAACACTGCGCACCACATCATCAAACAACTTGGAGAATTCCAATTTCATCATCACCTCTTATCCTTTAGGGGGGTGTATTGAATTGCATATTTTGAGAGATTTGAGTAAATGAGTTTTGAGATGATTTGGTGAAATTTTGATAAATAGGAGTTTTGTTATTAAATTATCTGAAATCTCATCTAAAACCATGGTGTTTTGGTCTTTGTATTTTTAACTAAGAAATCTCCTCAAATCTCACCTGAAACTTATAAATCAAATTTTAATCATGTTTTTAATAACAGTGGATTTGAGTGTAAAATTTAAAATCATTAATCCAATAACATTGGATTTAAAAAAATATTTAAAAATTCATGCCTCAATAACACACAATTTATCATTTTAACTCAAATCTCTTCAAATACCCACTCCAATACCCCCTCCCCCCCCCCCCCCTTAGATCTCTCTACCACAACATCACAAGTGACAAGACCTTGATCATTGGAACTTCCTTCCTTTGATCTGTTTGATTATTCTCTCAAGAATCTCCACCGGATAAAAAATCTTGAGAGAACCTTAGCCAACCAACATGTTAGACTGAAGATAAAAAAAATCTTAGCCAACACCTCACTAGCCTTATGCCAGCATCCACATGTGCCAATGCAGACATATCATCTAATACTGACACGTCCCACAACCCAGAACGGTCCCACATACCTCGGACTCAATGTAGTCCCTGAAATGAGTCGGTTAAGACTCACCAGTGCCCTCTTGAGATAAATTTATATCCAACCTAATTAGCATAACCCTTTTTCCGATTTCGTGCTTCATTCATGTTCAGATCCATTTTGATGGAGATGGACGAAGAGCCCAAAAACCATTTGATTTTGGGAAGACCTTTCTTGGCAAGTGCTGGAGCTGTGATTGATGTTAAGGAGGGAAAGATTAAACTAAAGCATGAAAAAGACCGGCTGATGAAGTTTGATATTGAAAGTGATCCTAGGAAACTCACCATCAGTGGACAACTCTTTGCCATTGAGGTTGGCAACCAAGAAGCTGATACTGTCATTCAAGAACCCCTGCCAAGCTATATACCCCTTTATGTTGCAGAACAGCCTCCAAACTCATCGGATGGATCAACTATAGGATGGCATGATCAAAAGGATTACTTGAGTGATGAGGAATAGATGCACCTGCAGCATCTAGCTCTTGAAGTCAGCTGTGAAGATGAAGTATCAGATGCAGAGTCTAGAGTGGAAAGCATAGGCTCTAATGAAGAAAAAATAGGCTGGACTCGACCATGTCACTCGACTCCTTCGATCTAGTCAACCCAAATGATACAGGGCAAGGTCATCAAATCTCTCAAGAATGAGGTGGCAAGCTTATCAAGTGAATTCGATGAATTAAGAGGCCAGTTATACCAGTTTAGGGGCAATAAGAGTAGCTCTTCGACCATATTGGTCCCTAAGAAGATAAATGGACCTGGGATGAGTAGACTTTCATGAATGCTACCAGAGCATCCTCTTTTCGAAACACACAAAGGATGGAGCATGAGGGGACCTTAGAGCCTCTCCATGGCCCACCCTATACCTGATCTTTGTGAGTAAGTCAAGCCCAGTGACTTAAAAGAAGCTCACTTAGGAGGAAGTTCCATGTCTATCCTTGTATATATTTCAAATCTCTTATGCTTTAAATTTTGGTACCTTTTATGTTTTTCTTTACTTTTTGATCTCAGATATAAGGAAAAGGACTCTGGGGATAAAGATAAGATGAAAATCAAACCACTCGACCAAGGTTTTCAAGCAAAGTGATCGAGCACATTTCATTGCAGCTCGAAATGACCACTCCAGCACACCACTCGAGCAGTCTGGTCGACTGATCCAAGTTTTATCCAGAATCTTACTTTAATTCTTGATAATCAATTTTTATCAAAAACCTTATCCACTCGACCTTATATCCTCTCCACGCGATTTCATCCTCCCCCATCCTCATTTTTACGATTTTTCACTCTCTCTCTTAAAAATGTTTTTCTCAAAAGTTTTAATTTCTTTCATCAAACCTGTCAAGAATGTATCACTCATTTCATGACTCTGGATCATCCAAGTAAGTATCACGAACCATTAGCTTTAATTTTGCAAAAATCTGGGAAATTTGTGCTCTTCAAAATTTCTCGGTTTGCGATATTTGGGTTTAAGATTGTTCTTGGTGATTTCAGGGTTTGAATTTCGTAATTTCTTGTGGCTAAGATTGATTATTGATCCTTTAGGGTGTTGGAATCTGAACTAGGAATTGATTTCTATGGTTAGAAAATTCTGGAAGTTTGTCACTCTGTTTAAAATCGATTAATAGTTAATTCATGGACAAAATATTCTGTTTGAGAAGATTTAAATGATTTGATTGCCATGTGAATTCTTGTTTGCAAAATTGAAAATTATGTGAAAGTTTTAAACTCGATCAAACATGCTCGAGTGTATGGCTCGAGTGGATCCAAAATTTCTAGAAAATGGGTACTCGACCACACCTGTTCAAGTGGTCGAGTCGAGTGATATAAAATTCCCAGAAACAGGAAGTCCACTCAACCACAATGCTCGAGTATCCTGTTCGAGTAGCTATATCTAATTTTTAACTTTTTCAGGAACCCTCAAGAATATGCAATAGGCCAAGTTAGGGCTGCAGCCATGGCCAGAACCTTCACAAAAGTGAAAACATCCAGCATAACACCTCAGTTGATTGATGAGGACATCGAAGAGACAATGCCTCCACAAACTCAACAGGATTTGTACTTTAATGTGCCTAATCCGTAGTGGCAAGTTTTCGAGCATGTCATAGGGTCTTCTAACAGTCTTGTCAGCTACCACAAGAGAGATCTTACTTGGTTTGCAGTCCTCATAGCCTTACCTCTCAGCAGCTGACAAAGGCATGATGCTAACAGATGCACCAAGGTCGAAAAGGGAGTTTCTAAAGACAGTTTGTTTTAGTGTGCATGGCAAGGTGAAGGATCCTGGATCTTTAAGCTTCTCTTGCACCATAATCTCTTGCTCAGTGATGGCTTTGCATTCATGCTCATTCTTAGCTAGTTCTTTATTGTCCTTCATCTTTTTCAAGACTCTTTCTTTCAAAAAGATGTCAGATGGATCTCATAGCTTGATGGCTTCCTTTAGAGGAATCTTTGCTTCTAACTCTTGTAGTTCTTCCTCAATTATCACTTCATACCCTGCCATGATCTCTTTCTTGAATCTTCCTGGGTAAGGGAAATTTAGTAGGACTCGAAGATCAGCACGCTTCTTCTTTTTAGCAGACATAGCTATGACTCGAGCAGAATATCAAGTGTCTTGCTCGAGTGTATCCTTCAGTTGAGGTTTTTCAACCGATCTTGATTCTACTCTAGCAGATGATCGAGTGGTGGGTTCTAGTGGTTCTTCAACTTCTAGTTTCTGTAGAGAATCCTCCCAGCTTGAGTATCACTATCCACAGTGAATGTTGCATACCTTTTCTTGAAAGGTAAATGGAGTGCAGTGGTAGAGTTGATGGCATAGACGTTAGCAGATTCCTTGGGGTTTCGAACTGCTTTGCCCGGTAATTACCCTCTAGACTTGGTAAATGGAGTGCAGTGGTAGAGTTGATGGCATAGATGTAGCTTGCTTCCTCAATATGCTATGTCTCCCAAGCTTGGATTTGATACAACTGTTCCTCATCAACAAAGTTTATTGTCTTGGGTTGTATCAGCAGAAGCTTGTCTATCTTGGCATTCAAAGATTTCATCTCTTTCCTGTTTATGTCTTCACCATTGGCTGATCCTCTGTTGCTTCTATCAAAGTCCTCATTGTAATTTCCATCTGATTGAGCAAGATTCTCAACAAGCTCCCATCCAGAATCAACATCTTTGTTGATGAAGTTACTGTTGCTAGCAGTGTCGAGAAGCATTCGGTTCTTAGGTAAGATGCCTCTGTAGAGAGTGCTGAAAAGAAATTCGTTGTTGTAGTCGTGATGAGGGCACTGACTGGTGTAGAGTTTGAAACACTCCCAAGCCTCTAAAAATGACTCCCCGGTTTTCTGAGTAAAACCGGATATCTCGTTTCTAATCCTGGCAGTGTGAGAGTTAGAGAAGAACTTGGCTAAGAATCCTTCTTACAATCATCCCAAGAAGTGATTGTACCCTGTGGTATTGTCTTCTCCTACTAGTGGGCCTTGTTGCCTAGAGAGAAGGGAAAAATACGTAGTTTGAAGTTATCCTTGCTGACCCATTTATCTTTGTGAGGCCACAGAGGCGATCGAACTCATCGAGGTGACCTAAAGGATTTTCCATAGGCAAACCGTGGAATTTATTGTCCTGAACCATAGAGATAAGACCACTCTTCATCTCAAAGTTATTATTCTGCACTGCTGGGGGTACCATCCCTTGTCTCTGCATGTGCGTGTTTGGAGCGTCTCCAGCTCTCATGGTACAAGGTCTGACTTGCGCTTCTACCATCACTAGTGGTGGTGTAGCTACAACTCTTTCCCGTTGTTGCCTTGGTTTAAGTCGGTTGGTATTGTCTAGATACTAAATCAGGTTGTGGCTTCTCTTAGACCTCGTGTGCATCCACTTGAAGAGAAGCTCGAGCAAGCGACTCGACCGTTGTGGTCGAGTGGTACCTGATACAGACAATGAACAGAAGGTAAACAGTAAGTAACTTAGAAAGAACTTAATCTTGGAAAAAAAAATTGAAATCCAAACTGTAACATGGTGGTTCCCAAATGGCAACAGCGCCAAATTGAAACATGTCCAGTACTCTCTTATTTTGTTATTTTCTAAATTACTCGTTCTTCACTACTCGACCAAGTAGTTCAAGTACATTCCTCGCTCTGTTTTCTTTGTCTACTTGATCACCCTACTCGAGCTGTCAACTCGAGCATGGTCTTGCTTGTTTTATCTTCATTCCATTTAGGTAGTTCAACATCCATTACCTGTTTGGCTTGACTTAGAATGATTTGATTGCATCCTCATTGCATAATACAGTATTCCTGATTGGATAGACATTGTATTCCCACCATTATACTGTAATTGCATTCTGATGTTTCCTTGTATGTTTCTGTGAGGAAATATCTGTTTCATAAGGGATGGGATGAACTACAAGGACTTTGGCGTGTAAGAGAGATTATGAGGCTTCTCTGGTCGTGTCTAGGGTTGTTTTCTCGGCTCTCCTCTCTTGCATATATGAGGCACACGAAACCCTAATGATAAGGTTAAGTATTTATAGGCCTTGGGTCCAAGGAGTCGATTTTAGGGTTTTGGAGGCTAAACTCATAGTTTCGATAAGTGCAGACGCACAGATGTGGGCCTCGGTCATGTTCCTTATGACCAAGGTGGTGAATAAGGCTGGCTTCGGTCACAGGACCTATGGCCGAAGTCATCAAAAAGCTTGACCTCGGTCACGAGCTGTGTGACCGATGTTGATATATCTTCACTCTTTGGGATGCATATTTCAAACGGCTGAATGCATTGATTTGATTCTTGTCCGAGGTAAATTTTGACTCTTCCAGCTTTCCATAAACATAAAGAACTCCGGATTTGGTTCTTTGAAAGGTTTTCATACATTGCCAAACTTTTGATGCTATGAAACTGCCTTAAATGGAATTTTGCTCTTTTTTGGTCCATTTTCACTTAAAACCTGTAAAACCTTGAAATAGACTTTTGTTTTCACACACAACAAATGCAAGGAAATGCTAAGTGTGACCTGAATGCAATTGTACTTTAGTGGTGAGATTACTAAGTCAATCCAATCTGGAAGACTGTGTTATGCAATGAGGATACAATCAATTCATTTAAGTCAAGCCAAGCAGATTAAACAGTGAATGTCTAAAAACCTAAACCATGCAAGAAAAGTAAATAAAAGACCCGCTCGAGTTGTCAATTCGAGTGGGATGATCGAGCTACAAGGGAAACATAGAAAGTAGGGCACTCGACCTAAATGATCAAGTAAAGAGATCGAGTGGTACAGGAAAATGACAAAACAGAAAAGCACTTGATCTAAATGATCAAGTGGATGCAATCGAGCTAAGCATAAAATGACAAAAAAAAGCAATGAAGCACTCGACCGAGGTGGTCGAGTAATGATCGAGTGGTAAAGAAAAAGTAAACAAGCAAGAACAGAATAACATTCAAATGGATCTGTGATTCTCCTTGGTCTCTCCTAGATGCTTAACAAAACTTCATAGAAGCTATCTCTAGACAATGAACATCAAATAAGATGGCTCCACTCCCGTGATAAACACCAACAACCCTATACGACTTCATAATCTTAATACCCAGTCAAAGATACCAAGCAACTTAAAGCAGATATCAATGAAACATAATATAGGGAAGCATTAAGAACCAATTCATTAATATCAAAATACATCTAAAACCTCTTAAGCCATGGGTTAAAGCTATAGATCTCTGGTATTAGTTGGTTCAAGCATTTCATCAACACCTTCTGAGTGGAAAATGCCTGAGATCAAACTTACCAATCCCTTGGCTAACTAAGCATTAAGAACACATAATCCAGAAGAAATCTATGCAATTTTAAGCTTAAACATCTAAGGAGACCAAAAATCTTACACTGATCTATCTGATCCCTAAGATTCCTAGTAACTACTCAGAACCTATCATCAAGAATACAAACCCAGAAAATGCTAAAAATGACATATGAGATAGATAATGACGAGATGAACAATGTTGGAGAATAAAATAATTGCAAATACTTAATATATAAAAAGTAATCAGAGCTACAAAATCAGAAAAATGAAGAACAAGAGAGAGAAAATTTAAGAGGCAGAAATTAGGTTAAAGAGAGACATCCTTACTATAAATAATAAGACTATTTATATTAGAAGGCCTGGAAGCCCTAAAAACACAAAAAGACAAAAACTTAAATCAGGTATGGGAAGAGAAAATCAACTCGAGCACATGGTTCGAGTGGCCTTGGTCGAGTGGTTGCCACATATGCAGGTTCTTCCCTCGAACTCACCCACTCGAACAATCGGAGGTCGAGTTGAGTTGACGTGTTCTCCAAGTTATAGTCACTCGAGCCTTCCGTTCGAGCTATGTTGGTCGAGTGGTCTTAATAGGTACTCTAGGATACGTGCACTCGAACTCTCCACTCGGACAGTCATGGTCAAGTCTGGTGTGAAACTCTAAATGTTTAGTCCTGAACTCCAAAAACACCTAATACCAGCTCCAATATGTACAATGTATGCAATGCTCATGCAAAATGTCCCAAGTACTCTAACGTGATGAATATGAAGGCTAAAAATATGATGATATATGAAGGCTAAAAATATGTCAAATACAGTGATATCAAACCTCTTTGACACTAGACATACTCGATAATAGCGTATTTAGCCTTCAAATCATATCAAACTCTACCATATGAAAACAATAGTAAAAACGGGTAAAAAACGATGTTATTATGGTAACACACTTGCTGCTGAAAAGTGATGAAGCGAAGTAGATCGAGATAGAGCTTAGCTCATAAATCAAAATTCTAAATTCAACTTTCCGAACCCACTACTAAAGAACAAAAACTCAAAGTGTACAATCCTGACTCTCTGCTAATAACTTAGCCCTCTGCCTGTAACCAAAAGTCAACTGTAAAATTTTCAAACCAATTGGTTTCTCGAGCTTAACCTCTCAGATCATTCTTGATTCCATCCGCATAAGAATCTAGAGGTCCTCCTACTCTTAGAATACTTATTACATTTTGCAAGTTCACTTGATTACCAATTCTCAATCACAACTGCTCACTAGTGCGGTTAACTACACATTACCGAACAATCACTCATGTATTCAATAAGCCTTGGCGAGCCTTGCTACTCAAAACTTATTTTCCTGGATCTCAATTCTCGAGTATCAACAAACCAGCCTTGATCTATCCTTTCAAGGAAACTTCCTTTTTTACGCCACATCACTTTTTGGCCACATTTTCTTTTAGAAAACTTTTTATTCAAGGAAATTTTCCATTTTGGAAACATTATATTCTAGGCAACTTTTGATTTTTGGAAACTTTTGATTTTCGGTAACTTTCCATTTTTGGAAATTTCCTTTCTAGGAATCTTCAGCCCCAAACGATACTACTCATGGTTCACTCTTCTTGAACTTCTCCCAAACTCTCCTGAACTTTCCCGTAAATTCTCTGGAACTTTCTTAGAACTCCTCCGAAACACCCCTAAACTTTCTTGGAACTCTCCTTGAACTCCCTTGAACTTTCTTGGGACTCCTCCAGACTCTCCAGGAACTACTGTGGAACTCTCCCAAGACTCATCTAGAGTCACCTAGAACTCTTCCGGAACCTTCCCGACCTCACTTGACCTCTCAGAGATTCCACCTTGCATCTCACGCAACCCACTCTAGATAGCAGACGGTCAAAACAACATGATATTCCACTGAATATCTACTTAAATGGAAATTCCGCTCCAACATCCTAGTCAAGAGGTCCACGTGATCCTTTTCAGGATCCTATCCTTTTTAGAAAACTTTCATTTTCTGGAATATCTGCTGGCTCTCCAGCAACACCAATACCAACTCTACCGACCACTCTCTCGACCACCAGACTTCTAACCCATTCAACTGTGACTTTCCATGTCACACCCTACACCGCCACCGCCCCACATCTTAGCTTAACAACACGTCATTTTTCTCTATTATTCTACCTTGCTTTACAATCTTACAACAATAACATCAACAGCAAGCAAGAACAATATACTGTGGAATCTCATTGAAGGCTGGAAGAGGATGATTCTAAAACTCTATGCAACATAAAAATGACTAACTATTACATAATCAATTTTATCACAACAACACCACGGTTCACTTCATTCAATCAAATAATACAAATAATTAATTTAAATCCAATTTTATTTTTCTAAACTGTCCTAGAACCGTAAAGGCTTTGATACCAAATTGAAACGACCGCATCAAGTGTTTTTAAAACAGATAATTATTAATATATCCATAAATATAACTAATATTTCCATAAATATTAAAAATCTCCCAATTCCAGTTAAAATCTCTGACTCATGAAATCACTAAATAAATTCCAGATAGTGTTAGATTCAGGGCATTTCAGAGAGATTGTCCACATCATGATTTTAGCAAGGTTCAGTTATTGAGTATTTTCTTCAGAGCTATTGATTGGAGGTATCAAATGGCTCTGAATGCTGCTAGCAATGGGAATTTCAATACCAGGTATCCCGAGAATGCTGATGTGCTAATTGAAAAGTTGACTTCCAGCAATAGTATCAAGAATGCTGATTTCGAAAGGAAAAAAAACAAGGAGCTAACATGGATGGTAATCAGATTGCTGAGGTAGATGCTAAGTTGGACGCGGTACACAGTCTTCTTGTGGGTAAGAAATCAGTTCAATTTGCTGCAGAGGTTGAGAATTTTGAACCAGTGAGAGGTTTTGAGGAAAAGGAGGTCAACTACGTTAATGGAACTGGATATCAGGAACACAGATATGGGTACACTACAAAGCCTAAGTACCAAAAGACTTATCCAAACAGTGGTTTCACCAGGAACTATGGATCTTCATCTTACCAGAAACCTCCTGCACAAACTGAGCAAAGTGAGATGAAGTCTATGTTAAGCTGTCACCTCCACTCAAGAGGAATGTTAAAAGAATGGTTACAAATGGTGTGAGTCTTGAGGAAGGAGTTTTGCTTACCAAGGTCATTAGCGCGGTTTTCTTGAACGAGACCCAACTGAAGAAGAAAGAAAAACAGAAGGAAGTGATTGTCTCTAAACAATTTAGTGCAATGATTATAGAGAAGCTACCTCATCCACGAAGTTTTATGCTTGATTGCTCCATCTCCACATGAAGATTTTCTGAGTCTCTTTGTGATCTTGGCTCAAGTATCAACTTGATACCTCACTCTGTTGCAGTTAGACTTGGGATGACTGCTTTCGAGCCAACAAGGATTGTTCTTATCTTGGCTGATCGATCCAAAAGGATTCCAGAAGGTGTTTTAGAAGATGTTCCAACAAAAATTGGAAATTACTTTGTGGTGTTGAAATATGAAGAAGAATCTAAGGATCCTCTCATTTTGGAAAGATATTTCTTGGCTATTGTTGGTGCCATGATTGATGTAAGGGGAAGCACGATACGTTTAAATTTGGGTTATCAGGTCATGAACTTTTACATGGACAAGCTGAGAAAAACACCCACCATTGATGGTCAGCCATTTTCTGTAGAAACCTCCACAAACATTATTACTGGGTATGTCAAGGAGTTGGATCCTAGTGAGGAATTACATAAGCAAGCTTCTGAGCTTCAGGATTAGAGTGGTGATCATCTGTTCCACACTAGGCTCCAAGACGAGGTTCTACTCACGGATAGATCGATAAAGGATAATGTTTTTGTGATGGAGACAAGGATCACAGAGCTGAATTGTAGAAAAAGTGTAGATACCCAAGTTGCGGGATGGTATCGATCAACACCATCCACTTGTGTCGGTTGACACCCTCCACTAATTGGTCTGGATTTCTCTGAAATAGCTGGTTTTTGAGATGATCTCAATGCTGCAAGTCTGAGAACTGTTGTGAAACAGAAAGCTCCACATCCCACACTCCATTCACCATGGAAAAAGAAAAGGTACGCACTTTCTAAGCCCTAACCATCTAATATCATAAATAAGACTTTTCAAGATACAAAAACTGTTTTACAGTTAACCAAGACACAAGATTATCGTAGAGCGCTTGTTTCTTCTACTGATGATTTTGCAGGAAAAAGAAGTTTCCTATCCAGACTAACGTCCCGCCCGGCTGATGTTCCTCACTCTCTTGGTCATTCTCATGCACCGAAAGCTTATACTCCAACACGGATGAAGCAACAGATTTCGGAGAGACATTCATTTTCAATCACTCGTTCACCAAATGCCCGTGCTCCGGCCAAGTCAAGCTAATGACTTCAAAAACAAGCACTTAGTGGGAGGCAACCCACTCGTAAGTTCTTATTTTTCTTTCAATTTTTCATTTCTTTTATTTCAATTTTATTTTCGCTAACCTCGGGCTTGATAACACTGGGGACAATGTTGTTTAAGTCTGGAGGAGGTAGTTACTAACTACATCTTTTATATCCTTAAGAGTCAAATTAGTTCGTTTTATTGAGTCAAAATTAGTCTGAAACAATGATAGTACTGAGGAAACCACCACATTTTGCAGAAGCTTAAGTGACCATTGATTCAATCTTGACTTGAATCCGAGACTAATGGAAAAATAAAAGGCTATCCGGTTGACTTGAGACTTTCATACTTCCAACAGAAACCCACATTACCTGAGCTACTTGTTTTATCTCATCGATGTGACCAATGTTCCAAGGGCTTGACTCCTCATTCATACCAGATATGATACAACTTTTGTGGAAAATAAATGGTACTCCTCTCCCTTGATAAATAAATTAATATCTAAAGATGAAATGATTCTCTTTTGCGTAAAAGGGTAGGAAAATTTTCTGTGACCTCATTATTTTACATAAATATAAGAGAAGATCACGCAAAGGCCGAAGCGAGGTTAGGATTTTCCAGTGATACCATTATTCGCTTACCCCTTTGAATTATAAAAAAAAAAAGTTCATAAAAAAAAAGAGAATAAAGAAAAGAATAAGTCTGGGAGAGAGAAAGAGTATCAACTGTTGAGACTCAGAGATGAGACTCAACAATGAAGGACTCACAGGAGATTATGTTGTGAAGCTATGGGTATTATCAGGAAAACTGTGACTGCTAGCGATGAATTACATGGTTGTCTGGATCTTGCCACGTAAGAAATTTCTAGTGGATTACTAAGGTGAATGCGAGTGTGGTGCTCTGATGATGTTGTGAGTTTCATGTTTTCAAATTTCTTCTTTGTGTTTGGTTTTTTTGTTTGCTTGAAAGCAAGCAAAAGCTAAGTCTGGAGGAGTTGATATATCATGGTTTTTATGAGTTTTCAACCATGATATAAGTCTTATTTATAAACTATTTAGAGTTTTTTTGGTATTCTTTGAGTCTTTTTGAGTCTTTGTAGGTTCATGTATGTTTTGGACTCATTTGGAATTTTGGAGCACTTTGGAGCAAACCAAGAAGTTATACTGAAGAAAAAAAATTCGAAGACCAACATTGGTATCTGTGTCGATCGACACAACCCACTGGTGTCGGTCGACACAGATCACTGGCAGAGAGCAATCTTGGTGTTGGTGTCGATCGATACACCCACTGGTATCGGTCGACACAGGTTGCAGACACAGTTTCTGAATTTCAAAACTGCCCCAGAGTTTTTCTTATTTTCAGTTTAGTTCTTTTCGTGTTTTTATTTATAAATAGGATTTTTAGGTCATTGTTTAGACCTACGCTTTATTCTATGCTACAGCCACCTTTGGAGAGATTTTTGGAGAAGATTTCTAAACTCTTATTTCTTCTCTTGATTTATTTTATGCAATCTATTCAAACTATGAATTTTGTTTCATTGATCATGTCTGAGTAGTTTGTTTGTTAGGTTTAGGATATTCAAAGGTAGATGGTGAATTGCTAGGTTGATGGTTATTTAGGATTGAATATCAATAGAGTTCTTCATCTTGTGTTTATTGTTGATTCTAGATTCATGACCTAGAATATGATCTTAGGTTGATTACTCAACACGAGAGTGTAATTGATTGTCTGGACTATCTTAGATGAGCAAAATAACTATTCGCAAAGAGATTTGGTTTAGAGATTTTGTGAACAATCGAACTTGGAATTAATGCGTGTTTGAATTGAAGAATTTAGCAAAGAGATTTGGAATTCTAAATTTAGGCATAGATAATCTCTGCAGCGAGAGTTGATTGATTTTACCATTGTGTTTCGAGTTCGAGAATTGATCTTAATAACAATCCTGATAATTTATTTAACCTGCAATTCTGAGTTATCTGAGAATTTCACTAAGCGTAGCTCTTTTTCCATCTAAATTTACCTCGGTTTAATTGCTTCGTTGTTATCTTTTAATTAAAATTTATCTTGTTTAGCTTAATTCATAAACTGAAAATCTATTGTGTGAACGTGAGTCTATGTGGATTCGATCCTTAAATACTAAAATTGATCTCTAAATTTGAGAGAGTATTCAAGAGTAAATTTGAGTATATCAGTGATACTCGCAATGCTTGATGAAAGATCTTGTTCCGAAGATACTCCATAAGTCCAATGCATGCTCTCCATGCTCCTTTCCATGCTCTTTTTGCTCCATGATCATCCATTGCTCACTTGATGTTGCCAACTCCATGTTCTGTGTCCTAAGAGCCTCCTAGGATCGCATCAAGTGGCTTATCGTCTAAAGCTACCAAAGGTTTCGAAAATTCATAATGTCTTCCATGTATCTCAATTGAAGCCTATTATGGGAGATAATCATTTGGTTTCGAACTTGTCATAATTGTTATCGGTGAAGGATGAGTTGGTCATTGAACCATCACTGGTTTTAGATACTCGTTATGATACGGAGGTCATTTAGATGCTTTAATCAGTTGGACGGGTCTACCAGATCATGAATGATCGTGGGAAATGGCTACAACGTTGCTTCATCAATTTCCACATCTGAAGCTTGAAGACAAGCTTCATATTAGCGAGGTGGGTTTGATAAGCCGCTAAGAGTGTATCCTAAGAAGAAGAAGAAGAACGCTGAGCTGGCAGTGGAAGTTGCTGAGCTGGGAAAGGAGAAACGTTAACTGCTTATGTTGATTAAGTGAAGAGAAGACTGAAGCTTGCTCGATATGATATATCTTGTTTCTGTTTTAGCTTTTCATCTTTTTTGTAATTGGATCATTGGATTTGTTAGAGAGAGTACTCTCTACAAATTAGCGAGTTTTAAGAGATTTGTTCTTGAGATTCGATTGGATCGATCAATAGCTGAGAGTCTCAGCCTTGATCGATTTTGTATTTCGTGTTGAGTGAATAAAAATTGTTTGTTTCGCTTACAGATTTCTATAAGAAAAGGTTTATAGATTTGTGCCCCAGTTTTTACACATATGAGTGAGGAAGTTGGAGAAAGAGCTTGAGTACGAGAATTATGTTGATCGGTACAAGAGTAAAAAGTATAGAAGAAGAAAGAGGCAGATTTTGAACAGCAAAGTTTTGTAAGGCTTCTTGGTTAAGATATTCTCAAAAGGAAGTTAAATGATTCTTTAACTTTTTCAAGAACCTCTAACACATAAGTTCATAACTCAACACTACAGTATCTCTATCTCATCAACATTTTAATCACTTTAATCAAAAAAAAAAAAAAAAACTTCATATTAGATGAATAAATCTTTCATTTCTAGTGTTTAGGATAAGATACAAGGAGAGAAAGATGAGACCTATAAAATGTTTTTGGCTTAAAGCCCAAAATTTGGACACGTTGAACAAAACAGAGGTGCAAGTGCAACAATAACACTACTACAAGAATCCAATTTCTTCTAACTCTCAAAAAGATATCAGATAAGAAGGTACAATACAACTACAAACGTGAAGCAAAACTACTTCACTTAGAAACCGGAGAAGTAAAACAACTCATCGTGAGGGCTTCTTTCGCCATTGGGTTCTTCCACGATTGATCTCCTGACCATTTTCAGACAGCCTCAAGATATGCAAGAATTGGCTCTCATTGTCTCCTTGCTTGTCTAACATGGCTGATCCGTTGGTCCCAGTGAGATTTGAGACCGATTCATCGAGTTTTTCAGAGGTGGTGAGTGAATCTACAATGTCATCTTGCTGACATTCTCTTCTGTAATCTAGCGTTATAACTTTAAGCTCGTGCGTGTCTATGATCACTTGAGGTATGCTCTACCATAACCAAAGACCAAGCACAAAATTTATTTAGTTGGTTCATCAATAAATGATTTGGGTTTTGTGGCATATACATACATAACTCACCTCAAGAACCCACCCAATGTAGGTGACATTATTCACATGCTGGTTCATGTCTAGATCAGCTCGTCTAGGCTTAAGCCCAAGCATAGAGTACTGAGCTGGATCTTCTAGTTTCGGGATTTTCTTTAAGCTGCTATTGTTCTCCTCTGGAAACGCTAGCCTAAAACATATACAAATTGAGATTTTCAAATCGATGAATCTTGACCTGTTTTGAATTTAACCAACGAGTCTTCACCTTGGTTCTCGCGGACAGAAAACCAAATACTCGTCTCGAACTTCATCTGTAACTCTTTGAAGCCGCCTTGTATCTTGATTCATCATCACCCACTTGCTGAGAAACACAATGTAACATTTGTCAAACAACAACATATCAGAAATAAGCTCAACCCATACGCCTTTTTGTCCCTACTAATGTACAGTAACAGAGAGTAAAGTCCAAAACCTTGTAGCACGTCCAATAACTTCACCAGTAGCACAATCTTTTAAAATCCAATCACGTCTAGTTCCAATCTTTCCTTCACTCTGACACCATGTCTCAATCTCAACCACATCACTCCTATATAAACAATACCAAAACAATTAAAGACAAAAGCTTTCAACTCCCAACCACAAAAAACAATCCTCAATTATTACTCAAAAAGAATGAAAATCTCTTACCAAGCTGGATACTTGTAAATCTCAATGTGCATTCTTGCAGTAACCCAAATGAGATGTAGTTTACGCATAGTGAGTGTTGTAGCAAATCCATCAGTTGAAAATCCAACATTTTGAACATGGTTACATGCCACTTCCTAACACAAAGATTCATACTTTAAACATCATTCACATAAACAAAACACAAAAACATACAATTTTCTCTGGGTTTTGCTTAAACACACAAGAAACGTGATTTTCACTTTTTTTCATTATAGATTGAGTACACACAAACACAAATCTAAATTCTTGAAATTTTCAAAAAATTTCAGACAGAACCTGTAAGAGATTAGCAATGGTTTCAACGGTGGCGGTTTTGTTAATCCCAACTTCATAGCTTCTAACAATGAACTTCTCTTTATATGAAAACCCATCTTCCATTAATCGACCAAATCGGAGGCGATCCACCGGAGAATCAGAGTCTCGACGGAGGACATTGCTATTTCCTTGATCGGTTGTGAGAATTGTCGGTAAAGGATCGTTTCTTACCTGAGAATAAGAGATTCTTCCCGTACGTCGATGTACCGGAATGAAAAACCGGTGAGGATTGGAGAAGAAAGTATGTAAGTGGTCAGTTACATTACACGAAAGCTTCAACATTTCTGGGACAAAAAAATTGAGATGTGATTTGGGAAATAAAATTAAACGCTTTATTTTTGTTGGGCTTTATAAGAGAATTGAATCAAAGATTTGTGTTATGTAATGTTTTGCCGATGGGAACGAGGCTAGTGGGAAATTGAAGGCGGAAATTACGAGATTGCCATTGACGTTTGATTGATAGCCAATTGGCAAAGACAAAAAGAAAAAGTAGGCATGTGTGGTGAATAAGAAAGGTTTGTTTTGATTTCTCACGTGACCTTTCTCAATGCTCATTCACCGCTGTCTCCCTTATTATTTTCATGTATGCATTTAATTCTACAAGATTTATTACCTTTATATGACGACAATAAGTACGAAAATTTGGTTGTGAAACGTAAAGTTTTCTTTGTTTTATGTGAAAAGGGACGTAAAGTTTTCTTTGTTTTATGTGAAAAGGGAATGTAATTAGTCATTAAAATTGAAAAAATTTGTTCAATCTTCCATTCAATTACTCATCTGTTTTATTTTTTTGTGGTCAAACCGATGATATTTCATCAACAAATAAACTTAGTTGTTGAGGTTTGGAACTTCAAAGTTACAAACAGCTGTCTTTGCCAAGGAATCAGTCACATAGTTCAAAGTTCTTGAAATATAAATAACAGAAACAGACGTAAACAGGGATAATAGGTATACATATATTCGCTAGAATTCCATGGAGCTCGGATACCGGTTCCTAGGAGTTCAGAGCACGCACGAGCATGTGTGCATCCGATAGGACTACTAGCTCGGTTCCATTCAATTAGTCATCTGTTTCATTATAAGTGTAGAATAGACAGTGTGTTTAAAAAAGGGAATTTTATGCACAATTTAAAAAACAATGAAATTTTCTTTTTTATCCCTCATTAATACATAAAACAACATTTTTCATTGGTTATTAAATTAACTAGTATGGGTGAAACTATAAATTTTATTAAAAAGTGCATTAGAATTTGCAAACATATTTTTGGTTGGCATTTTACAAAATGCAGAAAAGCTATAAATAAAAAAGTCTATAAGATATAAGATCACTCACCCAAAAAGGATTTCAATCAATACTCAGATCAATTAAGAACATCAATAAACCAATCCATCCATAAGAACTCTAATTAAACTACTTATATCCTAAATTCATCACAAAATGTTCAAACCCAGAAAATTATGAAATCGCCATATGTGATAGATCGAATCGAGATGAATAGGTTTGTAGAAGAAATGAAATGTAAATTCAATATAGATAAAAAGTTATGAAGATTACAAAATCTAAAAATACAGTATAAAAGGGAAAAAAGTTTCGAGGCAGAGATTAGGTTAAAAGAGGTGGATCCTTTGTCATTAGCTATGACAATGTATTTATATATAAGTACAGAAAGGCAAAAAGACAAAATCAGAAATCAGGGAAATCTGAGGGTGAGCTCGAGCAGGTGGTTGAGTGGCTTGGTCAAGTGGTTGATGGAGCTCATGGCCAAGTGCACTACACTCCAGATAATCCCCGGGAAAGGTGGAATCCATGCTCGATCGCTTCAGCTCGAGTCGACAGGTCGAGTGGAATGATCCTTCTTCAAAATAGCTTCAACTCGAGCCCAGTGATCAAGTGGCTTGGTCGAGTCAGGTGCAAAAGTAGCGGAAATCAACCCCAATATGCAAGATGCATCCAATGCTTATGCAAAAATTCCTAAGTGTCCTTGGTAGATGAAAGATACATGTAATGCTATAAACAAAGCATGAATGCTTACTAAAATGATGATAAACATATGCTAAACACATGTAACATACAAAGATTGGCATCGAATGCAGCAATCACGTGAACCGAATGGGATCAATTTCAAACATCAAACACCTTATTAACGAACAAGCAATCCAATTTCTCAGAAGAACAAACTCAGTATTCAAAATTATCATGCATTTAATCGGTTTAAATCATTAGCAATTCCGAGAAATTTTCTAAACTTGTTCAAATTCACCAAAGCAATTCAGTGATTATAATAATTCTTAAACAAGTTATTCGTGATGTAAATTTCAACATTAAAATGGCAACACCTTGAATAAATCGATTTTCAACACAAGAACATGAAACGCACAAAATGTAACATCCGTGTTCCTTAGTCATCCACTTGAGTTGTAATTGTATTTGACGTTTGCTGTAATGAACCCTCGGGATGTTGTGTTTTAACGAGAATTAATAATAGGACGGATGTTCATTGAAATATTCGGGAATATTTAATACATGATGTGGTATTTCATTTATTAGGGATGTCTAATACATGTTGTGTTACTTCATGTATCGACGGGTTTGACACATGATGTGGTATTTCATGTGTTGCGGAGTTGAGAGTGAAGTATTGTTTCGTCTTGGTTCGGTGATTATGGGTCTACGTCATTAGATCTAGTACGTGGTTGGGGTCAATAGGATTATATGGTATTTAATCCTATTGACGGGTCATTGGGGTTATGTGGTATTTAACCCTAATGATGAGTCATTAGAGTTATGTGGTATTTAACTCTAATGATGATGGTTAGGGCTATGTGGTATTTAGTCCTAACGGGGCGGTTTACCGATTAGGATTATGTGGTATTTAATCCTAATCGATTGGTAAACCGAGTGAGAGCCTGTGGTATTGGATCTCACGGGGACTTAGTATATTATAGTCCTGTTGTATTAGATTCTAATATGCTAGGTTGTTTGATTGACTTAACTCGTTCGGGCCTTGTGGTATTGGATTTCGACGGGTTAGCCGTTGGGTGACCACGTAGGATCTTGTGAAGTTAGATCCAGGGGTGTTATTGAATCGAGTATGGAACGATACCGAGCTTGATTGATGGTCCTAGGGGCGGTGTTAGAGTTAAATTGATCAATATATCAATTTTTGAGAATTAATCTCGAGCGGTTCGGTTTATACGGAATTAAACGGTAATTCCAGGGATTTTTTTGGAGTGAAAAAAATATTTTGGGACAGGTTGATGTCTCAAATCTTTTGGAAAAATTAGACGGAATTATTAAACCGAGCGGTAGAGGTTAATTGGAAGAATTAATCGTTGCGGTTTAGTGAAATCGGGTCGGTTTGGTCTAAATGGAGTAAACCAATAATTATTTATATACACATATATGTATTTCTTTCTCTCTTCTACAACCTTCTACACACTTCTTCTCATTTCTCATTTTGTACCTGAGATTTATTGGGGTACAGAGAAAAAAGAGGGGAGGAAAGGAGAAAAAGAAAGAGGGAAGGAAAGAAGAAAAAGAAAGAGAGGAAGAGGAAGAAGAAGGAGGAGGAGGAGAAAGAAGAGAAGAAGCTAGAGAAAATCAGAGTTTGGTGCTTGTTTGGAGGCACGATCGGCCTAGCTATTGAGCTCGGTTTGAGCTACAAATTTGTGGGGAATTAGTAGATATCTTGGTTGTGTGTGGAGCTAAGAAGAAGTCGAGCTTGAAGTGAGAAGTATTGTGTGTTTTTTTCTAACCATCGAACCAAGGTGAGTGCGTGACCGTAGCGTAGCCATATAATCATTAGATTTTCCGTGATTAATGTGTGATGTGGGGCTTGCCCACATGGGTGTGATTTGTGGCTTGTCCATGTTGTATGATGTGAGTGTTGTGGTGGAGCTCTATCATAGTATCATTTCATTTTCTTGCATTGCATATTAATTCGGTAAGTCTTTGTTTATATGCGCTTGTCGCTGTGGGACGGGAGGACTGCCTCATTAAGCATTATCAATGCTTACGCGCCTCTTTTGGTGCAGGTAAAGAGGAGTCTTAGGATCGCGAAACTCGTGGAACCGAGGCGGAATGAGAGGATGATGTAAATAGGTTTTGTATGATGTATGTTTTTGTTGCTAACATGGAAACTTGTTGGTATCCCTTGGTTAGTAATGCTAAGTTGTTTTGGTAGGAAATTTGTTAGACTCGAATGTTTAAGTGAATAGTTGTTTGAACTTTACTCGAGCCTTGATTTTTGTTAAGCTCTTTAGTGATGAGCTACTACTTGGCGCTTAAGTAGTTATAAATACCAATGTTTAGATAAGTGAAGGTGATTGAAAGAAAATTTTTAAAATCTGGTATTTTAGCTTTCCGCCGTATATGGATTCTGGTAGCTTATCGTAATTTGGTATATGGTGTCAGATTTATTGGTTAAGATTAGTAATGCGATATCTATTATTCTAAGTTCTCAATCATCCATTTCAACAAGTTTAGCAACAAGAACCCATAATTTTAAGAGCACGATTCTTAAACCCAGATTTTTACAAACCCGGAACTAAAAGTTCAATACACTTACTTGGATGCTTCAGAATCATGTGCAGAGTTAAGTTGATGTGATTCTGGTTAGGAATCACACCCCAATTTTGACACCGTGAAGTTATGGACAACGATCTCCATCTAGGCTCGACACTCAAGCAAAGAAAGAGGTGAAATAGATTGATAGACGCCACAAAATATTGCGGAAAACCCTTGATAAGTCTTAAGAGATCGAGACTCGACACACGAAAAAGGATCAATGATCTTTATTTAAAAGAGTTTGAGAATAAAATGAAAGATGGGTTTTTAGTTCAGGTTACAAGAGAATGTAAAAGAAAAGAAGCACACAAAACAAAAACAACGTGCATAAGGTCTTGGAAATAACAACATCATTAAAATGAAGTTTGAAATTTGAAATAGCCTCCTTCTCCTCTCTTGGTCACGAAAATAATGATGAGAAATGGGTCTTGGGCTTTTGGTTCAACAAATGGGCCATGAAGAAGTGAATCAACTGCCTCATTAAAAACCTTGTCAAGAAAACCCAATGGGACAAAAATTGACAAGGGAAAAAGAGTACAACTGAGACACTTTTCCCATTTGTTGAAATCACTTTGCCTGAGAGTTTTGGCTTTTGAACGAGTCATGGGTCCAACTGGTGTGAAAAGAACATCCTCAGCTTCAAACTGCTTCTCAGGTTCAAGCTGCTTCTCACACTCCAAGCTCCTTGTGCCATCTAGGGTCATATCATCCTCTCCCACTTGAAAAGTATTTGACCTCAAATCCATTTCATTTGCAACATAAGAAACCAAATCAGAAACAATGAAAGTATAACTCACTTGATACTTACCTCGCATATCAAGTTGACAAGCATTTTTGCTGATTTTTCTTGTTAGGTTGCATGGACCATCAATCATTGGCGTCCATACTCTTTCTCCAACCTCAAAGATCATTCTGAAGTAAGGAAGGAGTTTTTTATCCTACAGCAAAACGACTCCAATTCCAGTCCTCGCAAAGCAATTAAATGATATCATTTTTGAGTCTGGTGGCTCCTCTTTTATTCCTGCAAAGTTGTCAACACTTTTGACAAAGAGCAAGCATGTTATCACAGTCATGGAGTCACAATAAACAGGAAAACATGTATCAGATTGTATCAAACCAATATTCTTATCAAGTTCTTCTTTTTCTTGCATCCTAAGACAAGATTTTGATTCCGAATATTCTTTGAATAAACCTAACTCTTTTTCAATGATTTCTGGAGATAATATATTCATATTCACCGCCTTTGAATCATGAGAAACAATTCGAGACAAAGAGATACTTACTTTAATATGATCCTTGGAATGTTCAGTGCTTGAAATTATCTCGATAAAAGAACGGGGTGTTGGATTTGGTTTGGTACACGTGATAGCTGGATTGGTTTGCTTATGAGGTGGTTTGGTTAGGATGGGCTATCATATCCTCTCCCTAGAAATTTTTTTGACTTCAAAATTGTACAATCTGCACCAAGAGAAAGCAAATTAGCTTTCACTCATTTTTTGGGAGTTTAGATAGCAACCTCGAGTTTTATTGGTGGTGAGGCATGTGGTTTCTCCTTGATTCCCATGTTGTGTTCAGTTCCATTTACTTTCTCCATTTGATCCATTTTTAAGCTTCGTGTGGATGTGATTCCTCCTAAGCCGTTGCACACATCTAAGGTACCTGTATCTTTGTTGGTACTTAAGGGAAAAATAAAGTGCATTAAACTTGAAATTTCAACATTCAAAATAGGTTGTTTGAAGCTACGAGTGAAAATAAAATTATTCCAATATCAAATAAACTCGCAAGCTAAACTTACCTGAGTACCTTGTAAGATTTTTGATAACATTTCATCTTTGAAGATGGTGATATTTGAAACACAGCCAATTTTAGTTACCACACGCTCATAGTTATAACAAGTGACTTCCTTGGATTTTAAAAGATCAGAGGATTTACATCGCTTTGGACGTTCACTGCTTGTTTCAAGTGATGGATTTTGGCTTTGCTTGTGAACTGTGACTTGTTCAGTGTCCTTTTTTGGTAGAGATGTTGACTTAACCTCCATTTTCTCACTTAGAACGTGCTTGTACACTTCTTTTGGTGTATACTTATCCTTGAATATTTCCTTAAGATCTCACCACGAGGTGATAGTTGAATTCTTGTAATACCAACCATCATAAACTTCTTGCAACAACCATTTATAAGCATTTCCAATGAGTTGGCCAGTTGCAACATCAAACCTATTTTCTTTAAGAATGTGGTTGTATTGAAACCAATCTTCCATGTTTAGTTCCCACTCTAAATAGTTTCCTTTTCCTGAAAATTTATAGAGTTGAAGCTCATTAGTATGTTGAAAATCAGAATCAAATTTCAACTTAGATTTGGGAGTAAGAGAGGTTTTATGTGGGCTGAGCCGAGTTGATCTTGATGTAGGGTCTGGTGGTTTGGGATTAATCTCTTGTTCCCTCCTTTGTCGTGCTCTTTCTTCACTTGTTGAAATCCTTGACGAAGTGCATCCATTGTCTATCCAACACTAGCTCCATTTTTGTGGAAAACATTTCAATGAAGAGCTTGTTGCAGTTCTTGCTTAAATCCTTATCAAGATCGGCCATATCTGCCTGAAAAACAACAATACACTAACCCAATAACAAGTTCCTTTGAAATAAATCGTGATCAAATGAGCAAAACACGAAAATGACTCTTCAACTGTCGAAGTACCCTAATCGCGAAAATTCGCAGAAATTGACCTCGAAAAATTATCAAAACACATTAAAACTTTCCAGATTCAATTTTAACAAATACTAGACTTGTCTTAGGTTCAGATCCAATTGATTTCGAAATTTTATGACGAGCCAATATTTTATAAAAATTTGAACCCAATCGGACAGAAAACACTTAACTTCTCGGTGGTGTTCTGATACCACTTGATGTGATTCTGGTTAGGAATCTCGCCCCAGTTTCGACACCGTGAAGACGATCTCAATCTAGGCTCAACACACAAACAAAGAAAGAGGTGAAATAGATTGATAGACGCCATAAAAGGTTGCGGAAGACCCTTGATAAGTCTTAAGAGATCGAGATTCGACACACAAAAAAGGATCAATGATCTTTCTTTAAAAGAGTTTGAGAATAAAATGAAAGATGGGTTTTTAGTTCAGGTTACAAGAGAATATAAAGGAAAAGAAGCACACAAAACAAAAACAACATGCATAAGATCTTGGAAATAACATCATCACTAAAATGAAGTTTGAAATTTGAAATAGCCTTCTTCTCCTCTCTTGGCCACGAAAATAATGATGAGAAATGGGTCTTGGGCTTTTGGTTCAACAAATGGGCCATGAAGAAGTGAATCAGCTGCCTCATTAAAAACCTTGTCAAGAAAACCCAATGGGACAAAACTTGACAAGGGAAAAAGAGTACAACTGAGACACTTTTCTCATTTGTTGAAATCACTTTGCTTGAGAGTTTTGATTTTGAACGAGTCTTGGGTCCAACTGGTGTGACAAGAACATCCTCAGCTTCAAGCTGCTTCTCAGGTTCAAACTGCTCCTCACGCTCCAAGCTCCTTGTGCCATCTAGGATCATATCATAAGTGTGGTTGCTATATTGATAGAAAATATAAATTTTAATAATCACATTAATAATATAAATTAATAATCATATAAATTTATTGTATATATATAAATATTTTAGTGAAATATGATTCTAGTGCTGTTTATTTATTTGTAAATTTATAATTTCTTGGATTTTATCTCTATTTTTTCTTAAAATATTAAATATACATATATGATATTATCTTCTAAAATTGCATCAAAAATTATTAACAAAAATTATATGCAATGGTTATTTCCTAATTTGTAAATGCATTAAAACATATCGAAGTATTGTTTTCATTTTTCTACTTTCTATATAACATTTTTGTGAAATTCGAAAAATAGATAAATTAATAACCTTTATAAACTAATAAAATTCTTTGGTCTCAATATTATTAATTTATAGAGGTTTTACTATAGTATTAAAAACTCAAAAAACAATGTTTAGGGGAAAAAACTTCCCTTTTAACATCTCCTAGGCCTTTTAGGTATGCCCATTAGTTGTCAACCTACCTTTATCATGTTATTAAATATTTAAAATTTGGGTAGAGGAATCGAACCCAACACATCAAACTAGAATTAGATATTGTATTTGTATAACCATTACACTAACATGCGAATACTAATAAATGCTGCTCTTAAAATATTTATTATATTTGACGGCTAAAGAAGGTGATTTTACTGCTTTACCTCAAGGTCACCCTGAATACGGATAAGGCCTATTACTACCGTTACCAGGATGGCAATGATCATATAATGCGGTCATAGCCAAAGCATTTGCCTCATCATTTTTTGAACGTGAAATAATAAAAAAGAATACAACATTAAAAGATAAAAATAGTAAGAGGATATAATTAAGAATACCATGTAACTCATTCGATTGACTATCCAAGTTGAGAAGGGTGATGAACTACTTACAATCCAAGTAGCATGTAAAACTGTGGATTTCATCATCGTGTGCGGCAAATAAGGTTGATCTGAGGGCAAGGGCTTCAACGATCGCCACAAATGGTGTGTCTCCGTGCGAGGAAGATCTCTTTATGGTGATATTTTGTTCGAACGACGTGATTATCTAATCCATGCCACATTCTTACTCCTTTGCATTCCATGCTGCTTTCGTGAAGCATTGATGCAAATATGAAGTGGTAAGTTGTTATGACGGTGTCTTTTCTGAGAGGTGTGTTAATGGTTTAGTGAGTTAGGTATCTTGTTAAGCTCGCGCGCTATAAATTCTTTATTGATACAGTACGGTATATAGTGATTTTCTATTCGAATGAATAAATTGCAGTGTTTCCAAATGGCCCAAAGAATCCAAATCACAAGTGAAGTGAAGCTGGTCCCAATCGTTGTGAGAACGGGCATAACCTTGGTAGCATGAAGAAGAAGCATCATATTAGTGACCCTTCAAGCATATGTCTAGTAGCTAGAGCATCACTTTGAGGGAGAGATTTGAAAAACTACTTTCCATAGAATGTTTTTAATATTAGGAGAGGCTTTAAGGGATCAAACATCAGAATTCCAATTAAAAGGGTCCCCATTGGTGGAGGAGGATGGCCTAAGACATGTTGTGCATTGTGTAAGATTATAGATGGATTTTGTCGAATAAGATCTTGACTTGGGAATCCATTAGAGTTAATCTTGGCATGGAAGAACCTTGGATACAAGCATCTAATGAGTTCCTCATATTGAGGTAAATGTTTTTGAAATGCTTCTACATTCCAAATGGATGAGTTAAGAATTAGAATATCCTTTAAAATCAAGTTGATATTGTGCATGTTGGGGGTCTGATGGGTCATGAACGGATTGAAGTAGAAATACATGCATATTTCCATACCCAAACATTTGATCCATACTAAGATCCATTCCATTTATTTCCATAAGACCTCAAATGTGTCCATGATGGTTCTCCACCCGTGCAAGGCATTAATGGGTGTATGAGATTCCATAAAGTGTAAGGATCGGTATACTTCTCCATAATGACTTGAGCTAATAGGCAATCTGGATTCTCCATACTCCGTAAACCTATTTTTGCAAATAAAGGATTGTTATAAATTTCTACACCTCCTTCATTTGTTATACCTAGAAACCACTTTGGTTGAGGTCTAACATCTATCTGGGTTCTCTTGGAGAAATTGGAAGTATTTATTTATTTTCCTGATGCTTCTTTATATCTCTTGATCATTCACACTTAAGTTTTACAACTAGAAGGAATCGTCTACTACAGTACATTGTATCACCAGCAAAGAGTAAGTGATTTAGTGTGGGACCAAGCCGAGACACCTTAACCGTAGGGGTGTCAAAGCGGGTTAACCCGCCCCATTTAATCCAGCCTATTGCAGGTTAAGTTAATTTGTTTTTTTGGGTGGATTGGCCCACCCCGTTTAATCCGACTACCTATTTGTCTTCAGTGACTTTGGCATCCAATTAGACATAGACATGGATATTGATGTAGTATTAGTATAAAATCATATCAGCTTCTTCTTAATTAGAGGTATCAAAATAGGCTGTACACGTCCATTAGCCAGTCCAATATTGTCCATTATAATTATGGACAAATATTGACCATCTCCATTAATGACCGGTCCATTAACGACCAAGCCCATTAACGACCACGTCTAAATGGGCTGTCCAATGGTCAAAGCAGAAAATATTTTGTAAAAATAAAAATTATTAAACGATAAGGTCTAAACATAATTTCCAATACAATGTCTTAAACAAATATCCAGGTTGCAAACACTAGTTCTCTATTCTCACTCGCCGTCATAAACTTGACACTCTCCCGGATCATCTCCAAAGTATCATCAATCACATTTAGCCCACTTTGCACAATAAAATTTAATATATGTGCAACACATCTTACGTGAAAGAACTCTCTATTGCACACTAAGCTTTTTCTAGATAAAGCATTGTCGACTGTTATTAGAAGGTAGTCTCAACTACCTCAAATCTTTTTTCTTCTTTCAAGCGGAAAAAATAACAATATAACAAACTCACAGAATATATACACAAGAGCAACAAATGTTAAAATTTTTGCATACTTTTGATTTTCGCAGATATGTTCACCTAGCCCACAGATCATTTAGATTTGATTATGATCATAGATTAAGACACCCAACATATGGATTCAATAATCTCCAAATAGTCAAGATGTATCATCAATTTGTGAAAACATTTAAGCATCATAACTAGGAAAACATAAAAGCATCCATGTAAATATTTGAGTCTTGATTGATAATCCAAACAAGTGTTTAGATTTTAATTGATAACTTTTTTTAATCACGGATTTTAACTTCTATCAGTTCATCTTAGCTAACTTTTTTCATGATAATAAAATTAGATTTTATTTGCTGGGAGATTCCTTCTTTCAGGATATAGATTATGTGGATTAAAATCTTAACTGAGAAAAAAAAAACCCACAAGTGCAAAGTATGCACAATGAGAGTATGTAGCTTGTTTCGGACATATTGAACCGAAAATTTTCTAATATAACTCAGAGTGATGTCCTGGGTTAAAAAGATCACATTTGCAAATATAGGGATATGATTATCTGTGTTTCAAATTATACTTGATTATTGAGAGTATAATTGATCAGAATCTACATTTTATGATGCATGATATCGTCGCGGAAAGGATGACATATCCTGGTGGTGTAAATGAAGATAGTGTATATGAAGATTACAGACAACTTATTCAGTATGTACCAGCACTAGATCCTTACAATCAGGAAAAAGAAAGAGCAAATAACGAGATATTGACATGTATTCTAGAAGAGATCCTCAGACGTGGTGTTGTTGGAAAATGCATTATGTTGTTATCTTCTGACTCAGAGTTTCAGTTTCCATTGGTTATGTTGCGAATAAAGGATACACAACCTTCATAGCAGATTGATGGTTTCAGTCATTTAAAAACATTCAATATCAACAGAGTGGCACCTATGCGTTTGATTGGGATAAAATGATAGTTGGATCGGTATCTGAATTCCCAAGACATTGAGAAGATGAGAGGTGGAGATGCAGCTTTAGCTATTTTGTTCTTATTAGATACTCTCTCCGTTCCAAATTATAAGAGTTTTTAGCCAAATTTTGTTGTTCCATTTTATAAGAATGTTTTCAAATATATATGCACTTTTCAATAAATTTTAATCTAAAATAATTAAAAAACATATAAAATAGTCATTTACATTGCTTTTTTTTTTGAGAATTGAGAAGAATCTTAATGGTAATAAATTAAAGATAAAAAAAAGTTGTAAATGATGACTTTTGTTTTAAAATGCAATTTTTTTAATAAGTGTAATTTTAGCCAAAAACTCTTATAATTTGGAACGAAATGGGTATGATGCAAGCAAGACAAGTTTGGACTTGCGGCCATGAATATATAAGTACTTAATCGGCTGTTTATTAAGTACTCTTTCCGTTCCAAATTATAAGTATTTTTAACCAAATTTGATTGTTCTATTTTATAAGAATGTTTTCAAATATCTATGCACCTTTTCAAGAAATTTTAATTTAATTAACTAAAACCTTTTAAAATAACAATTTGTGTTGCTTTTTAGGTATAAAAATGGCTAACCATGACTTTAGTTTAAAAAAAAAAACAATTTTCTTAATAAGTGTGATTTTAGCCAAAAACTTTTATAATTTGAAAGAGAGAGAGAGTAATAAACATGTAGCCTAGTGGTTAAAATCTTTTAGCATTCAAGTCACGAACTCAGCGCATTAATTTATTTTTTAACCTTTTTTTCTTCTAAACTAGCCCTATTTTTTGTTTGGCTTGTAGTCCCCATTTTTCTAGCGCCGGCCCTGAGTAAACGCCAAGTATACCTTGTATCTGTTCTTCTAGCACATCAATGCCTAGATTTGGTTTGTTGTGATTTCTTAGGAACAGTTCTGAACATATAATATGATTCTCAACATATGTTAGTATTTTATTGTGTTTTACTTTGAAAGTTTTTCTATCGAATTAGTTGGGTTCTGTCAAGTGTCAGTTTCTAAGACAATATCAGCCAAACTTGGTCAGTAAAAACTGCGGTCATTAATCATTATACAAAGTCATAAAGAAGACTGTTGAGAAACATATCACAACAACAGACATCAAGAGTCCTAATTGCTTTGGGAATTTGATGATCTATAGATAGATCAAGTAAATAACTTGGCCCATGATCTAACTCCCAAGTTTCTGGCCATCGAGCCATACAAGTATTGGCACAATCTGGAGGACAAAAGAGCTGAATTCGTCCCCTGCAACTACGTTTCCTGCTATATACAACTGTTTGAGATTCAAAATCTCAAATGTATATCATTTGTTTTGATTAGCATTATGTGTTATTTGTGATGTGTAAAATTACCAATGATCTAATCAATCCCATGATAAATTTATTTTATCAGTAGGTAGCAGATTTAGATAATTTATTGTCAAATATTTCGTTGAATCATCTTAATTGGTATTTATGTCATTGCTAAGCAGATATCAATCATAACTTCAAGGCTTTAGAAATATTCAAATATACATATATAAATAATAAATCTTAATCTCCAAACAAACAAAACTGTATCTCTTTTCTTTCATTTTTTTTCTTTTTTTTTTTGGGGCAAACTATCTCTTTTCGATAATATTACTTTTAATACATTTTTTATTGTTGAAAAAGAAAAAAAATTGAAAGCACACTCACATTTTTATGGTTTGAAATTGAACAAGGGACTTCCAACTTAGGGCATTAATCTTTATGACACCACTAGACTAGGACAAGCCTCCAATTTGTTGATATGGTGATTCGGATTTGGTTGATTGTAATTAGTCTCTAATTTTGTAATTAGTCTCTAATTTTGTAATTAGTCTCTAATTTTGTAATTAGTCTCTAAGCTATTTCAAGTTTATTTTATTCAAATGAACTTTATAAATTTAACAAAATAGCCACCAACTAAGTCCCATTGACTAGTCAAGTTCCAAATCCTGAACTGCCGTCTGTTAACATTTCTAGTGATAATAAGCAAAAGCATACTCTGTCTTCTTCTAATATGATCTGGTCGTTATGTTGTATACGTTTGTAGTATTTTTTGAGGATTTAAAATTTCAAACTCGGTTCGATTATGATTGGTTTATTTGCTTTAAACAAAACTAAAGAATTGACGTTTTTAAGAATACCCATATATTTATTATTATCAAAATTAAGCACCATTAAAAATATTATCAAATTTAAGTCCCACTTTTTTTTTTAAATCAATTTTAATAAATCTTTGTAACATATCAAGTTGTACTTAGCTTACCGAGACTTTTTTCCTATGCATATTTATGTCTGAATCAATATAACTACAAAAGAATCCTATCAATATAAATGTATATCTCTTGAGCTTCTTGTATTCAACTCTGTATTTGTATCTTCTGCAAGAATAATCACATTTTGTCAACAAATGTTGAATCTTGTTCTTCGTCTTCTTCTACTTCAGGAGGACACCGTAGCATACTCGCATTGGTCTCCTTATCCTCATGTTCTATCCTTCTCTTTGGTTCTGCATATTCAGAAATGTGAGAAAAAAATTACATTATTGTTTGCTTTAGTAGTTTGTTAGTAAAAAACTTACTTTTGTTAGTAATTGTTCGGCGTGTGCAAGCCAAGAACTCTTCCCAGCTTTGTCGTTTGAGTTTTTGTTTTTCGTCTTCCGAGAGCTCAAAGTTTGGTTCCCTTCCACACATGAAAGCAGCTCTAATAGAGGTAGTAATTGTCAATGGCAATGATTTAGTTATCTAATAAAAGTACATTCAAGAATCTGATAATTTTTTACCTATCGTATAAACGAGCAGCCTCTTCTTGAGAAGTGAAAGTGCCTAAATGAATCTGTCTCTTTTCGACTTTAATGGCGGCTTGCCATTTCATGTTCTTGTAGTAGACTCCTCTCATCAAACATGGTTCTTGGTTTTGTACTTGCTTTCTTCTATGCCGCTTTCTTCGTTTCAGCGGCTGGTCTATAAATGGGGAGATCAAAATTACGATATAATTAGCCAATTCTTACTCATTTCAATCGATTAGTTAGGAAGTAAGAAATTGGAACCTGAAACAAATATGTTTTGCTAACCTTTTGGTGAGATTGAACCAGAATCAACCGGTGAGATATCTGAGTAATCAGACCTGAAATTCATATGTTTCGACCGTGTTCTTCGGCTCCCTTCTTCAATAGGCATTTTCTGCCAAACCAAAAGAAGTAAGGCTCAAATTTTAGAAACTTCTAAAGTAAGACTATACAAAATTGCTCTCTTCTTTCTGCCTTCAAGATATCGTTTTACAAAACTATGTACTCTATCCATTCATGTCTTACCAATCAAATATAAATCGCATATGAAAATATCAAAACTGCTCATGCACCAGTCCTTGCACATTTGTTACAAAGTCTTAACATTGTTTCCTTACCTCCTCGTTAGGGTGTTCAACCGGTTCAGCTGGTCCGCGACTATAAGTTGCTCTAGCATTAGGATTTGGAATCCCAGTTATCATCTCCTCAGCAGTCAAAAAAGGAAGCGGTGTCACATAACCATTTGGTCCTATAGAAAAATAAAACTAGTTGATAACTTTACATTATACGGAACTATATAACATAGTCAAGAACATTAATGTTTACCGCAGCAAAGACCCAATAGCCTCCGCCTTCTTAAGCTCACCATATTGTACTTTTGAAATGTTGTACTTCTCTCCTATATAGAACCACATACAAAGCACTCATCAGTTCATGAAACAGCTCACAGAAACATATATAGAAACCACATTATGTCTAAATTAAGTAAGATTCTACAAAATATGGTAAAAATTAAGGACCACAAAAGTGCAAAAAGTTTACATGTAGATCCAGACAAGAACAGTTACTTCAGTTTTGTCGAAAAGTCAATCAAATAAACCCATTAAGTACGTTATGAGTTAAGATATGAATCAATTGAATCTGATGTTAGAAGAACAGAGAAATTGGATTAATCAATGAGAAAATGAAGACTTTTTTTTTCAAAATCAAGTCAACCCCTAAATGAGAAAACAAAACCAGCCTACCACCACCACCTTTATGAAAGCCTAAGCTAAATCTAGAAACCAGAGTTCTGACCAATCTAAAGAAGAAAACAAAGACGAGAAGACAAGTATCAGGATTCAGGATTAGTCTCTTTTTTGCAGAAACAGAATTAACCATGACAAAACTAAACATACCCATTGTACAAAAACTCATTAGACACTAACCCATTGCATCAAAATCAAACCCTGAGATGAAAAAAAAACAGAGACCGGTTCAATGGACAACCCGGAGAAAAAAGGGAAAATTTGAGAGAAAAATAAAACAATTGAAATTACCTCTAAGACAGAAATAGGAGAAGGTGGTAAGTAACAACAAGGTTTTATATAATCCTGGATATTTTTTTTTTGGTTATTGAACAGAAGAAACAAAAAAAAAGAGAGAGAGAGAGAAGAGTTGTGTTAAGAGTTGTGGTGGAGTTTGAGGCTCATGCATCTACCACCTTTGCCCTCTTATTTATTTGGTTGGTAAACGCTGAGAAGACGAAGAAAAATTAAATATTTTTGACAAAATTAAAAGAAATAAAAAAGGGAATATTTATTAATTAGTAGGAATAGATAAATGCTAGAAAAAAAAAAAAAGAATGGAAGATAAATGCTTGAATAAAAAGCCCATGAGGTTTGATAAAGTTGAATCCACGAAGGGAACGTGTGATTCATTCTCCTATTTTATTTGTATCTCTTCCTATTTTTGTGCATTCCGACTGTGCCCTTTTCCCTTCATCTTGTACTTGGGGGAGAGTATTGACCAATTTCTTTCTTCTTTTTTTGGCCATGAGACTACAAATTTTTGGTCCATAAATAGTTAAAATTAGAGATTAGAGCAGGTAAATTAATCTGTTTAAAAATACCTAGAATTAATTGTATATGTTATCACAAAAAGATAATTTAATTTATTTTCAAATGCCTATGATAAAATTAGGAGAGTATTATTAAATAATACTAGTAAGGTTATTGATTAGTAATTTAAAAAGGTTGTGAGCTATTTTTCGAAAACTTTATAAATATTACCTGGTACTAAGTTTTCTTTTGATATTTAAGAAGTTTCCGGTTAAAGTCTATAATCATCATAGATCAGAGACAAAAACAGGTTTAAATATTTTTTCTTTCGTGGAAACTCGAATCTAACACCTATGTCCTTTAGGTCATAGGATATTTCCAGTAGAGCTATCGGCATTGATAACTTGATACTAAAGTTTCTTAAGTAATTTTAGTTTTTCATCATAAGCAAACAAGTGACAAAAAACTTTGACTATTATTTTAAAGATACTTTTTTTTTTTGCTAATTTATCTTAAAGATACTTGAATGAATGAAATCTAGAGCTAGCTAGGTCCAGACAATGGCATAAGCCATATAAGCCGAGGCTTAGGGCCTTCGATATCGTTGGACCGACCATGAAGCTAGCACATGCAAAGTTTTATTACAATCGACAATGATATACTACAAAACGTTTTACCTTTTATGTAGTTATGCCTAAATCCTCACACTCCTAAATATATGATTACCGGCCTCTTGTGAGTTTTCAACAAAATAAATAAAATATAAAACAAGAAAGATAAACAAACAATTAAGAAACAGGTGGAGATTGAGGAGGTTTACCACAAGTATAAGAAGAAAGCCAACAATATTAGTTATAGTATATACAAGTTTTTAGTGTAGCTGCGCTTAAGGAGGAAGAAGTTTCCAGGAAAGCCAAATCTAAGCTCATGCCAAGATGAAGGTCCTTTTAAAATAATCGAAAACTTGCTGAAAATACCTACAAACTTAAGCTTCATAGGTAACTTAAGTTTGGAAAGCTTTCAGTATTGGAGATATGTTCGAATATCTAAAGGATGAAAAGATGATGGATTTGAAAAAAATCTTTTGGAACCAATAGGAACTGATGTGGGAGCGGGAACAAAAGTCAAACACCCAACTCAAGAAGATGTTTTATAGCAGAACATTGATCATTCGGGAGTTCCGGTTGACATGCTATTTTTTTAGCCACCCCATAATCGACAAGACAACTCTCATCACTTACACATCGCACTCTCTTCTGACCAAGAAGCCATCTTCAAATCACAAACAAATGGGTTGCATAAGACAGTCCATTATATTCACCAACACGGAAAGCATACACACTCAAGTTTCTAGCCGGAAACTGGTATGAAGACTTCATCCAACATCACTAATTGGGTTTCCGATCTGAATCTGATATCACTTAACAAATACACCTTTCACTTTAAGAGAAAAGTATGCCAAAGAAGGTTCAACTGTTCAAGTCTACACACCAACCAAATTACTTTACTTTGGGGGAGGAAAACAATTAGTTGTTCACCCGAATAGCTCTCTTTCCTTCCTCCCTTTTGAACCTTGTTATCATCATTGACTTTCAAAGAGCTCCAACCACTACTAAATAGCATCCAAGGGCCAAAACCTTACCACCTCCATTCCCTCAGTAAAATTGTCTCTAGCTAGTCATATTAACTTCATTTTGACTTGAGCATCTGAAAAGTTTGGAACGATAAACCCATTTTTCTCTTGGACACCTTCATGACCATGTTATTGTGACACCTAAAAGATGGTAGAAGAAGTGGAACCTTCAAGTCACCAGACATCTGAAAATATCTAACTTGGTTCTTTAATTTTCTCGATGGTCGATTAACTTATCGTACATTTGCTGTCTATTCACGAACAAACGACGTTTTATCAAAACAAATAAATTCAACCATGCATGATCTCAAAACTTTATTCAGAATAATATTTTATATACTGCCCGAAAAAATGTCATAGTATTACAACAATCTAAAAAATATATCATAGTACACGTCCCAAATATACCATAGTATGTAGATGTTTATTTTTTTATATAGATGTTTAATTAATTTGTTTCGAATTTAATTTGCTCTGTTGATGAAAATGCAAATTAGTTACAACAAATATAACTATTAGTATTTGTTTAATTAATTTGTTTCTAATTTAATTTGTTCTGTTGATGAAAATGCAAATTAGTTACAACAAATATAACTATTAGTATTAGCATCATTAAGAGCATGGTCATGTGTTTATAAAACACGTGTCTTAGCGATCCTCGTAGATATGGAAGCAAGATGAAGAACAAATGTAAAAAGCCAACGGAAAAAAACACAACTGAAAGGTGTAAAAAAGGAATGGAGGGACGAAAACGGAAATACATAGGCAGAGACAAGAAAATTAAATAGTACAGTTGAGAATTGACATCGTAATGAAATAAATTAATATATGAAGAGAAAAAATTAGACGGGAGAAAAAAAAAAAAAAAGAGCGAGGCCACCGACGAACTCTTCATTGGATATAGAAAATTTGATTCTCACCTAAGTAATTAATTACTGATTTTGCATAGTAACATTTATGAACTGTCAGATCAGAGTTACACATACAAACTATTTAACGTTTTGATAACTATACGAATTATTGATTTTGTGTAGCCATCATTTTGTTTTCCGGTGTAATAGTCGATAGTGTCCGGTGATATTCCGCTGATCCAGAAAAATCCAGTCAATTTTACTTAATTACCCTTTTTAATTTTTTTTTGTCAATTTTTTTTTGTCAGACAATTACTTTTTTAATTAATATAACAAAATCTAACATTAAAAAATTGTTACCAAGTGTCGTTAGCTCAATTGGTAAATATCATAGATGAAACTTAGATGTTGACAGTTCCATGACATCCAGGATTTAACTTTTATATAAAGTTTTTTAAAAAGTTAATACTATATTGATATCTTTTGGGACTTAATGATAATTATAAAAAATAACTATAGAGGACTTAAAAATTAAGTTTGTGACAATGGTCTTGTTTTTATTAGTTCTCTGTTTTGAGATTAATTCTTGGACAAAAATAGCCCTATGGTAATGTTAACATGGTAAATATTTGTTTACTAATCAAAATATTTGAAATGAGTCATGTTTGAAGAATTCGGAAACCGTGGAATCCAAGAAACATGTGAGTCACAATGAAACATAGCAAACGATCGATAATTCTGGAAATAACAACGAGACAAGCAATGACTATGATTGTGAATCTGTGGCATCACTCGAACATGAAACAAAGAATGAAGAAGTCTCATCTCTTCCTCAGCCACAACCAGCACTACAAACTTCACAAAGACAAACTACAAAGCCAAAATACCTAGAAGATTACATTCTACTCGCTGAAGAAAAATGAGAAAAGCTACTAATGTGTTTAAACGATGAGCCAAGAGATTTTTACGAATCAAAGAATTTTGAAGCTTGGACACTTGCTTGTGAAGATGAAATCCATTCGAGTATTAAGAATCAAACATGGAATCTCGTGGATCTTTCGGATGGAGCAAAACCGATTGGTCTAAAGTGGGTATTCAAGCTTAAGAAAAACTCTGATGGAAGCATTAATAAACACAAAGCTCGACTAGTAGCCAAGGGATACATACAACGACATGGAATAGACTTCGATGAAGTATTTGCTCTAGTAGCTCGACTTGAGATAATACGACTTCTCATAAATCTTGCGGCTCCATATGGATGGGAAATACATCACCTCGACGTCGAAACATCTTTTCTACATGGAGAATTAAAAGAAACCGTCTATGTCATACAGCCAGAAGGGTTTGAAGAAAAAAGGTATGAAGATAAAGTTCTCAAACTTAATAAAGTATTGTACGGATTAAGGCAAGCACCAAGAGCATGGAATCATAAGCTAAATCAAATTCTCAAGGAACTTAAATTTGAAAAATGTTCAAAGGAGCCTTCGATGTATCGGAAAGTGGCGAGTGAAAGTCTTTTGCTTGTGGCGGTCTATGTAGATGATTTGTTTGTCACAGGGACAAATGTTAAAATCATTGACCGATCATTGACATGTTCAAAAAGGAGATGGCTTCTAAGTTTGAAATGCGTGATCTCGGAAAATTAACATACTACCTTGGAATCGAGGTATGTCAACATGAAGGTGGAATAACATTGAATCAAAAGCGGTATGCTTTAAAAATCCTAGAAGAAGCTGGGATGAAAGATTGTAATCCGGTTCATACACCAATGGAGATAGGAGAAAAGCTATCAAAGGCGCAAAAGGAAAAGGATATCGACGCTACAAGTTTTAGAAAAAACATTGGTTGCATTCGTTATCTACTACACACAAGACCAGACTTGTCTTACTGTGTAGGGGTTTTGAGTAGATACATGCAAAGTCCTAAAGAATCACATGGAGCCACAATGAAACAGTGTCTAAGATACTTGCGAGGTACCACTACTCTCGGTTTGAAATTTGAACGTTCTGTTTCAAAGATACTGAAGATAGTAGGCTACAACGATAGTAGCCATAATGTTGATCCAGATGATGGCAAGAGTACAATGGTTCACATTTTTTTATCTTGGTACAAGTCCAATCTCGTGGTGTTTGCAAAAACAAGATACTGTGGCATTATCTTCTTGTGAGGCCGAGTTTATGGCAGGAACTGAAGCGGCAAGGCAAGCAATTTGGCTCCAAGACCTGCTTGGCGAGATCATTGGGTCACCATGTGAAAAGGTTCTCATTCGAATTGATAATAAATCAGCGATTGCTCTTACTAAAAACCTGGTGTTTCATGGTCGAAGTAAACACATACATACGAGGTATCACTTCATAAGAGAGTGTGTTGAGAATGGAATCCTTGAAGTAGAACATGTTCCGGGGAATGAACAAAAGGCGGATATACTAACAAAAGCCCTTGGAAGAATCAAATTCAAAGAGATGAGAGATCTCATTGGTGTTCAAGACTTGGTGAAAATTGACTTCAATCTTAAGGGGGAGAATGTTGGATTAAGCTTGAAGATAGCTTGAGCTATAAGCTATTAGGATTAGGACTAAAATCTTTAAGAGTTATCTAAAGATATATTTAGGAGTTCTAATAAGATTAGGATGTTGGTAAGAGATTCTTATATAAGGAGATGCCAAAGTGTGGCATAACTTATGAGTTTGAGAGATTTAGAGAATTTGAGAGCTTTAGTTTTGAGTGATTTTCTAAAGCAAATAAATAGAGTTATTCTTTGAGTTCTTAATTGCATCTTTAAATTCTAGATATCATTTGTATAATAAAAGCTTTGTATATCTACTTTCTTTGTAGATTCTGAAATTTAAGTTGTTAGAGATCGTTTGAACAAATGGTTGGTTTTATTTTCTTACAAAAAAAGGAAGACACGTGTCAGTCATATAATAGAGTAAAAAATTGCTAGAAACCAAGAACCACTGCTAAAATACTAGCGCTTAACAACAATTATGGAGATCAATGAAATTCTTCTAGAGAAGAAGAAGATACAGTCGCGAGACTCACGCCTTTTCAATTTTACATCTCCAAATATTTAAGTTTTATTTAAATAAAACTTAAATTAAGTAAAGTATAAATAGCAAGAGTATGGCCAACGCCGGAGTCGACACCGGCCGGTGAATGTTGCAGAAAAAAAACGAAACAAATTTATTTGGAAGATTGCTTTTGGAAAGAAGAAAACGGTTGTAAGAATAAAACAATTTATATTTTCTTCAGAAAACACCAAATGTATCTATTAGAATATAAAATTATTATTTGATAGAAAATATCGATAATTTTGTTTTGGAGAAATAGAGCGCATTTTTTGATACCATACATTTGGAAATTGAGAAGTTGCGACGTTTTGGAGTTTATATAACCTTATATATACATTGAATCAAATGTTGATTGTGTGCGCATTGAATATCTCTAAGGTTTTGTGAATTTTATACATTGAATCAAATCAATGTCTAAGTCCAACAAACACAACTTTTGTTTTTTTTTTTCCTACAAAAAGGAGGAAACATGTTAATTATACAACAGTATGCCATTTATCTTTTATAATATAGACTCCTATTTTTTTATGTATTACATTTTTAGGTGTGTATATATATATATACACTGCTTTTCTTTAATGTAGTTGAAATCACACATTATTTTGGTTTTTAAATCACACATTATTTGAATTTTTGTTGTTGTTTCTTTTAAAATTAATATTAATATTACTTAATGTTGATATAAATATCTAAATAATTCTCTTTTTACAATAAGAAAACCTTATTTTGTAGTGGAATAAAGTGTTGATGTTATTTTGCCCCTTTAAAATTTCTAGACACATGGAGCAATCACCTTTTTCTTCTTCTTTTGTAGCTAGTGATTGAAAAATTCTTAAATCTCCGATTAGCACTTCAACATCTAATCTTGTCGAAGCATTTGTATTGAGATTTTTGATTTAGAAAAAACCTTTTGGCTATGTGTGTGGTATGTTCTTCAGCTGGGCATGTCGATGGATGGATGAAGTTTAATAAACAATTAGCTAAAGTACATGAAGTTTGTTCATCAAAGTCATGAAATGTGAGGTAAACGTTGATCAAATCTTTGAAGTTATTTTCATGTGATTAGAGTAGTTGTTTGTCGGCAAGAGAAATCATGTAGAGTATTTGTAGATGATTCATGTTTCGTATTGCTTATGAAATCATTTCATAGTAAAATGTGGACAAAATATTCAGAAAATAGAATCTAAATATATGTAAATTCATATAGATGCATAAAATTAAATTTTTATTTTATTTTGAGTATAAATATATTTTATTGGAATATATGCATAAAATATTAATTTTTATTATTCGTATATATGCATAAAATTAAAAATTAATTTTTTATTTATATATATGCATACAATCAAATATTTTATATATAATTTTTTGTTTATATTTTATTTTCTTAAGTTATAAAATTAAGGGTATAATAGGTTTTCACTTATTATAAAACCTATTTTACCAAAATTTTCTTAGAAAATATAGATGGTCAAATTATTTTTAAAACATCATATATTTCCAAGTTCTCCAAAACTAGTTAGGACTTAAACGACTGTAAGACATAGTCATGGGCTTACCTAGCTTATAAAATCTTCAACCCGGCCCCACTTAAAAGATGGGAAAAAACAAAACTAACAAAAAAAACACTTCTTCAGTCCTCTTCTGTTGCGTTGAATCTGCAGAAACCCTAATTTTCTTGTGACTGATTCTTCAATTCCGCCATGGAAGAAGTATGCGAAGGAAAAGAATTCTCATTCCCACGGCAAGAAGAGATCATCCTCTCACTCTGGACTCAAATCGATGCCTTCAAAACACAGCTCAAACGCACTGAGAATTGTCCGGAGTACATCTTCTATGACGGACCTCCATTCGCCACCGGACTTCCTCACTACGGTCACATCCTCGCCGGTACAATCAAAGATATCGTGACTCGGTACCAAACCATGACCGGTCATCACGTCACGCGTCGGTTTGGGTGGGATTGTCATGGGTTACCAGTTGAGAACGAGATTGACCGGAAACTGAATATAAAGAGAAGGGATGAAGTGATTAAAATGGGGATTGATAAGTATAATGAAGAGTGTAGAAGTATAGTTACGAGATATGTTAGTGAATGGGAGAAGGTTATTACTAGGACTGGTCGTTGGATTGATTTTCGTAATGATTACAAGACTATGGATTTACCTTTTATGGAGAGTGTTTGGTGGGTTTTTGCTCAGCTTTTTGATAAGAATCTTGTTTACAGAGGCTTCAAGGTTTGTTATTTCTTGCATTTCTCTGTAGGTTTTGAGATTTTGGTGAAATTGGTTTTTGATGTTTGTGATTTGTGGTTTTGTTTTGTAGGTTATGCCTTATAGTACTGGTTGTAAGACACCATTATCGAATTTTGAAGCTGGTCAGAATTATAAGGTAATTGTGTGGTTCAGCTGTTTGCTAGTGTTAAGTTGTATATTTGATATCTGATATTGGTAGAATGGTATGTGTACAGGAAGTACCTGATCCAGAAATCATGGTGACTTTTCCGGTTATTGGAGATAAAGATAATGCGGCTTTTGTGGCATGGACTACTACTCCCTGGACTTTGCCGAGCAATCTTGCTTTATGTGTCAATGCTAAGTTTGTTTATCTGAAGGTTCGTAATAAGAATACTGGAAAAGTCTATGTGGTTGCTGAATCTCGGTTGCCATCGCTTCCTGCTGATAAGCCCAAGGCTAAGTTGAGTAATGGACCTGCTGGTGATATGAAGAAAGCAAATCCTAAAGGGAAAGGTGCTAAACCTGAAAATGCAGCTGATTCTTATGAAGTTTTGGAAAAATTTAGTGGAGCTTCCCTGGTTGGGAAGAAGTATGAACCGTTGTTTGAGTACTTCAGCGATTTTTCAAGTGAAGCCTTCAGAGTAGTAGCAGATGATTATGTCACTGATGACAGTGGTACTGGTATTGTTCACTGTGCTCCTGCCTTTGGTGAAGATGATTATCGTGTTTGTCTTGAGAACAAGATAGTTAAAAAGGTTAGATTGACTATATTCTCCCTAAATTCAGATATGGGCTTGTTGTTCAGATTTATATTCTATTTTGTTTTTCTTGGTTTATATTTCTGATTACACTACTAGAAAATATCATGTAATCTCATTTAGGTGGGGTTTAGTTGATCTTGGATTTTGGGTTGGTAATTCCTGGGTATTTCGTAGGGGGTTTAAGGGATTACACTGTATAGTTAATTGTTTAGGATGAGATGTTCATTTGTTGTTTCTCTCTCTCTTTTGAAGAACCCATGCTTGTGTATTCTACTAATCTCGCTTTATCTCATTATTTTAGATGTTGTTCTATTTGGTAATCCTATATTTCAGGGAGAGAATCTAGTTGTGGCTGTTGATGACGATGGTTGTTTCACTGAGAGAGTTACCCACTTCAGTGGCCGTTATGTCAAAGATGCAGACAAGGATATAATTGAAGCCGTGAAGGTGAGTATGGATGCCAAATGTTTGTATATCGCTCGATGAGTCATTTAAGATCATAATGATTTGTCGTGTCTCTTAGAGAATCGAAGTGAAATTAAGTAATTGTTTAAAAAAATTTCAGGCCAAAGGCAGGCTTGTTAAAACAGGGAGCTTTACTCACTCATATCCATTTTGCTGGCGGTCAGACACCCCTCTCATATATAGAGCAGTTCCAAGTTGGTAAGCTTCATATTTCATATGAGCTTGTGCTAAGTTCTTAGTTGTGATATCATTTAGTGCTAGCTTCAGTGAGGCACTTTGTCACTCTGGTCCTTGTCTTGAAGTTTGGCTAAAAAGATGTAGGCATTCGTCCTGTCCCAGTTTGGTTGGTGTAAATGATGATCATAATTTTTTTCATATGATTATATCTGGCTGCCTCTTTTCGGAGCTATCTTTGTGTATATTGTTTTGGCAATCACCAAACTGTTTAGGATATTCAATTTTTTCATGTTTTCATTTATCTATTCATATGTAGTGAGTATCTGACCTAAGTGGCAAGAATAAGTCAAGATGATATGAATCTTAGCATTATTTAAGTTTCATTTGTGGTTAGGACTTTGAAGTTTGTTTGTGTTTGACCTGTTAGGTTTGTGCGCGTGGAGCAATTGAAAGAAAAATTGTTAGAAAACAATAAACAGACGTATTGGGTACCTGAGTATGTGAAGGTTAGTGGAAGAAAGGCTCAGTACTTTTGAGCATGTTACAAGTTTAGTTCGTTTAGATAAGTTACTGATATGAATAAATTTATTCTAAAACCTTCTTCTTGATTAACCTTCAAATCAGGATAAACGTTTTCACAATTGGCTTGAAAATGCAAGGGATTGGGCAGTCAGCCGAAGTCGCTTTTGGGGTACTCCTCTTCCCATATGGATCAGCGATGATGGGGAGGAAGTTGTAGTCATGGATTCTGTGGAAAAGCTTGAAAAGCTCTCTGGTGTCAAGGTCACTTCTTTTGTTGCTTGCTTTTCTTTCTTTGTTTCGTTTCTGTCTTTCTACTGCAACTACTTTACATGCACAATTTTAAAAAATAAGCAGAAATTTATCAACAGGTAGCTCACTGATGCTTCAGGAAAAGCTACTGTCACGATCTTTTTTCCTCTATATGCAATTATTTTTGTGGTGAATATTGGTGGATATATAGTTTTACAATCTGACTGAATGTTTCTAGAAGTCTTCTTAATATGTTCTGTTCAAGTTTATGCCATCCTATGGGGGTTGTTTTTTATCTTCTTACTGGGCATTTCAGATGTCAGAAAGTGTGATACTCGTTTGTTTTTCTGATGATTTATGGTGCAGGTATTTGATCTACATCGTCACCATATTGATCAAATTACAATCCCATCTAGTCGTGGCCATGAGTTTGGTGTGCTCCATCGTGTAGAAGACGTAAGATGGATCCAATACTTCTTTCATTTTACTACTAATCCTTGATTATCTGGGGTGTTATCCCATACTTACGCTTATATCATGCTTTTTCAGGTTTTTGATTGTTGGTTTGAGAGTGGGTCGATGCCTTATGCATATATCCATTATCCGTTTGAAAACAAAGAGCTATTTGAGAAGAACTTTCCTGGTGATTTTGTGGCTGAAGGGCTTGATCAAACTCGTGGATGGTATATCATTCCATCTCTTGATTGTGACGAGAAATATTAAGCATTGCATTAATTAAGCCTGGGCATTTAAAATTATTTAATAGCTATCATGGTGGTTACATGGTGAAAAAGGGCTTTGCTTTCTATTAAGGTCTTTGAGAACGAAATTTAACCTTTTACCTTTTAGTATTGTATATCTTAATTGGTGTTTATCGCGTTGAGAGGTTTTCAACCCAAGATGGGTGCTAAGAACCCATATCATATCAGTTCTCATAAGTTTTTCGAGAAGGGAATTCTATATTGATATATTGAATCTCTTTAGACAAATTATCTCTTGCTATATCTCTGGGTTTGTTTCGTACTGTATTGGATGATCTGTATCTTAACTATCCTCAATGATTGCACTTAATTAAGTAATGAGTCAAGGCTAATGGAAGTTGTGATCAGTTTAATATAAAATGTGATCCTATGAGTGTTTTGAAAAAAGCATAACACGCAATATTTGTTTCTGCTAAGTAGGCTAATCATGATATTGAAAGTTGTGGTTTGGTATCTACAGGTTTTATACTCTTATGGTGTTATCTACTGCATTATTCGATAAGCCTGCGTTTAAAAATCTGATTTGCAATGGTCTTGTGCTTGCTGAGGATGGCAAAAAGATGAGTAAGAAATTACGGAATTATCCACCACCTATGGATATTATAGATGAATATGGGGCGGTAAGTTTTCTTTTTAGATTCTATAGCTATGAAAATCTTGGCAGCGTTTATACGTCATCACTTAGTACACTTTACCTTAACCACCATGATAGGATGCTGTGCGACTGTACGTGATAAATTCTCCGGTTGTACGTGCTGAGCCACTACGCTTCAAAAGAGAGGGAGTACTTGGTATTGTGAGTGATCTTGGTGGTTGGTTTATTGATGCTTTGAGTAGATTTGTTGTTTGTCTGAACTAATCTTGTCCTGCATTGGGATTCACTAGGTTAAAGATGTGTTCCTTCCATGGTACAATGCATATCGGTTCCTTGTTCAAAACGCAAAGAGACTTGAGATTGAGGGTTCTGGAACCTTTGTTCCTATTGATCAGGCAAGTTTACAGTCATCAAACGTTCTCGATCAGTGGATTCACTCAGCTACACAGAGTCTTGTCCATTTCGTATGCGAAGAGATGGATGCATATCGTCTTTACACCGTAAGCATTTTACATGTCATTTTCAGCATGATATGGTGTTTAGAAAACAAGTTATCGTTTCCTTGTGGTACTTATTACATCTTTCTTAACCTTTTCCAGGTGGTTCCTTATCTCTTGAAGTTCCTCGACAATCTCACTAACATATATGTTAGATTCAACCGCAAGAGGTTAAAAGGCCGTACAGGAGAAGATGATTGTCGCATTGCTCTTTCAACTCTATACAATGTATAGAAAATAGTTCTGGGGATACTTTTGTTTACATGGTCACCATCATTTAAACACTCGAAATAGCTAATAATTGTGTCTGGATTTTCAGGTGCTCCTTACTTCTTGCAAAGTGATGACCCCTTTTACACCGTTCTTCACTGAAACTTTATACCAGAATCTGCGGAAAGTGTCTGAAGGTTCTGAAGAAAGCATTCATTACTGTTCTTTTCCACAACCAGAAGGAACGGTAATACTCAAATCCATATCTCCATATCCAAGGAGAAAATATAAATTTTTTGAGTTTTTGCTTATTTATATTTTCTTGTCGTGTTTAAATAGAGAGGGGAGAGGATTGAGCAAAGTGTTACAAGGATGATGACAATCATTGATCTTTCTCGGAACATTCGTGAGCGTAACAAAATACCCTTGAAAACTCCTCTAAAGTGAGTGTTTTATTTTTATTGTTTTTCAGTTTCTTCTTTGTTACCCTAAAACATGAAAAAAGTTCATACGTGCTTATTTGTGTTGTATCAGGGAAATGATTGTAGTCCATCCAGATGCAGAATTCTTGAATGACATAACTGGAAAACTAAGAGAGGTATGTGGTGTTACAGTTTATCTTGTGGAAAGTCGTAATTATTATATATACGTATATGTACAAGAAATTGTTTAATGTTGTTATCGAGGACTGCTTGTAATCAACAAATCACTGTGTGGAAGAGAACCGACACCTGAGTGCATGCTAGGCTTTGCACATCAACTATTTGTTCTCTTTACATTCACAAGTAACCGATACCTCAGATTTATCCAATTTGATTTTGCATTGCAGTATGTCCTGGAAGAACTTAATGTAAAATCTCTTGTACCATGCAATGATACTCTGAAGTATGCATCTCTAAAAGCAGAACCAGATTTCAGGTTGGTCAAGTTTTCTGTCTGCAATTTTCTCTTTACCATTGAGCTCAATGTGCTTTAGCAATTTTATTTGTTCAATCCTGCAGTATATTGGGAAAACGACTTGGAAAGTCTATGGGGCAAGTTGCAAACGAAGTTAAAAAAATGTCTCAGGAAGATATCTTAAGATTTGAAGAGGCTGGAGAAGTTACTATTGCTGGACACTTGCTAAAGCTAACAGAGATCAAGGTCTCTCATACTATGGTGCTTTCTTATGGGATATCATGAAGAATATGTTGTTAATAGCTAAATTCTGACACATTTCTTTCTTGTGTTGTACAGATTGTTAGGGTTTTCAAACGCCCGGATGGTTTGAAAGATAATGAGATTGATGCAGCTGGAGATGGTATGCATCTTAATTAAGTAGCATTTATCTTGATCGATTACTGGTGCTCTATTGGTAAGGATACATGTAATATTTTCTTATATTCATGATGCAGGTGATGTTTTGGTGATTCTGGATCTACGACCAGATGATTCTTTGTTTGAAGCAGGTGCTGCCCGTGAGGTGAATAGATATAACATATAATGCTGTTCAAGTCCTAGATGAAACCGAAGCAATACATTTTCTTATAACTTGTATATTTGCTAGAGATTTCTTTTTTCTGTGTCTAAACATATTATTTCCAGATAAAGCTTCTGTTTTACGATATTGTGCTCATGAGCTTTCTCTCCCTGTGCTATAGATTGTCAATAGGATCCAGAAACTACGGAAAAAGTCAGGTCTGGAACCAACAGACTTTGTGGAAGTATACTTTGAATCACTAGACGAGGATGAATCTGTTTCGAAACAAGTTCTACTCTCTCAGGTAACTAACAGGCTTTGGTTTGTTACTCAATTCATGTTAGCTTAAGTTCTACTTGAAATTTACGAATGTTTAATTTCTGTTACATAATTAGTTGTTTAGCTGTGGATCAAACACAAAATTTCTCAACCACATACCTTAATTTTGTCGCATCATTCTTGTTTCGTTGGACAGCAACAAAACATTAGGGATTCAATTGGCTCGCCTGTGCTTCTGTCGACTTTAATGCCATCACATGCAGTTAGTCATCAACACTCCCACTTCTGCTTTGTTTTTTTTTATCCCCGGCAGAAACTTAAATGTTTATCCTCCTGTCTTTTGTTTGACAGGTCGTTATATCCGATGAGGTATTTAACCCAAAAGAAACATCTGATGTAAGTGTCAAGAAGGTTCCAAAGTTGTCATATAAGATAAGTTTGGCTAGACCGGCTTTGAAGTTCAATGAAGAGGCTATTCTTGCTTTATACTCAGGTGAGTCACTGTCTCATCACAATAGATGTCTACCATCAATTCTCTCACTCTCTTTAATGAGTCCCATCTATCATTCCAGGAGACATGAAATTTGCAACCGGGCTTCAAGCATACTTGTTATCGAGGGACTATTTGAATCTTAAATCAGAGTTTCAAGCCGGAAATGGGAAGGTTTGTTTGTGTTACTCAAAATCTGATCATTCGTTAAAGGTTTTTGAGAGCCCAAATTGTTTTACTTGATCGGTTTTTCTGTATCTCATATGGCAGATAACTGTAAGCTGCATCGAAAAGCTGCCTCCCGTGACTGTGGTTGTAGGAGAACATCTTCATTTGTCAGTCAGCGATGACTTGTTGAGCAAGAGGAACGCATGAGCCCTCCCTCTTGGTTTTGTTGATTGTTTGTGGTAACTTGGGATTTATTTCAAACGTGAAAGTCCCACATTTTTCTTCATCCATATCTTACCTTTACTGTGTTTCCTTAGATTGTTGCAAAAAGTGTTAAATCTCACTGTTGAGATTACTCTGTACTCGTTATCTCAAAATTTATGGTGGGACAGATATGTGACCAAAGTTGACAAACTTGCTCAAGAGTTTCGAGTTGTTTTACCTAACATGTACTACAGCTGATCCTCTTTGAAGTATCGAGAATTATAGTTATAAGCAGCGAGGCTAACATTATTTAACACTAAAGCTCTCTGATACAGAAAAATGAAATCTCATAAGAGCACTCTTTGACGAATAAAGCAAAATTACTCATCCTGTTTTATTATATTTACTTACAATACCATCAACACTATTTGTACATTTATAAAAGATCTTGAGGCTTGCATACTTTTCAGTCAGCGTACAACAATTGCCGAGTGAATCAACAATTGCCGAGTCTTACAAATTTGTAGTAATCAAAACACAATTTCACCGGTAGCCATCTGGAGAGTACAAAAAACTGAATGTGACAGGCGGTCTACCACAAAGCACACAATACCATCTTCAGGTAGGGATGGTGTGCTTCCTTGTCCTCATACCAGATGTTGTGTTTAGGTCTCCTATCTAAGAACTGCGCATACACAAGAATCTGCATCATTTACTCACCAAAAACACAAAAAGCCATGGTGCACATAAACCCAGCCAACAAAAGCCCAGCCCAAACTAGAATATTGTTTTATAAATACCTTCTTCCTAGAGGGAAATAAAACCCTCGCTGTTTTTTTCTATTTTTTTTGAAATAGAACCCTCGCTGTTTTCATATTCTCCATGGCTAATTTATTGGGTGGGTCTCTCTTACGAGCTCTTGTCTAATGTTTTATACCCACTAACTTGGCTGAAGAGGTTGTTGATTTGAACTTGTACTCTTCTTTTAGGTAAGCGAAAGCTGGAAGATGATGTTTTGGAGATGAAACCGATTCTGAGGAAACATAAGAAAAAATCCGAGGAGAAGGTAACCTAAGATGGTCGGATTCTGCGGAATCCTCTTGTTTTCTGTACACTCTTCTAATTCCTTCTCGTAACAGGAAACAAGGCAAATATGTAGTCATTTTGTCCAGCAGATGAAAGGAAGGATCGAGTTTTTGGAGAGAAAATCTGATTTAATCTCAGTGAAGGTATAGAATTTTGAAAAATTAAATATTGTAGTGTTTGTTAGATATGTTGCGCATATTGTACAAGTTTTAATAACAGAACTTCCATAGCCTCAAAGCTACTTTGTTTAAGTCCTTTTCTCCCTAACAACACTTGCTGTTAAAATCAGGAACTACTCTTTGTTGCCAATCTCTGTTAAATTCAGCAACTACTCTTTGTTGCCAATCTCTCTCCCCAAACTAAAATATTTCAAATGTAAGTAGCACCTTAAATTTCCACTTTCGTTTTCGAAGTAAGTTTTTCATGTCTGCTGTTTTTAACCTCCACCTTTACAGCGTCAATTTCTTCAGGAATCGTGGAGGAGTTGTTAGTGTTCGACTTATTGTAAACCACGAGGGTAAGCATGTGGGATATGGCTTTGTGGAGTTTGTTTCTTCTGAAAAAGCAAAGATGGTGAGAGTAGTTTTGTAATAATAATGAAAAAAAGGTAGTGTTTACTTATGATGAACAATATACAAGTAGCTATTTGAAAGTATAATTGCTGATTAAATCTTTTATATTGCAGGCACTAGAAAAAAGTAATGGTAAATATTTGCAAGGTCATCAGATTTTTCTTGATGTAGCTAAGACAGCTCCATACCCTCCAGGACCCAAGTAAATTGATATCCCATGTTATAGAGATTTTTTTTCTATAACACTAGTTGTGACTTATTGCTAGAGTTTTGAAGACTAACGCTATTGATTCTGTTAATCAGTTGCAACCTTGCAGAGAGGCTTTGGTAAGAGATTGTCTTTTTATTTTTGTTATCAAGAGCACATTGGTGTATACAAGTACGGAGAGATCACTATAGGGTTTTTGATATTTCAGTTACGAAGACTACATTCGACGAGAAAGCCTTATGATAGAAGATGATCAGACAGTGGAAGGACTTGATGCAACTCCTGATTTTGTTGAGGTACATACATGCTCTTATTATCTTCAAAATATGTCATTCTCAGAAGCGTTTAATAACATAACTGTTGCCACAAAGTCGAAACATGACTTATTCTGTGGATGAATCTTTAGATGAGGCTACTTTTTGTTATGAAATTTTTAAGTCCTTTTTTTCTATTTAGAGTTGTGTTAACATACTTGGAAAATCGCTCTTTGTTGGCCATCTCTCTCCCCCAACCGAAATATCGCATATGTAAGTAGCCTTTAATTTCATCTTTCTTCCTTGGAAACAAGTTTTTCACAACAAATATTATTGTATCCTCCATTTTTACAGCATCAATTTCTTCAAAGATGTTGGGGAAGTTGTTCATGTTCGATTTATTGTAGACGAAAACGGAAAGCATGTGGGCAATGGCTTTTTTGAGTTTGCTTCTTCTAACGAAGCAAAGAAAGTGAGTACTTTATAGTAATGATGATAAAAACAGTCATTTGGAAAGTAGTGTATACTTATAATGAAAATTATACTAGTTAGTTGAAAGTATGATTGCTGATTAAATATTTTATACTTTAGGCACTGGGAAAGAAGAATGAATATTTGCACGATTGCAAGATTGTTCTTAGTTGGCCTAAGACAGCCCCATACCCTCCAGGATCCGAGTAAATTGATTTCCCTGTTTATGTAACTTATTTCTAGTTAGAGTTTTAATATCATTGTGGAAGACTAACACTATTATTTTGGTTAATTAGGTGGTATTGTGTAGATCACAAGGTTTGGTAAGGGATTTAACTATCTGCATCTTGAGTTTGTTATTCAAGTTTTAGGTACACATGGAGAGATGACAAGGGTTTTTGATATTCCAGGTATGAAGACTACCTTGAACAAGAAAGCCTTCTGATAGAAGATGAGGCTGATGAAACTCCCATTTTCCTTGAGGTACCTCTTCTTATTATCTTCAAAATATTTAAGAAAAGCTTAGCATTTAATAACAGAAGTGTTGCCACAAAGTTGACAGATGACTTATTCTTGGCCACTAAATTCAGGAAGTTGCCGTAAGAAAAAATACTCTTTATTGACAAAATCTCTCTCGATATGAAATTACCAAGAGTGTACGTAGCACCTTTAATTTCCATTTTTCCTTTTCGGAACAAATTTTGTAATGACTCAACGTTTACTGCATCAGTTTCTTCGATTTTGTTGGAGAAGTTGTTAGTGTTCGACTTATTGCAAACCACGAGGGTAAGCATGTGGGCTGTGGCTTTGTTGAGTTTGCTTCTCCTAACGAAGCAAAGAAGGTGAGAATAGTTTTGTAGTAATAATGAAATATATATATATATATATTTAAATAGGTATTTGAAAGTAGAATTGCTGATCAAATCTTTTATACTGTAGGCGTTGCAATATAAGAATGGTGAAAGAATTTGCTGGTGTAAGAGTAATATTTTTCTTGACGTGGCTCAGATAGCTCCATACCCCCTCCGACCCAAGTAAATTGATATAGTTTTTCTCTAACTTATTGCTATAGTTTTGATAAAATTACACATGACTAAAGCTACTATATTTGTTTATTAGGTACAACCTTGCAGAGAAGCTTTGGTAAAGAGGTTTTAACTATTTGCCTTTTGAGTTTTGTCTGTGTGTGAAGTTTTTGGTATACATGGAGAGATGACAAGGGTTATTGATATTCCAGGTACAAAGACTACCTTGGACGAGAAGAAGATGATTTGGATACCAAACTTAATCTGAAGAAACAGAAGGTATTCTGCGGTAAGAAGATTACCTTATCTGACGACGACTGATAGAAGAAGATGAAGTTGTTTGGTGTTTTTAACTTGTGATACAATGCAACTTTTGTTCTTATGTTGATCTAGTTAACTTTTGTCTGAACGTCTGTTAAAAAATATGCTTAATTTTGATTGTTTTGGTGTTAAATCATTATTACTCGTAAGAGCCTTGTATGATTTCAACTGATATGGTTAATCAAAAAAAAATTTCTCATATTTAGTCTCAATGTGGTTCTTCTTGACTTGAAACTGAATCATCTTCATGTAGCCTTCTAACTGAGCTTTCCAGCTCACCAGCTCAGATTAATCTTCATATTTTTCTTCTTCCATATCTTACCTTTAATGCGTGTTCCTTAGATTGCTGCAATCTGTGTACTCGGTTCTCTTTGTACAATACTTAAAACTTTTGTTTATCTCAAAATTTTTGGTGGGACAGAGATGTGACCAAAGTTGATTAATCGTTTCATACTATATAGTTAATCCCCTTTTAAAGTATCTAGGATTATAGTTATAAGCAGCGAGGCTAACATAATTTAACACTAAAGCTCTGTTGTTACAGTGAACAGTGAGATCATATAAACTAATTGACGTATAAAGCAAAATTAATCATCCTAGTATTTAGTTTCCATACCATCAACTTTATTTGTACATATATAAAAGATGTTGATAATTACGTATTTTTCACTCAGCATACCACAAGCGTCGACTGGTTTGCCAATCAAAGCTTGGTTCAGTCTCGGTCGCCTTCCCTTCTTTCCCTTCGTCGAACCACAGGCCTCGAGTGGTTCGCCAATCAAAGTTTGGTTCGGCCTTGGCTACTTTCCCTTCATTGCTAGGCTCACCTCCAGGAATAGACTCAGACTCGGACTTTGGAACACGGGCAAGGTTTGGGCCTTCAATGACGGGCTGAGGCTCAATGCAACGCTTCAGCTGGCCCTCATCCGTGAGATGGTTTAACTGTGGAGTTGGTATTATATGCAGTTTATGCTTAGCCTCATCCGCTACGTTTTGGCTGTTAGCCTCTTTATGTTCAACAAACCGGACCACAGCGCAGGCCACAAGTATAACCACAGCAATTGATAACACTGACTCTAATATTTTGTAGCTTTTGAGACCTCCTTCCACCTGTAATTAGTTATAACATCCCCACGAATTAAAAAAAAAAAGAAAAAGAAATAATTATATCTCCAAATCTAAAACCGGTACACTACAATATATGGTTCTAGATCTGTTCAATCCCAATCAATTAAACCGATCCGAAACAAACTGAAAAATAACAAACATCTAACAAGGAATCAGACCATAAACCCCTGATCTAACATCTAACCAACTATCAAACCAATCATGTTTTGAAATCAAAGTTACAAGAACTAAATATATGAAGCAGAAACCTTGGATAAGGTGAAGTTCTTTTTGGGAGTAAACACAAAATTCTTATCACCGTGTTCAAGACTATAGCGTAGCAAGTTACAGATTGTTAGCGCTGTGGCTATGTCTCGGCTTTCTATAAAACAAACACATGCAATTCATTTCAATAACCAAGAAGATATAAGACCATTATAGAAAATGTGATTTCAAACGCATATATATTTGTGACCTGGAATGTCAAATATTTGTTTTTCCGGTGGGATACTCAGAAGTTCTCCAAGGAAAACTTGGACTCGAGCACGTTCCTCTCGTAAAAGTAGATCTCCATGAGTCATAACTACCGCTGGCTTGTCATCTAGTAAACATATTCAAGTTCTTTAACATTTCTTTAAAGAAAACAAGACTATTTATAAAATTGGACTAACCAACCTTTAAACGACAGTAAAGGAGAGTTAAAAGCCGTGGAGATCATATGAGCATAGCTTGATTCACACTCCATCGATTTCAAGATTTCGACCGCATTAACAACAAAGATAACGGAATTCACTTTCCTTATCTCACAACCAGTACCACAATCACGGATCATTCTATCCTTTAAATCCGAGCTATCCGATGTCCTGAAGCAAATAAAAACTCATTAAGTTAACACCAAAACAAAAATGATGAAAGCCAAGAAGGAGGATAAATCAAGATATAATCCAAACCATATAACAGGTTCGCCAGGGTGAACACCTTGTGTAATCCACTGTTTAATCTTACTAGTGTTATCAGATGATGAGATATGGCTCAAACCACGCGTGTCATATAGGCTAAAAGAAGCAGATCTTCCTCTTGGAATCATATATTCTTGAGCAAAGAATGTGCCTCCTTTAGAAGCTGTACCATCTAAGAATCGAGAAGACAAAAACATTAAAACTACACCATAAAATAGTTGATAAATTAAAGATGAATAAGTATGTATCGTGTGTACATGATTCTTGAGCTCTAGCTGGGGCAAATTCGTCGTCTTCGATCACTTTAGTAATCCTATTAACAAGACTACTCTTCCCAGCACCTTTCGGACCAACAACGAGGATAGTTGTCGTCTTTGGAACATCGTAAACGCCCAATTTCACATCAGACCATGATCCAGGAGTATAACTATATGCATTTTCAAGACCAATCTCATTAGTTTTTAATATCAGGTAAAAAAAATATAATTAAATTTGTATGATCACAAAGTAGAACTAACACAGCTTTTTTCCTAATTAAAAATGAATCAACAACCTCAAGATTTGGTTTCTGGCTTGTATCAGTTTACTTTTGCTGCTTTTAAGCAATAGATCATGGGTTTGTAGAATCTCTTGATAAGCCTTTTCTCTTCTTCTTAAATCAACCGTAAGATTTGAGAATTTAGGGAAATTCTCTTCAGGAACATCATCTTTAAACCCTAAATCATCACTGCCACATATATAAAGAAACCCATTTCTTGAAATTATGATCATCGAGAACAATTGATGATAATAAGTAGTAATATTTATACCTGAAACAGCAAGAACTAGGAGATGATGATGATCTTGAAAACTCAAGGTAAGATGAAGATTCTTCATCTACAAAAAGTTTTGTAAATCATTTATTTTTCGTTAATCCAAAACAGTTCAAGAAAAAAATAATTAGAGGAGAAAAATCTACCATTTGTGAAAGTATCACCACCCATGGCTACGATTTTAAAACTTTCGATTCTTTATTTGTTCTTTGGTGCAGAGGTTTTCTCACTCAGAAAAGAAATTCAGAATATTGTTTCGATAAAAGATCATATAAGAATCATAATATTCTGTTCTATCCCTTTTGTGATCTTTCTTTTTTTTTCTTTTGCTTCAATATCTTTGGTTTGTTGATCAGTCCCGGTCCCCGGACACTTCAATAAATTTTTAGTGGACTTATTCGTTTTACTATATTTAGGGAATAATTGAAAAGAAAATTCACATCAATTAAAGAAAGATTAAAATAAGTGAGTCGGTTCATTTTGCATATCGAGGCAGAAAATACCGGCGTACAAAAAATATATTGGAAACGGATAATATGAATACTGTTATGAACTATGGTGGGCATCATATGGGCCATATTCTAAAAGCTCTATCAATTAATACTGTTAAATTAATAAATATTATAAAATAATAAAATTTATTAGTTCTAAATTGCCTTAAACGATATAAAAATAATAAAATTTGATAAAATAATAAGATCATATATTTTTTATAATCTTTATATAAATATATAATACCATTAATAACATAAATTAATAATTATATATATATATATATTATATTTTTTAGTATTTTTAATAAATTTATGATAGAACTCATCACTAATTTTTCTTATATAAGAAAATATTTTGTTGTGTTTTAAACTATCTTATTATTATATCTTCTATAAATTTTCATAAAAATAAGCAAAATTTTTTACTATAAGTTTTTAAATTATATATATACATAATTCTTATTTCAATAGCCGTATATGCTATTTAAAAAACAAATTGAAGACATTAATTATAAATTTGAATTTATGTTAATCGTTTATATACGTGACTTCATCTATAGTCTTTGTTATTTATTATCAAATAATTTTTTTTATTTTAAAAATTTAAAATTTCAAGTCTAAAACTATTAAAATTTATAACATCCAAAACATTAACTTTATTTATTAATAAATATTATTTTATACAATAAATTAATAAACTTTCATGGTTCCAATATTATTAGCATATAGAGGTTTTACTGTATAGTTTTTCTTTCTTTCTTATCTACTAGATTAGGATCCGCCCGATGGACGGTTTTTTTGATTTTAAAATAAATTAAATGTAAGAAAATTTATTAAATTAAATATTTTTTTAAAGATATATCTCATATTATTTTAGGGAAAAAATAGAAAAAAATTTTAGTTAGAGAAGATAGTTATTTTACAAATATTTTTTACATAAATAAATTTAAATTTTTATGTTGAAATTTTATTATTAATATATTAAAAATCTATATCATTTCTAGTAGTTTTTTTTCTGTTTTTTTGTTTTTTTTTTCAGACCACCGTGTAAGATAAGGTTTGAAAAAATATCAAAAATCCAAATAACCAAACATTATCTAACCCAAAAAGGGGTACCAACCTGACAAAAATTCGAATGGGTTTTAGACTCATATATCCGAAAAACCAGACCCGGACCAAACCAAAAACCAAACTGATATTCGAAATACAATTATATACCCAAAATATCATTTATTTTTAAACTTAAATAACTAAAATACCTAAAATTAACAAAAAATATCTGAAAGTTCATAATTATTTTTTGAAAATTTCACCAGTTTATTTTTTTATTTTTTTTGATATTTCGTGTACCGGAATCTTATTCAAACTTAGAAAAACATATCCAAACAAAAAATTATAAATACCCAAATAGGTCATAGACCTCTAAACATGAAAACCAAACCCGAATGCACATGCGTAGTGTGAGATATAAAAAAAGAATATGGTAATCGGTAGTTATGTTTTCGTTCATATCTAGGCGATAAGTTCTTCTGGTAAGATCTTTGGTTTCTCTCTGAAATCCTCTGGTTTAGATCTTTAATCGGTTCCAAACTGAATATCTTTTTCTCTCGCACGATCACTCATCAAAATCTTTCGTAATTCTTTGAAAATTGATAATTTATTAGAACTTAAATAGACACTACAAGAAATCTACCGCAAAACCGACGGTGTTTCCGACGGAAATATTTTCCGTCGGAAAAAACCGACGGCGTTCCGACGAGTTTCCGACGAACATGAAAATTGATAATTCCGTCGAAAATCCATCGGTTATACGTCGGTGTTTTCCGACGGATTACAATCCATCGGAAATCCGTCAGTGGATTTCTGACGGCTTTAAATCCATCGGTGGATTTCCGACGGCTTTAAATCCGTCGGTGGATTTCCGACGGCTTTAAATACGTCGGAATATATGAACGTTAATATAACTGTTGAAGTAGGCGTTTACAACCGTCGGAAATCCGTCGGTCCGCCGTCGGGTTTTTTCAAACGGATATAAATCCGTCGGAATATTTGAACGTTTTTGTAGCCGTTGTTATAGCCGTTAAAAACCTAGGTATTGCAGTAGGAGATTTGCGTTTAGGATTCACGATGAAGGAAGGCCGAGGCCAACTGCAGATTATGGTATTTCGGCTCAATCTGGTGATGTTGTCTACTACGGGATTCTCAATGAAATATTGCTAGTGCGCTAACCAGGGATGTTGGACATGAGGTGCATTGTTTTTATGTGTGACTGGTATGATCCTGAAGTTGGGCGTGGGGTTAAGATGGACCAGTTTGGTGTCACGTCAGTGAATTCTAGTAGGAGACTTCGTAAGTATGACCCATTCATCCTAGCATCACAGGCAGATCAGGTTCGGTTATTTTAATAAATAATTTAAGAAACGTGAGTTATTGAATTCATATTTAGTTTTAATAACTAATTCTTTGTTTCAGGTATGCTATATTCGTTAACCTCGGGTAACAAGGCATTCAGATCCTTGGATTACAGTGACTCCAATTAATCCAAGAGGAAGAATTTATGGAGTTTCTGACCACGATGCTTTGCAACCAAACTAGAAGTGTTCCAATGGATCCAGTTGAGCATTCTTTTGATATCGACCTTGTGGTAGATTTCACAGCATTCGGTGATGATAGAGTTCATTCAGAATCAGAGGAAGAATTTTGAGAATTTGATGAGGACGAAGACGACATTCCTTCAGAAGGATCATCATCTGAGTCAGAGTAGTTACATTTGATTATTTGTGTTTTATTTATATTTTAGTAAATTCAAAAACAATTTTAATAATTATGATCTTTTGTTTTATTTAGACTTTATACATTAAATATTTTTTAAATAACAATTTTTTTAAAAAAATATAAAAAACTACGAAAAAAACGAACCATAAAACAAAAAACCCAAAACATCCTAAACCCATGAAACCACAAATCCGTCGGAATGCCGTCGGATATGCATGTCTATTCATTGGCCATTGAAACCTTAAAAACTGACACGTCGAATCCCTAAACCCGTCGGAACTCCGTCGGAAATTTCCGACGGGTTTCCGACGGATTTGTGGTGACCGTCGGAAACCCGTCGGAAATTTGTGGTAATAATTTCCGACGGAGTTCCGACGGGTTTAGGGATTCGATGTCAAAATTCAAAATTTAAGCAAGAACACACCTCAAGATACAATTATAACAACTATTGCAAAAGAAATGTGACCAAACAAACTTGTACATGATATAATAAAGATGATATACCAAATTGTCATAATTTAACTAGAAGAGTTCCATAAAGAAACATATATTTACATAGAGATGTTTATGAAACGTTATGAAAATAAGTAAATGTTATGAATTTGATACTGCGAATGATGTTTCAAAGGAATTTATCTTTGAAATCATCATACAATTATGATAGTAGCTGTACCAACCCAAACGGAACGGAAAATCCACGAAACCACAAACCCGTCGGAAATCCGTCGGATATATCCGATGGATTTCCGACGGATATAGGGGGACACGTGTATGAGTGACCAATGGAGAGACAATCCATTGGATAAGGATATATCCGACGGATTTCTGACGAGTACGCGAAATTTCACGCGGCCAATGGGGAGACATGCATGTGTCCCCTATCGTAGGTAAACTAAAATTTCGCGTATCCGTCAGAAATCCGTCAGAAATTACTGATGGATTTCCGACGGATACACGAAATACGCATGTCTCTTCAATCGTCACTTATACACAGGTCCCCCTAAATCCATTGGAAATCCGTCGGATTTTGGTCGGAATATCTGGTTAAATAACCCATCGTCTTCCTCGCGACTTCATTCGCAAAAATAGAAGAAAATTTCTAAAAACCTTCAAATCCTCCCAAACCTTCGATTTCATCCCATATTTCGTCAAATCATCCTCAAATGGCCGACAATCAAAGAAACATGTAAGTTTTCAATGATTCTATATAGATTTATAGGATTTATTAGTTAGATTTGTGGATTTAGGATATTGGAATTTAGATTAGAATTGGATTTGGATTAGAATTAGGATTTGGATTAGGATATTGGATTTGGATTAGAATTAGGATTTGTAATTGGATTTTGATTTTGAAAGTTTTGTTTAATTGGAGTGTGATTTTGATTTTCAATTTCTAGTTTTAATTGGATTTGGATTTCTATTTTGGATACTTGATGTTAGTTGAAAATTTGTGGTTTTGTTTTTAGAAATTTATAATTCGTTTTACAAATTTATATTGATTTTTAAAATTTATATCTATTTTTAGAAATTAACAATGAATTTAGTATTTTTTAATTATTTATAATAATTTATAATGATTTTTAAATTTATATCTATTTTTCGAAATTAAAAATGATTTTAGCAATTTATAATTATTTATATTAATTTATAATTATTTTAAGAACTTTATTATGATTTTTAAATTTATTTCTATTTTTAGAAATTATTAATGATTTATTTTGGATTTAAATTTTTTTAGGAATTACGGAGTATACCACCATTCTACGGGCCGAGTACGTGGTCGTTCTGGTAGGAGTAGAGGTCCGACGACTACTCCTACGCAGTCGACACATATCCCCGAGACCGAGTCACCACTACCCACTGCTACACCTACACCCTCCGCTCCTGCACCGGCACCATCTCCTGCTGCACCGACGCAAATGAGCGTCGAGGACTTCGTTGCTCTGCCAGGACGAGATAGATTGACTCGTCTTCATCCGGATTGCATTGGAAGAGATACATTGTTTTGTAGGTTTGTGGATTCCGAAAATGGGATTTCCAAGTCTATCAACCGGATGCTCAATGGATTGCTTTAGCATCCATATCCGACGTACAGCTAAATGCCGATGGCGGATCAGGATATGTGGTTTCGCCAATTTGCTGTAAGTTATTCATTTTTTGATTGTTTAATTTGAATTTAAATTGTTTATTTTAATTTACTTTTATATTTTTCAGCAAGAATTTACTTGGGACAGTCACATGACCGCTGAGGTTAGACGATGCTTCGATAAAAAAGCATCGAGAATGTATTCTTGGAAGCTGAACGAGTGGAAGGAGAAGTGGAACAAGAATGATGTTCCACAGGAGTTGGTTACGAACCCGGGCCTATGGAACGGGTTATGCGTTTCTGGAGTGAAGACGCTACAAGGGCAAGCTCCACAACCCCCTCTACGTGCCGGAACAGCGACCGCAAAAGAAAGGGGAAGGCGACACACAATCTAGGAGCGGTTAGCTTGGTCACAAGGGCAAAACAACTTGTAAGTTTTTTATTTACTCAATATGTTATTTCTTCAGTTTTAGATTCATAAAATTTACTAAATTTGTTAATTTTGTAGTTTGAAAAAGAAGGTGTTCAACCTTCTGCCCTTAGATTGCTCCAGGATGCGCACACCAGCAGAAAAGACCATGAAATCCATGATGCGGTAGCTCGGGAGATCATTGACAACGTCAAGAAGATGGGTGATGAGTTCCTGCTTTCTCAACCTCTCACTGAAGGAACCCCACCTCTCACCGAAGTTCCATTTGACAAAATCAACGAGTTCTTCTATGAGGTAAGTAAAGTTTATATTTTAATAAATTTTTTTTTCATTTCGTATTTTTACTCAACTTTTTGTTTGTTACCGTAGTGTACTCCGAAGACCAAAGGTCGAGTTTTTGGTCTTCCGAACGATGTATCATCTTCGGCAACTTCACGTTTCTACGGAGATCCTTCCGATCTTAGGTCGCAGCTCGCACAAAGGGACTTTGAAATGGAACAAATGAAGATCAAGATGCAACGGATGGAAGAAGCCCATGAAGCGAATAGGTTGCAGCAAGAAGCGGAACGGGAGAGAACTCGGAAATTGGAGGAGGATCACGAGGCGGAACGGGAGATAACAAAAAAATTGGAGGCGGATCACCAGGCGATGGTTGTTCGGATGGACGCTTTCATGTCTCGATACCCACCACCACCACCGTAGATTTAGTTTTAATTATTTTGAAAACAATATTTATGTTTTTTTAATTTGAATTTTTTAATTATCAATAATATTAAATATTAATTTTAATTTCTATTTTTAAAATTAAATTTTATATTATTTTGAATATATATTTTTGATTTTTCAAATTATTATTTAAAAAAAAAAGCAACCGTCGGTTATCCGTCGGTATGTAGTCCGTCGGTAATCCGTCGGTAAAATTTTCGTCGGTAATCTATCGGAGTTAAATCCGTCGGTATACCGTCGGTCTTACTACCGTCGGTAATCCGTCGGAATCATATAATCGGAATTCTGTCGGTTTACTCTCGGTTTTGGGTGATCGGAACACCATCGGTATCCCGTCGGAACTTTTCCGACGGATTATTTCTGACGGATTTCCGACGGCTTTCTGAATTTGGAAATCCGTCGAAAATAGCGACGGATTTCTGACGCGGTTTTCAATTCCGACGAGATAGATCTGACGGCGATAGCCGTCGGAAAACTGTCGGAATAAGCCAATTCCGATGGTTTTCCGACGGATATCGCCGTCAGATTCTGACTGTTTTCTTGTAGTGAGAATAATAATATAGAAATCTAAATTTGAAAAATATTTAAATTTTATTAAAATAAAAAAATTTAACATATTAGAAAAATAGAAATTAAAAATTATCCACTTTATTATTAAAAAATTATTTTTTCTTTTTGATTAAAGAAAACAAAATTAACGTAATTTGTATGACACGTGTCGTAATCTTATCAAATAACCGATACGTGTCATGATCTTATGAATTATAATTTTGACACGTGTCAATCTCTCATGAGTGCAATCCAACTTTATATAATAAAATTATTATTTTGAAGTATTTTCGATAAAGGAATTTTGAAACCCTAGGCGTCGTAGTCGATTTCGAGTTCCGTCCTTTATCTCTAAGGTTTAAAGAAGAGTGGTCTTGAATGATGAAGAAGGCTCCAGGAGGAGGGTGTGGCTGTAACATGGGTATTTTGGGACATGAATATGTGTCCGGTTCCCGCAGGGTGTGGTCCTGGTGTGGTCCGTGGGTGTATTAAACGGCTTTTGGAGAAGAATGGATATTGTGGTCCTCTCAACGTCACTGCCTTTGGTAAACTAGGGGACGTCCTTACTGACATTCTGAGAGGAGTCTATTCCAGTGGAATCGCTCTTACCAACGTTCCCCGCGGGTCCTCAGACATTACAGAACTAATTGAGACAAATCCACCTCCAGCTAATTTTATGCTCATATCCGATCGGAAAGCCTGCAGCCCTGGTTTATCTAAGGTTCTACAAATGGAGCGATACAACCCTCTCCACCTGTTTCCTTATGATTCTCTTGAAACCTTAATCCTGCTGATGATGAATCTGCCTTGTGGAATTGCATAGTATGTGCCCGTAATCCTCCTGGAAAAGGTTTTGAAAACTTCACCACACATTTTGATAGTGAAGAACATCGAGAGCTGATGTTGACCGGGAAGTTTGTGCCTCCTCCTACTCCAGCGCGCTTGATCTTCAGCCTGACATGGTGCATTTCTTGTATAATAATATGGTGTTGCACGATCGGGCAAGTGGCTATCCTCTGATAGACTGGGAGGCTGTAAAGTCGGAGGGTGAGACATTTGTCTTGTGGGACGTCAATTCATGTCCGGTTCCCCCTGGCTGTGATGCTAGTCTGGTCGGTCCATGCATCAAACACTTGTTGAAGAAAGAAGGCTGCTCTGGTCCTCTCACCATCATTGCCATTGGCAAACTAGGGGACGTCCCTACTGACATGCTCAGAAAAGTCTATTCCAGTGGAATCACTCTTCATAACATCCCCTACGGTCCCTCAGACATTGCAAATCTCATTTCTGAGTGGTCCCATCGGTGTAATATAATGGTCATATCCAATGCCAAAATCTTCGCTTATCAGTCTAATTTCCTAAAAAGTAGATTCAACCTTATTGAGCTGTTTCCGAATGATTCTCTTGAAAGCTTTTGTCTGGCAGACTCAGGGGAACTTGAGGAGGACGAGTGCAGTGAAACGGATGAATCTGCTTTCTGGATTTGCTCAGTATGCAACTACCATAATACTCCTATCAAAAGGCTTTGAAAGTTTCACCGCCTATCTCTCTAGTACATCCCATCTTGTTTATATGAATTTAAATGTTTAAGAGGCAAGCAGTCACTATTTATAAAGTTAAAACTACTCATATTACACTTAAACAAGATCAACCAATTTTAATTAGTAAAAATAAAAAAATGCAATGGGAATTATGAAATATGTTAATTTTCAAGATTTTTACAAACTATTATAAATATTGAATATTTATAGTACCATAAATACTTAAGTTTTTCTATGGTTTATACAAGTTTAAAAAAAATCCTTAAGTGTTATATGTATTCAAACTAATGGTTTACAAATTTCGTAATTCCTATTGCATTTTTTGTTTTGTCTAATTAAAATTGATTAATTTTATTTAGAACTGTAATATGAGTAGTTTTAACTTTATAAATAGTGATTGTTTGCCTCTTAAACATTTAAATTCATAAGAACAAGATTGTGACTCTTTATGAGTCTTTCAGCCTCTTTGGATCTTATTTATGCCTTATTTATGACTTTAGGCATAGTAATCCACCTCCAACTAATATACTGGTCATATCCGATGCAAAAAATTGCGATTCTGATTATGCTTTCGAGCTACAATCGGAAGGATACAACCTTCTTCAGCCATTTCCATGTGATTCTCTTGAAAACCTTTTTTCTGGCAGATTCAGGGACACTTGAGAAGAGTAAGTGCAGTGAATCTGCCTTGTGGATTTGCTCGGTATGCAGCCACGATGGACAAGGCTTCAAAAATTTCACCACTCATGTTACTAATAGGTGACATGAACGGAAGTTGTTGGACTGGTTGCCTGGGAATGCTCAGTTTCTTCCTAGGGAGACATGAACTCTCAACTGTGACAAAGCCAAAGTACAACGTGTGGTGTGGACGTGAAGAAGAAGAAGAAGAACTGAACTGAAGAAGGCCCATGGTGTTATTTTAGCTAAAGAATTTTTATGCTCATTTTCGAGTGGCAAAATTAACTTGTGGACAAATAAACAAATTGGTTACGTTTCATGCATTTAGGTGTTGAAATTAAGTATTTTCTATAAAATGCGGGATGGATTTTTCGGTAATTAGATGGACTAGAAAATTGGGATAGCTATAATCATTATCCAGATTCACATTAATTTGAGTAAAAGTCATTTTAGAATACATATTTTTGTGTAATAATTGATTTTAGGATAAGCATTTTGGATAATTAAAAAAAAAAAAAAAAAACCCAAACGTGTAATTTTTTACGGAAAATTCGGAATTGGTATGGACCAGGTGAATGGACAGGCCTAAAAATAAATAAGTTAAGAAAAATGAATTCTAAAATTTTCTTCTAGATATGGCAGAAACAAATTAAGACTAAATGTTAAAAGACGATAGAACCAAATATTAATGCAACGAATATGTCTTTAGGGTAAGGCCACATCAAGATTTTGAATTATTGGTTTGGTTATTATGAGACCTAACAATAATGATAAGCCAATGTCAACAACCTCTTAAGACATAAGGAAAAAAACAAAAGACCAAACATGAGCTAATTAATCTCTCTATCATATATTATACAGAGACAAGAATTGAGAGATTTTAATCTGTTTGATATGATTTAAGCTCCAAAAACCCAATCTTTACTAATTAAAAAGGGGATTAAAGAAACAAATAAAGGTGACAAAATCTAGAAATCCTTTTTTTTCTATCTTTTTTTTTCTGACAAACCTCTGTGTTATTTACTTTTACTAGGTGGTATTGGATCAGTTTCAGAGGTAATGAGTTTGTTGAAACGGCGCAGACACAGCCATCCATGGGCGGTCCAACATATTTGTTTGCATTGATGATGTCATTGTGAACACACTTGACTGTGAAGGTCCCATTGTTGTTGTATGTTGCTGTATTGGACTGCTCACCAACATACATATATGTTTCTCATTAGGCAATTTTGTTATCACATTTATGGATCCATAGAGACAACTAAGTAATCTCACCTGAAGGATAGAGATAACGGAGAAGATTCAACCGGTGCGTGGAGGCTGCTTTCATTAGGAGAGAGTAGAGACCAGAAAACTGTAAAATGGTCAAAGAGAGATTCAACAACCTGATGAAAATATAACTGAAACCAAAGTTTTATGATCATATGGTTTTAAGTTTCGTCACCTGATGGTTCCCGATCGTTATTAAACCCGGGGCAAAAGAGAAAATCCTGCATTTGTAAAACCGAAAATTCAGTTGTGGATTCATTATACAACTTGTTGAGAGGTTTTAACAATGGCTATTTCATGGTGTTTACCTCGCTCATGTCTTGAGATACATTGCGGACCATTTCTGTAAAATAAAGATTTGAATACTTGTCAATTGTCAAGTATCATGACCAAACTCTACACGAGGGAATGATACTTACCGAGTTTAGGAGCACTTGGTTTTACAGCCAATGTCAAACCGAGAAAACATTCATCAGGTTCTGTGTTAAAGTCCCAGAGATTTAATTCAAGATTTGGCATCGCCGCTGTAGAATACCACAAATTTAATTGAAATTAGTCTTAAAAGTCATAAAAACAGAACACATGAATCAGAAACAAAGAAAAAAAAAGCCTCACCCATGTTATTAAGCCTCAGCTCAAGGTCATGGAGAGGATATGAGGCCTGTGTAGCCATCTGTTCAGAAAATATTCAATACATTTTCAATTATACAAAGACTGGGAGATAGATTCAAAAGAAGCAAAGGGAACATTCAAATTACACTGAAAAAGGGATGATTTAGTGCCTGATCAGCTGTTGGTCGTTTCAATGGATCCCATGAGCAAAGTCGCTGTTGAGTCAAAAATGAAATATCATGAAGTTGAATGGTAATGATTTTCTTAAGAATGGTAAGAGATATCCACAAGGACTCACATTGATCAAATCAATAGCTTCAGGGGTAGCATTAGGGAGTAGATCAGCGATTCGTGTCTGCGGAAACTGTCAGAAGAAATTCAAAAGATCAATATTTTTAAATAACCAACTTATCTTTTCGTTATGAACTCTTACCTCTGTGTGACTAATACTCATAATTCGAGATATGCTTTTTGCTTCAGGGAACGTAGTCCAGTCCGGCTTGCCAAGAACACTGCAGATCTTGTATAATTGATCAATCTCACTGCTCATAAGCAAACCAATATATCAGATTTCAACCAAATGGTCTATACATAGAGTTGACAATACAAGCTCAAATGAATTATTAGATACATTGTCATGATAGAATCACTTGAGGTTAGAACATTAAGTAGCAATTAACTACGAAAAAATAAGTTTTTATCAATTGGTCAAAGGGTAAAGAATTCACCTTTCACCAGGGAATAACGGAGATAAAGCGAAAAGCTCAGCTAATATTGCTCCCACTGCCCACATATCTGCACTTCTTTTTAAACGTTAGTCTATAAACATTTGCAAAACAATCCAATGGAAGAAGAAAAGGTCGAAAAGTTTTGCACTTTCCGACTCGATCAAATATTAGCCACAGAATACTAATGTAATCTGATTAAGTACAAAAAGATTGTCCAAAAGTACCAACTGCAGGAGTGTATGATGAAGACTGTAGCAAAACTTCTGGAGCTCGATACCTGTTTGTGATAAGAGCCAATTATAATTCTACAGCACCCTACCACATAAATACATTCTAGAATTAATACAAAGCAATACCAAAGTAATTACTTACCATCGTGTGGACACATACTCAGTGTAAGGAGGCATAGATGCAACTTCTCTAGCCAGTCCAAAGTCAGCAATTTTCAGTATATTGTTTGTCACCAGCAAATTCTCTACAGAAATAGAATCATACAACATCAGAGAACGAATTAGCATGAAAGTAACAATAGTATAAAGCAGAAAAGAACATACCGGGTTTCAGGTCCCGATGGAAATAACCGTTTTTGTGCATATGCGTGAGTCCTTGCAACATCTGAGACATAAAACTTCTTATTTCTCCATCAGAGAAAGGTCGTTCCCTTTCTTTCATTATATGGTAAAGATTGTGGTCCTAGTCAAATCAATTTATCCAAGATCAATAAGACTATATACTCTCTAACGATAAGCGTAAAATATTCTACAGAGGAAGATCATCTCTACCATGCATTCAAAGATGAAAAACAGCTCATTATGTTCCCTCACAATCTCCTTCAACTTTATGATATGAGGATGATTTAGCTTACGAAGAGCCTACAGAAATAAAATGATAACATCATTCCTTAACATAGAGTCGCCGCAAATGGATTGAATAATAATCAAATACAACACCTTTACTTCTCGCAGATTCACACATTCTTCCCAATAGTAAAATTTTCTCTTCATCTTCTTAACAGCAACCTAACCAAAACATAAGCGTGTAAGGTAGAATTAACCACCGCGCCAAAACCACACACAAGTTATATACATTTTCAACAACTTACAACATCATGTGTTTCCAAATTCACAGCCTTATATACACTACCACAAGTACCATCACCAAGCTCTTCAAGAATCTTATACCTACAAAAAGCACATAAGTTTCTCACAAATCCACAACTCCAATATTATATAACTCAACAAGAAGAAAGAACAAACCTTTCCATAATTCCGGGTTTTTGACAATACGATACTTATAAGAAATCGTCTAATTGACCTCTGACGTCTCTTGATTGAATAAATGGTTTAATTCTTGACTGTAGCAGATTGTAAACAAGAACCAGCTTCTCATCATAATACTGATTAATTATAATAATCAGAAAAGTTAACAACATTGTTCAATAAAAATAGAGCAGCTTTTACAAGCTGCTAATTAATAAGCTTCATCACAACAAATCTCCACCTACAAAGTTATCTGCAAACAAAAAAAAAAAAAAAAAAAACTTTAATCAATTAGTTAAGTAAAACTAAATCCTTTTTTATATAATCTGAGAGTGATTAAAACAATAAAGATCGGTTTAAGAATCTGGAAAAGAAAAAAAATATCATATGAAAAACTCTTAAAAGCCATAAATTTTCAATTTTTTTTGAACAAATCTATTTCGATAGCGAAATATAATTGAGATAAAATTGAAACGAATAAGAAACAGAAATAAAGAACGATTCTTTAAGAAAAAAAACAGATAAAATCTTATTGTAACAAAGAGGTTTAAAAAAAAAAGAAGTTTTTTCCAGGCTCTGCTCCATTAATGGAGGAAAATAAAAACGCTTACATGAACGCAACAGAAACAAAATAAAAAACGTAATCTAGAGTTATTTTTACTCATCTGTAAATAGTTTTATTGGTAGAATTTGATTAGTTTTTTTTGGAATTTTAGAAGAAAAAATGATGAAAAAACCTTAAATATTCAAACAAAATAGATGAAAAAAACATATTTTAATTGAGTAGACTCGTCCCTCACCATTGATGGAAAAGAGTTAGAATTCGACAAGATTAAAGGATCTGATGAACAAATTGAACGAAACACATCAATGTTGTTTTTATTTTCTGAAAGAAAGATGAAATTAAGAGAAGACAAAAAAAAAAAAGAGAGAGAATAAAAGATAAATTGTAGATGAAGAGAGAGAAAAGCAGATTGCTTAGGAAGCCATGGTAGAAGGAAAAAAAAATTGTTGAAGAAGAAGAAGAAAGGAAATAATACTTAATTAATTAAAATTTCAAAGTATAATGTTTTTTGATGAAATAAAATATTAAGAGACGATAATTATTGAATTTTGATTTAAATTTTGTTTTCGATATATATTAAAAAAATAGAAAAAAAAATAGAAAAAAACGGAGGAAAATGCTTGGTTGTGGTGGGGAAGGGACGGTGGTCCCCCAAGAGTGATTAATATATTGTGATTTTGCCAAATTTGAAATTACGGAAAAGCCCCTAAACTACTTTTGTATTTACCGGAAGATTCCACTGTTGTTGGATAGATAGATAAGAATTGACGAGGTCGCAGATGGGCTATTGGGCTTTCAGGAGTTGTTGGATTGTTCTCTTTCAACTTTCAGCTAAATAGGTCATAAGTAATTTATATAGATGCTTTCAAACTAGATCTGAAAACCAATCCAAAAATTATAACTTAAAACACATTAACTATACTTACTATACTACAAATGCAACTGAAAACTAAAGAAACAAAAATTACAAGCAATCATGGGCATAAAGCTCCTACTCCAAACAGCTGATTTTTGAAGATTATCCATGTAGGAGCTTTATATATATTTGATGAGCATCCGTCTGGGAGCTTTACACTCTTCAAGATGTTAAGAAATAAATATTTCTCATGGGTGTTGTCATTATAAAACATAACGAAATATACCTACCATGTTCATCATAGTACAAGTCATGAATACAAAGCTCTTGCAATTTTTTTCTGACACTAATATTCTCTTCTAACTTTCCGTTGTCATTCAATAATGTAAAATTAGATTATCAAATACATTTTTTTATGTACGTATCATCTCAAGATTAGTCGCAATATAAGATATTTCATCACTAATTTTTTCCATCTTCTAATCTACGCCTCTTCTTTTCAATATTATCTATCTTGATCTAAGCCTTTCCATCTCTAGGGTGCCTATAAGCCTACCATTTTTATTCTAAAAATCAGCATACCACCTCATATATTCAGTAGTTTTGGACGACATGAATAAACATTGCACACGTGATCTCAACGGAAATTATGTAAGGACTTTGACAGTTTATTGGTTTTTATTCTTCTTCCTGTTGTCCAATGTATCATTAACTACCGTAGATGTCTTCCATCTTAAAATTTCACAAACTTTGCATGTGTGTCTAGATGCATCATCTCCCCAATACAACATGCAATCATTACGACACGCATGAATGGTTCTAATTACTTTACTTGAAAGATTGCGATGTTTGTTGCGTTAGATGCTAAGAACAAAACCGCATTTGTTGATGGATCTTTATCTAGACCACCTGAATTTGATGCTAGCTTTAGAGTCTGGTCACGTTGCAATAGTATGGTAAAGTCTTGGATATAGAACTCAATGACTAAACAAATCTACAAAAGCATTCTTCGGTTCAATGATGCTGCAGAAATTTGGAAAGATTTGATGTCAAGATTTCATATCACGAATCTACCACGATCCTATCAGTTCACACAACAGATTTGGTCATTGCAACAAGGCTCAATGAGTCTTTCGGATTATTATACTACTTTGAAAACTCTATGGGATGACTTGGATGGTTCAGATTACGTTAGTACTTGTCAAAACTACAAATATTGTGTAGCTACTGCGTCTAAAGCTAAGCATGCGAAGATTGTGAAGTTTCTTGCAGGATTAAATGAGTCTTACGCGACCATTAGAAATCAAATCATATTGAAAAAAACAATACATGATTTGGCAGAAATCTACAATCTTCTTGATCAAGATCACAGTCAACGCAATCTCATTCCAGTTTCAAATAATGCTTCTGCTTTCCAAGTCTCAACCTCTCCAAATGAGCATTCACTCGTGCTTATCAAAATAATCCAAGACAGAATAAGGTCCTATGTTCTCATTGTGGTTATACAGGTCAAAATGTTGATATTTGTTACAAGATTCATGGATACCTTCCGGGTTTCAAACATAAACACAAAAGCTCAACAACAGCTTCTGAAAAGGTCAAACCAGTGATTGCTAATCTTGCTCTTACAGATGGACAAGCAATTGTTAACAAAGGTATTGGACCAGATGGGATTGCTGAGTTAGTTGGTAACATGTCGAAGAATCAGATACAAGATGTGATAGCATACTTCAGTAATCAGCTACACAACAATGCTCAACCAATCACGATTGCCTCTGTTGCAAGCTCAAGGTATTTCATTCTCTTCTTCTACTATGTGGTTCATTGGCGTTTTGATAACCTCTAGGAAAGTGTTAATTAATAACACATGGATAATAGATAGTAGTGCTACTCATCATATTTCTTATGATAAGAACTTGTTTGAAAGCCTATCTGATGGTTTAAGTAATGTGGTTACACTTCCTACTGGTATGAATGTCAAAATAGCTGGTATTGGAATAATTAAGTTGAATGAATATATCACATTGTCAAATGTGTTATATATTCCAGAATTTCGACTAAACTTACTTTGTGTTAGTCAGTTGACCAAAGACATAAAGTCTAGAGTATACTTTGATGAGAATTCATGTGTGATTCAGGATCATACCAAGGAGTTGACGATTGGACAGAGTAAAGAAATTGGAGGCTTATACGTCTTAGATACTAGTTCTGTTGAATGTACTAGTTTGAATAGCATTTCATTTGTTATGTCTAATCCCTTTTGTAATGATGTAGGTTATAATGCCTTGTGGCACAGTAGATTAGGACATCCATTACATGAGAAAGTTAATGTTCTACAAAATGTACTTGGCTTACACAAAAGAAATAAAGATGAGTTAGTTCATTGCTTGATTTGTCAAAAGGCAAAACAGAAACGCCTATCCTTTCCTTCGAAGAATAACATATCTGAACATGCTTTTGATTTGGTTCACATTGACACTTGGGGACCGTTTGCTACTCAGACTGTTGATGGATACAGGTATTTCCTGACTATAGTGGATGATTATAGTAGAGCTACATGTATATTCTTAATGAAGACAATCTTCCCAGATTTTCTCAAAATGGTGGAAACACAATATCATTTGTCTGTCAAGGCTGTAAGGGCAGACAATGCACCTGAGTAAAATTTCTAGAAACTATACAATGAGAAGGGTATAGTATCATATCACTCATGTCCAGATACACCTCCGCAAAATTTGGTGGTTCAAAGGAAGCATCAACATATATTGAATGTTGCCAGGGCATTGATGTTTCAGTCATATATTCCTTTGGATTTCTGGGGTGATTGCATTCTATCAGCCGTATTTCTCATCAATAGATTGTCATCGCCTCTGCTATCCAACAAGTCACCATTTGAATTGCTCAACTCGAAGGTACCAGACTATTCTCTTCTTAGAGTATTTGGTTGTTTGTGTTATCAATCTACAAGTCCTCAACAGAGAAATAAGTTTGAACCACGAGAAAGAGCATGTGTCTTTCTTGGTTATCCCGCAGGTTACAAAGGGTACACGTTACTTGATTTGGAAACTAACTCTATTCACATTTTGAGACATGTTGTTTTCTTTGAAACAGTTTTTCCATTTGCGAAAATTCAAGAAATGACATATGATATTTTTGAAGAAAAGAAGTCACTTTCTGATACAAAGTTACATCAAGAAATTGTTACAAATGTTGAAGAACAAATGACAAATCAAGTTCCTGCAGTCATTTCAATGAAACAAGCCTCTGATGTATCTGAAACAAGCTCTAAAAGGAAATCTAAACCACCTGGACATCTTCAAGACTATTATTGCAATGCAGTCCTTGATGTAACAAAAGTTGTCAGGTATCCAATTTCAGCCTATATCAACTATGCAAAAGTTTCAGAAGAGTTTACAGCTTATATATGTGCTGTCAATAAGTATCCAGAACCATGCACTTATGCTCATGCTAAGAAAATAAAGTAATGGCTTGATGCTGTGGAGATAGAAATAGATGCATTGGAGGAGACTAATACGTGGACAGTATGTTCTTTACCGGCTGGAAAGGAACCAATAGGATGCAAATGGGTGTTTAAAGTTAAACTCAATGCCGATGGAAGTTTGGAACGGTTTAAGGCTCGATTGGTAGCCAAGGGATATACATAGAAGGATGGAGTCGATTATGTAGACACTTTCTCTCCAGTAGCAAAAATGACAACAATGAAAACCTTACTATCTGTTGCAGCTGCAAAAGATTGGAGTCTACATCAGTTGGACATCTCAAATGCCTTTCTTAATGGCGATTTGAATGAAGAAATATACATGAAACTACCTCCAGGATACTCAATGAAAAAGAGAGGAGTTTTACCTGAAACTGCCGTTTTGCGATTACAAAAATCACTATATGGCTTAAAGCAAGTGTCGAGACAATGGTATTTGAAGTTTAGCTCAACCTTGCAGAGATTGGATTTCAAGAAATCACACGCTGATCATACATTGTTCTACTCAGCCAAGTCGGATTTTTGTCTCAAAGCAATCACTGATGCAGACTGGAATTCTAGTGTTGATACTAGAAGATCTACATCAGCGTATTGTATGTTTCTTGGAGAATCATTGATCTCATGGAAGTCAAAGAAGCAAGACGTTTCATCTCATTCATCTGCAGAGTCTGAATACAGATCAATGTCTATGGCAAGTCGAGAAATAGCATGGTTTGTAAAGTTACTTAACGAGCTACAGGTACCGCAAACTCAACATGTTCCTCTATTTTGTGACTCTACAGCTGCAATCCACATTGCAAATAATTCAGTCTTCCACGAGAGGACAAAACATGTCGAAAATGACTGCCACATCACAAGACAAAGAATTGAACAAGGCTTGTTGAAGACGATGCACGTGAAGACAACAAATCAACTTGCAGATGTTTTAGCAAAGCCTTTGTTTCCAACTCTCTTCAATTCTCTACTAAGCAAGATGAGTCTCCTTTCTGTATACGCCTAATCTTGAGGGAGGATATTAGTCTATATGGTTTAGTCAATCGGTTTAGTATAAACCGTTATTGTATTTGATTGAACCAGAACCCTCTCATAGATAAAGAGGGTAAGCTTGTAACAAACATTTAACAGAAATAATAGAATCATTTTCACTTCTTCTCCGATCAATCTTTCTGTTACTAACAGAGATGAGAACGGTGGTGATGGTGGTGTGCTGGTGTTGGTGTGAAAAGAGGACGGCGGTCAAAAGAAAAGGAAGAAGGGATTTAGAGAGAGAGAGAGAAAAGAAAGGAGGAAGAATAAAATTGGAAAATGATGGTAGAAAATAAAGAGAAGAGGATTAGGAACGGGAGAGAAGAATGGGGGAAGAAGAAGCTTGGAAATTGATGGTAAAAAAAAAGAACTAGATTAGAAAGAAGAAGAGAAGAGAGGGGGAAGAAAAGATCAAAGACAAAATGTGAAGAAATGAGGGAGAAGACATTGATGTAGATGGTGAAAGAGAGAGAAATGTAATTTTTGGAGAGGAAACATGTTGAGTAATTTTTTATACCCTTCTGATATACACTATTCAATAAAGGTTATTTTAACAAATAAATTGTTGTTTCGTGTTCATTCAATGTAATTACTCTATAGTTTTACTACTCTATGTAAGTGCCTATATCTACCACGTTTATTGCAAGTTTCGTATAGTGAATGACAAGAGTAGCCAAAACTTCTAACCAAACCAAAATTCACGAACCCACAATAAATTTCCCGAATATGTATCCGAACCAAAATCTAAAGTAACTTTAATAGAATAGAGATTTATGCAGCGGATTATCCGATTCCAAACCAAACTAAAAAAAATTGCAAACTTAATATTTTAATTAAATATATAAAAATATATTTAAAATAAAATTTTTTTACTAAAACCAGTTAATTATTTTTTATAATTTATTTGATAACAATCAAACTAATATATAATTTGATTCCAAGGGAACTTATTTTCTGTAACTAAAAACCACAAACCCAAAAAACATGAAATAAAATAAAATTATTTCTCGAATAGACCTATTTTCTAGAATCCACAAAGAAAATGAATAACCTGAAGTGAAATCGAATCGATTAACTAAATGCCCATGCCTAATGACAGACTTATAAAACACTGGTATATTTTTAGCATACAGATTTATCTACAAAACTCACAGTTTTTATATAATTAACGGGTTATTATTACGACTGCGACATGGGTTAATCCACTAAAACTTACAAAACATCTTACATACGGGGAAATGTTTATAAATTTTCAACCGGTTCGTCTAGGTCATTCGATTTACGGAATTTTAATCCTTTTGGCGGTTTTATATCCAATTTTATAGTTCATGAGTTTAATAAAAATGTTATCAACCACTAATCCGGTTCAAGGTCAATCTGAGTCAAACAGTCGGGTCAATCCAAAATATTGGTGAAACCACTATTATTTTAAACATTCAAATATTTATAAATTAGAATGAAACTGAATCGAATACCAAACTGGTATAAGTTCAAGATATGAATATTCTACCAAATAAATATGTATATAACTATACTCTCGAAAACCTAAAAATGTATAAATAGTTTTATAAACATTTCACCGCACGTACGTGTGGGTCCGAATATAGTTATTCATACTTAGAAAAACATCTCCAAGCAGATACATAGTCGGATTTTGAACATGATATGCATGTGACTCTGGTTCTAATCTCACTGTTTGCTCATGGAAATATAATTCTTCACCATAGAGATATCCATTTGTATACGTGGATAGACAACCATGACATATTAAATCACCCTCAACCTCAACCATAAGCTTGTACTTAACAAGATAACTACGCTCATAAGTACATTTTATCATGTATGTCTTCATATTACCAAAGGCAAAATCCAAAACAATCTTTGACTCCACTTATTAGTATATAAATTATGTTTTATTATCAAAAACTTGTCCATTTTAAAATAATTTTACGAAGAAAGTAAACCAATTATCAAATATTAAACCAGATTCAACATATAAAATTTTATTAAAGGGATAAGCAGATTTCATTACTAAGACTCAAACTAAGCACATAATCTTAAGACTTTCTAAATAACAATATGAACTACTTCTCTGAAAATCTCAACTATTGTAATTTACGCATAGAAACAGAGAACACATATAATATCTTGGACTCCATAATGTGTGTTATGTATAAATAAGCCATACTGGCTTACAAAACATGGCATCATGAATCAGACTATCACGATGAGTCATGAATAGATTGACCCGCGATAATACCTACAGCTTCCCCCAATATTGACTCTTAGGCTTTGAATGATGGCTGTGTATGCAATGGACAGAACCATCAGCGGTCCAAACCATTTTCTTTTTGGAACAGTCTTAGTTTATTTCTGGACCGAAGTTGGTTCGCAGCAGTTTTTTTTTATTTTTTTTTCTGTCACACCACTGCGAACTGTAATTTGTAACTGGTAAAAGAAATGGTTTAATGCGCAGATGATTTTGACCGCCCGATATGCTGCATCCATTCAAAGCTTTAGATGACATAAAAGTGGTTGCCAAAGACTGAAAACCCCAGGTAAAGAAACAGGTACTCAAATCTATTTCCAATAGGTATGTGCATGAATCGAATATCCTGGATTTTGGTGGCATTCGTGATTCGCTTCACTTTATCCGAATCACTAACTTTTTAATTTGTATTCGATGAAATCTAACGGATATCCAGATGTCCGGATATCCACCAAAAACCAGATTTTTCGTGAGTATTAACGAGTTTACAAATATTTACAGAAGGCCAATTACATGTGGAACTGAAAAGTAAGCCACCCTATTACATTAAGGCTCATATTGACCCAATTTTAAAGACCATCACAAAAATAAACAGACACTTGTATGACGTGTCATTCTAGGGTAACACAAATATTTACTCATCCGCTCTAATTGCCGCCGCCGCCGCCGCTGCTTCAGACAACCTCTTGGTAGCTTTTCTGGTCGTCGGAACAAGAAAACGCAACGGAGATTCAACTTCTTTCTTCAGATTGCTTCAATTCCAAGCTCAAATCTTCTACAGATACAACTCCTTGTGAGAAGAAAAGATCCGATCAGAAAAACGAAAGGCCTAACACAGCAAAAAAAGTCACATCTCATCAATGAGAATGACCCAAGCCTTCAGGGACAAAATTCCCATTTCGCCATCTTCGAATCTTGGTCTTGTCACTAAGGATACAAGTACCGGTTCTTACAGAAAAGATGATTTTTTCCGGTGCAAGCTTCCATCACCAGATACGAAATTCTATAGAAGAGAAACAGATACATGCCTTGTTAAAACAAAAATCAAATGAATCAAGATTTATTTGATCGATTTGAAACATGAGAAGGCATGATCTACAACTACAAAACAGTCGACATAAAGCCAACTGTAATCCGGAGTAGACTGGAAATTAGTACCGATATAAATATAAAGATGGAACTTTAACCCGAACAAGTCGGGAGAAAAAGTCAAATCAGCAAGAGATCTGATGGAGTAATATTTGATAAGAAAACATGAACAAAATATTTGATAAGAAAACAAAACATAAAAAAACAAAATATTTGATAAGAAAACAAAACATAAAAAAACAAAATATTTGATAAGAAAACAAAACATAACAAAACAAACCACTGTCTAAACGGTACCTAACAGGAATTCTTTATTTCAGTCTAAGTTTTCTTGTTTTATATATATATAAATAAACAAAACAAAAGAAACCAATGTGTAAAGGGGAAACAAACTTTTTACTTGCACACTTGTAGTAACAGACAGTCAAAAGACTTGTAGTCACGGCTCGACAATAATCTTCCCAGTCGCATGGCCATCGATACTTTTGGCCCAAGCATCCTCAGCTTCGCTTAAAGGGAACTTGGAGTCAATCACAGTCTTCACTTTACCTTCTTTCACTAGATTCACCAAAATCTCCAAATTCTCAGCTTTGGGAATCATCAAGAGTGGCACCAATTGCTTTTTCGACATGGTTACTTTCTTAACCGCATAAGTCCACATAGCACTAGGCCCCGGAGTAATGTCGATCACCTTCCCATTTTCCGACAAATTCGGTGCGAATGTCGAAAACGGTATCGCATTAGCACAATGGACCACAGCGTCATATTTCTTACCAGACGGACTCTTAAGAGCAGCTCCCTCGGGAGTCTTGTAGTCGAGAACCTCGTCCGCTCCTAAAGATTTGACAAAATCTATGTTCCGAGCTCCACATGTGGCGGTTACATGAGCGTTCGCAAGCTTTGCTAGCTGAACAGCATAGTGTCCAACTCCACCTGATGCTGCTGTGACTAGGATATTCGCCTTCTTCCCTGTACCATCCAGCTTTAACCCTGCAGGATTAGTTAGAGCCTGGAGAGCAGTTAAACCCGCTACAGGTAAAGCGGCTGCTTCAGCTGCTCCAACTTCTTGTGGCCTATTAACAGTCAGCTTCTCGCTTGCAACGGCATACTCAGCAAATCCACCTCCAGTCTGAGAACAACCAAAACAGTTAGTCACCTTTTTCATATCCCATTGTAAAATTGATTAACAAATTTAACGGCAATGGCATGCCTGTAAGTTTAAAACCTACTAGATGGCTAAGAACCGCAACAACTTTGTCGCCAGTTTTGAATTTCTGGACTCCTGATCCAACCTCAACGACTTCTCCAGCAACATCAGTAGCTGTTCAAGACAAAGATTCCATTAACTTTTAGAAAGCCTATAGCTATAAATCTATGATGTAAGAACAAATCACACCCAAATCCATCTAAACAAAAAAAAACCTTGTTTCTCTAAGTAAGATACTCAAATAACTTAGTATCAATATGATTAGAAGACTACCAACATTAGTATATGGATATAACAAAATCCCAAATTGATGGACAAGAAATTCTTTAAAGCGATTTGATTACCGGGAATGCAGGGGAACTTGCGGGGAAGAAAAGGCCTGATCATTCCTTTTTGAATTTTCCAATCAACAGGGTTTATACTAGTAGCTTCTAGCTTTAGTAAAACCTCGTTGCTCTTCGGCGATGGAACCGGAACTTGTAAATGCTGAAAGAATAAACATATCAGACCAAATCATTAAAAAGAAATCTACACATTAGAAAAAACTAATTTCATATAATGATCTACCATTTACCATCTAAACCTAATTCATCAACAATATCTCCTACTTCTTTCTCTAATTTAGTGTTAAAATAAATTCATCGAAGGCGTGTCCTCTCCAAGCATTACAGAACAAAGAGATCCAAAATTACAAGTTAAATTCGAATCATTAATTGGCTACGTAACCTACTAAATTCTCAATACTCCAATTCAATTGAATTTCATGAAAACAGAGAGTAATCATGAATTGAATTTCATGAAAACAGTTTCAATCAATCCTTCATTTCTATAAACTGAAGAAAGTAATCTCCCAAATTTCTCCAGAAATTATCGTATCGTAATGAACACACTAAAATACATCGGAAGAGAGAAGACAACATCGAGTAACAGTCAAGACAACCTTTAAACCGGCGATGCCACCGCCGTAAGAGTCGTACTGAAGAGCGTGCATGAGTTTCCCGGCCATTGGTGAACGATGACGATCTCTCAAACAGTGGCGGATGAGAAAAGTAAAGTTTGAAGAAAGGATCTGGAAAATTTATTAACCGCCAAGAACAGTTCTTTGGATTTTAAGCGAAGAGGCTTAAGGGGTAAAATCGGTATATCAAATAAAAAATGGTTGTATTATTGCCACGTTATCTCTGTTTAAGGAAGTAGAAATGGGCGTCTGTGTTAATGACTACATACAGCTGGATCCGCTCTAAAAAGGATGTATTGGATCGAAGATTTGCTGGAATTTAAATTAGAAGAGATTTGGATGAATTTCAAGGATTTTTGGTAAGATTTGTAAGATTTTTTATCTTTTAAAAATAAAATTACTTTGATTATTTGGTGAGATTTTTTATTAAAATTTCATAAAATTTGCTGACAATTTTAAAGTAAAAAAAAAGGAAACAACTTAGAGCATGATATATCGATATATACATCCCCAAATTCCCAATTTATACGTTCACCTCTTCTTCTGCAGAGTCATCTACTTTAGCGTTAAACCAGAGGAGGCAAGTCATACGTTGAAGGAAAATAAAGAGACAAAGACACTAATAGAGCATTGAAGCTTCTTCTCGGCGGCGATTATATTGTAATTCAAACGTTAGTATGTTTAGTTTATACCCTTTTTCAAATTCTTCCTTAGCTTCCTTGTGTCTTTCTTCATTATTTTATCTATGTTTCAATTTGAATTTATGTAGAATCAACATGAACAACCATAGCTTAGTTTCCGTGGATGGAGAAAACAATGCTTATTTTTCATCCTCTCTATCTCCACTCCATCACATTCAGCTAGCTGAAACCAGAAACTTCCCATTCATCACATTAGAATCTCGAGATTTCTCAAAGAGAACAACATTCTTGAGGTCTTCTGCTTTCTGTAACTTATCACCCTACTCAAGTTCTTAGACTCAGAAACATCTCGACACCACTCATTAGACAGTTTTTTTTACCCAGAACCAGTTAAATGTTGGGCTCTATTTTAGCAGAAGATGTTGTTGATGTCTCGAGTTTTAACCCGAATAACTAAACCACAAGTGCATGGTAAAATACGCGATAGTATATTACGGGATCGAATCCACAAAGACTAGATTGCACGTTTAACTTATGATGATCAAACAGAGCTAGAATAAAATATAGTGGGAGGTTTTGTTGTCACTAAAAAACTGAATAAAAAACAGCAAATAAATCGAGTTGTAAACAATTAAAAGAAAGAGTTTATTCATTTATAGAGGTAATATTTGGGTCAAAATATCAATTTAACAGAAAAAATTATTAATTTAGCAAGGTATTAATTTATTGAGGTTTAATTGTAATTAATAAACCCTAATCTATAACAATATTATAATTAATCATTGAAATCTCTTTGAATAGATCCCCACTCCCAACAATAGAACTACTCAAACATAACAGAGAACATGATGAATGATTCTATTGATAACATAAAACGAAATCTCAAAATAAAAAGTAATAGAGGTTCAAAAATCAAGTTAAAAAGTATCTAATCTCCCCAAAAACTATGAGTAAAAGGGACAAAAAAATCTCAAAAAACCTCTCTCTTGCTGTTCAACACGCGCATAGAGTATATATATAGTAAAAGCCCTAGTTTTAAGTCGGCGAAAATAAAAGATATTGAAAATCTTCGCGTCGAGGATCGGTCGAACAATAGAACTACTCAGACAATATAACTACTCAGACAATAGAACTACTCAGACATAACAGAGAACATGATGAATGATTCTATTGATAACATAAACTGAAATCTCAAATAGAGGTTCAAAAATCAAGTTGAAAAGTATATAATCTCCCCAAAAGCTATGAGTAAAAGGGACGAAAAATCTCAGAAAAACCTCTCTTTCTGGCTGTTCAACACGAGAATAGAGTATATATAGTAAAAGCCCTAGTTTTAAGTCGGCGAAAAGAAAAGATATGGAAAATCTTTGCGTCGAGGATCGGTCGATCCCCCGTGGATCGGTCGATCTCTATTTCAAAATGCACCACTTCATTAATTCATCATTCTGATCGCTCCTTCTTCAAACTAGTCAATCCAAATGCATCTCCAACTGATACTTGAAGCGTATAGACGTCCAAAAGGTGCTCAAATAAATCCATTTAGCTTCCATGACTTGTAAACCTGAAAAAACACTAAATAGACACAAAAGACCAAAAATCTAATCCTAAACTCAATAAGAACTGTAAAAACATAGGAAATCAAAGCCATAAAACCCCTTAAAATCATGACACATCAATTCTCCCAGACTTGAACCCTTGATTGTCCTCAAGTAAGAACAAAAAAATGAAACAAATATAGAAGAAAGGTTTGAAAACATGGAAACTCACCTTCGCATCATAACATTGCATTGACCAATCATCGTGTAATCCACATACTGCGGAACCAATCAAAATCGAACCACCATGTACTTCACTGTAGGCATTCGCAGCTTTCCCGATCCAACTCCACAATTTTGCAGCATAGTCCACATGCCCTTCATCGTTGGGGCTCATCTCTGATGATCAATGCCAAGAACCTTCTAGAATCATCCCCGTACTATACTATGACAAGTCAACCATACCAAATTTTTATACTCTTTGTCTCTCCCAGACTTATTGTTTTGTTATTCTCTATCTTTTCTTTTCTCTTTTTTTTTTTGTATTCTTTTTCTATTCAAAGTTGTAGGCGAATAATGGCATCACGGAAAATTTTCCTAACCTCACTTCAAATTTTCGTGTGATCATCTCTTTCAAAGTAAAATAATGGGGTCATGGAAAATTTTCCTATCTTTTTACTCCAAAGAAAATAATTTCATCTTTTCTGCTTATAAAATTTTCTTTAGAATAAGGGAGAGGAGAACCATTCTGATGTTATATTGGTCCGCATTTGGCTTTTTTATTCATTGGATCTGAACTGATTCTGCAACAATGATCGCTTAGATGAAAAACAAAATCAACACCACAAACCAAGAAAAGGATCATAGTTTCCAAAACATTTTTGACTCAATAAAACGACTCAAAGAAATAGAAACAAAAGAAAACAGAGTGTTAGTAACACTAGAGCTAACACTCCTCCTCTAACTTAAATCACTGCATCTCACTGTGAAATAAAAATCAAAGGAAAATATGCTGCAAAACAACACTGTAGATAATGTAGATACTCTTAGATTGATTTGGCTTTTTGATCATATGATAATTGATAGTATAAGACATGAAGTAACTAATCAATGCAAGGGGTAGATCTTAGTTAAATAAATTCAATGTTTTAGATTTATTTGCTTATACCGTAAAATGAATAACATATTTGGAAAATAAGATGAATTTCACCAGCATCTTCTATTTTCTCATAAAATATGATTTTTAACTACGGTGGTTCATCTCATAAACAATGTTTTCTTCTTCTTCTTTTTCTTCTTCATCTTCAGATGATGATATAGAAAAATAAGTAGTATATCAAATTACTGCAAACAATTTTCTCATCATTGGCAAACATCTAAAATCTATCTCACAAACTAGTGCAAGCCAGTATCCACCTTTTGGCAGACTTTAGGCAACCTTGGATTAAAGAGACTTGGGCTGGCAGACCCTAGAGTGTGCCGAATGTTTGTCTAAATTTTCCCTAATCCAAATCTGCCTAAAGTCTGTTTGATATAGACATATTTTAAGCAAACTTGGGTTGGTAGATTTTAAGCAGACATTGATAGATTCTGATAATTTTTTTTAATGATATAATAATAAACAATATTTGTTTTTTTTGTGATATTTGGTGTTCTGGTTGAAAATGAAAAAATATTTAGTGCTAAAATAGTGTTGGTTTGCACCATTTTAGTGCTGGGGATGCTCTAAATATGCAAAGGTCTCTCTCTAATGATTATGTTCGAAAATATCCCACTCATCCAGTTGACCCTTAATTCTAATATTAAGACATAATAAATAGGGAAAAACGTCATGAACTTGTGGACGTTTTAATCTTCAACTTATGAAATGTTTTTTAAAATATCAAAGTTTTGTGTTAACTTTTTAATTAAATGGGTAACTTGTCTTGACTGTGGCATATAAGATCCGACGTTAAATCAAGATACGGAGCATGTTTACAGAGTTATAATTTCTGTTGTAAGCACTTGTTTAATCAAAATAATGTTATTTCTCTCATACTAAAAACGTTTCAACTTTCAAATTGTGAGCGTTTAAATCATCAAATTTTCAAAATGTCATTAAATGACTATGTTTTTGTTGATTTCATGAATAAATGTTAATTTATACTGATTATGTCATTTGAATTAACCACGCCGTTAAATCAAGAGACAAAACATGTTTACGAGATTTTAAATTTTCTGGTAGCAGCTCCTGTTTAATCAAAACTACCAATGTTCCAATGATGATTCATCTTTCGTCTTTTCTTTCTACTTCCAGTCGCTTCATCGAGATCCAACCATAGTCAAGAAGTAAAAACACTTCTCAAACTGAAATCAACCTTTGGAGAAACAAAATTCAAAAGCGTGTTTGCCACCTTGCTTCACCTGAAATATCCCAAAAATTTCTATGGAACTCCAAAAAACACTCACGAGATTGAGTTTTTAAGCGTTGGTGACAACTGGTTTGATCTCCATCCACCGTTTATTAAGAAAATATTTAATAGTTTTAACATTCTTTTATATGTTATCTGTTTAAGCGTTAAGAGTTGGTGATAGCCGATTAAATATTGTCTTAATACTCATTGAAAAGTCAAATAACCGATAAAATAATGTTAAAGTTTTAACCCCGTAAATGTATTACGTTTGAACGTTTAACGTCGTGTCTCAAATGGTATAGTCAGCATAAATTAACCATTTAATCATGAAGTCAATAAAACTTAGAGGATGTCTTGGAATGATATTTGGAGAGATCTGAGTTATATTAAATTTTGAGATGATTTGGTAAAATTTTGGTGAATTATGAATTTTGTTATTAAATTTTCTGAAATTTCATCTAAAATTCTGAGATTTATGATTTTTGTATTTTTAACTAAGAAATCCCCTCCAATCTCATCTGAAACTTTATATAAAATTTTAAATGTTTCCAATAACAGTGTATTTGAGTGTACAATTTAAAATTATTAATCCAATAACACTAGATTTTAAAAAATAGTTTAAAATTCATGTTTCAATAACACATGATTTGTTGTTTAACATCAAATATCTCTAAATGCTCAGTCAATTACACCCTCTTTAGGCATTTGAATGATATTTTTAAAAGTTGATGATTTAAACGTCCACAATTTAAAATTTAAATTTTTTTAGTAAAAGAGAAACAAAATCGTTTTAATTAAACATAAGCTTCTAATGGAAGTTTTAACCCATAAATGTGTTTCTCTCTCAATTTAACGTCGGCCTCATATGATACAGTCAATAGAAGTTACCTATTTAATTAAAAAACTAATGCAAAACTTTAACATTTAAATAACATTTTGTAAGTTAGAGATTAAAATATCTGTGAAATACAAGTTCGTGCTTTATTATTACATTTTGCCATTATAAACCATTGCATATATATTCTATATAAGTTTTAAATTTAGAATTTCAAACTATAAATGGCCTAAAATCCATAAACGAGTAAGTTTTAAGTTTATTAAGAAATTAATTGAATAAATTTCATCTTTTTGTGAAGTACAAAAAATATAGTTAAACTTACATGATTTTTGTTTTTTGATTTTTTTCAAAAGAATGGTATGAATTGTAATTAGAATCATTCATTTATATTGTTTTTAATCATTTTGTTGCGTATTAAGAGCATCTCCAACCCATTCTATTTGATTTAAAATAAAGTAAGTGAGTTAAATTTACAGTTTTGAAAAATAGTGGGTGGTTTTTGAAAATAATAATTAAATAGAGAAAGAAGATACTTAAAATATTATATTTTAAAGTAAAAAATATAGAAATGCGCTATAAAAAAACTTAATTCTATCTTAGGATTCCTGTATTTTAGAATAAAAGAATAAGTTAGAGATACTCTAAATAGTGAACTTGATTGTGGAAGCGCCATCAAAGATTTCCTACGAAAACTATTACTCCTTTAACTTATTGGGGTAGATTTTTAGATTTTGTTTTCTATAAGGATATCAATTTCAATTGTTTAGACATATTCATCCTTAGTGAAACTATTTTCTTGTTTTAGTACCAATGGAAAATGATGTAATATTTTACATTCATTGTCATTTTCCATGACTTCCACGATAATATTAGTAGGATAAGCATCATTAGATAGACTCAAATTATAAACAAGATCAATTTTGAAACAAATGACTTGATATTATCTTAAAACACGTAATTAATTTTAGAAAGTAAATTGAAAATGATAAATTAGATTTATTCAAACGATTCTAAATTACTTTACATGATTTACTTGCAAGTGTTGTGAATTAGATTTTGTAAAAAAAACTTCAAAAGAAAAAATAGATTTTACTACAATAAAGGTATATAAATATATAGTGTTTCTTTTTCTTTTACAAAAGTCATATTTTAATAGCGAAAAGTAGTTTGAGATCCTTTGTCTTAGGTCGAACATAACTGTCAACTACTTAATCTGGTTCTCTGTTCTGTTCAATGACCCTTCTAGAATCAGGACAACAAAAAAGTTCATTGTTCTGTATTTTCCTCAAAAAGAAAAAAATAAAAAGAAAAAAATTCTTTAATTAGTTGAAACCACGTGTGTATCATACATTTAGATACAGGCTAAAATTATCACCTCATTTTACCTATTTATCATCCCGACCAATACTTGACGGTTACTTCATTTCAATTGCATCATCACCATTCATCATGGCGTCTTACTTTGGAATCTCTTTTTCTTTCGTATTCTTGGCTACGCTACTCTCACCGGCTGTGTCACAGTCATCTTCTTGTTCCTCACAGACATTTCCCGGCAACAAATCTTACCCTCACTGCCTTAACCTCCCTGACCTTAAAGCCTTTCTCCATTACTCTTATGACTCCGCTAACACAACTCTCTCCGTTGTTTTCTCCGCTCCACCGTCAAAGCCCGGTGGGTGGATCGCTTGGGCTATTAACCCTACATCCACCGGGATGGCTGGATCTCAGGCGCTTGTCGCCTCCAAGGATGCTAAAACTGGCGTTGCCTCCGTTACGACTCTTAACATTATCTCTTATAGCTCTCTTGTTCCCTCGAAGCTTTCGTTTGAAGTTTGGGATGTTAAGGCGGAGGAGGTGGCTAATAACGGTGGAGCTTTACGAATCTTTGCGAAAGTGAAGGTTCCGGCGGATTTAGCGGCGACGGGGAAGATTAATCAGGTTTGGCAGGTGGGACCGGGTGTGACAAATGGGAGGATAGAGGCTCACGAATTTAGCACTCCTAATCTTAACGCTGTGGGATCTCTCGATCTGACCGGTACCACAGCCGGAGTTCCTGTTTCTGGCGGAGATGGTAACTCAAGGGTTCATAAGAGAAATGTGAGTCTTATTTTGTTTTCTCTTTTCTTTTTTTTAAAATCTTTTTCTCTTAAAATTAAGGAAACAAATATTGAAGAAGAATGAAAAAAATAATTGCTTTTTTATTTGAAATTTTTTCCACTTATAAGTCAAGAAGAATGAACCTTTTTTTTTTGGTTATTTCTTTTTGAAATCTTTTCGTCTTAAAAATTAGGAAAAAACTTCAAGGAGAATGAACTTTTTTTTTGTTTTTTTTTTTGGTTTTAATGTTAAGAAAAAATGAACCATTTGAATGTAAATTGGCAGATCCATGGGATATTGAACGCTGTGAGTTGGGGACTTCTATTTCCGATTGGAGCAATCATAGCTAGATACATGAGAATATTTGAATCAGCAGATCCAGCTTGGTTTTACCTCCACGTGTCATGTCAATTCTCTGCTTACGTCATTGGTGTTGCCGGATGGGCCACCGGACTCAAGCTCGGTTCAGAATCTAAAGGTATTTCGTTCAACAGTCATCGTAACATTGGCATTGCTCTCTTCGCTATGGCCACTCTTCAGGTAAACCATTTACTAATTAATGAAATGCAAGTTGACCAATTAAAAATAAAAGATGTGTTTTGTTATGTTGTTGAACTATGTGTTGTGTCGTGTCTTTTTGCGCATGTTTTAAGATGTTTGCGATGCTGTTAAGACCAAAGAAGGACCACAAGTTTAGATTCCTTTGGAACATTTACCACCATGGACTTGGATACTCTATCCTTATCCTTGGAATCATCAATGTTTTCAAAGGTCTAAGCATCTTGAACCCAGACCACACTTATAAGACTGCTTATATTGCTGTGCTTGCGACATTAGGAGGTATCACTTTGCTTTTGGAAGTTGTCACTTGGGTCATTGTTCTCAAGAGAAAATCTGCTAATTCCACAAAGCCTCTCAAGGCTTAATTGTTTGTTATTCAAATTAAGGATTTGTATTATTGTTTTATGTTCTTCAGTTAGAAAATGCTTTTGTTTTTCCCCACAAACTTGAGTTATCTCTAGACATTGTGTGTTTCGATTATGATGATGATGATGTATAGTAGGAGAAACAAATACATTATACGTACAAGTGTTTGTTCTTTGTAGCTTTCTGCCTTTTGTTTCGTCTGTTTTTGTGATTCAGATTTCTTGTAGGGAATTTTAAAACATTTATTTTTAATCATTTTTAGATGTCGTAGTTATCCAAATAATATATATATATTTTTTATGTTTAGATTAAGACAAAACGAAAAATGTCGAAATAACCAAAAAACAGTAAAAAGTCACGTCCTAGTTTTCCGGCTTGATTCGTGGGACAAAGCACTTGTCATAAGATTTTTATTTTTGGGCATTTTGAATACAAAATGATGATAACGTTTAAAACTTTAATGTGTCAACCTACTACCGAATCACCTATGGCCTTTTTTTATTATTTTATTTTTTTCTAAAAGAAATTCAAATTCTAGTGGAAATATCTTTACAAACTTTTTTAACGGTGTTTCCACTTTTATTTCCGAAAAGGTTGTTTACATTGCCTCATTTGGGATTGACTCATACATTACACCCAAATTTGGGGCCATCTTCAAACAAATTAGGAGCAAATTTAGAAAAAAACATTTAGACTTTGAATGGTGACTGCAGTTACAATGGACAAAATCATCAGCGGACTGAACCATCTCTTTTTTTGGGCAGTCTGCAGTTTGCTACATTTTTATTTTATTTCTTTGAAAAACTGGACCGTAGTTGGTTTGCAGCGGTTTCCCTTTGTTTTTTCTATCCACACCACTGTAGACTCTAACTTATAAATGGTAAAAAAAAAGTGATTTAATCGGTAAATAGTTTTGTCCGCCCCAACCGCTACATCCATTCAAATCATTAAGATCTAGTTTATCTTTGGATTAGCGGCCATTTAATAATTATATTTTACTAATTACATAGACTAACACATATCGCATAACCTACGTTACATGGACTCATAAACGGTTATACGGAAGCAGAAGCAAATTTAAAAAAAAAATAGAAACCAGATATTTGTTGAAAGCATATATATATATAATATTAAACATTAAATGATATTAAAATAAAATATTTTTACAACAAAATTCAATACATAATTAAAAAAATGTAACTCATTTGAAAAAATAATGTTTGAAGTCACTTGTTGAGACATTCGTCATCATTCTCTTTTTATTAACTTTATCAAACTCTACCGCTTCCAACTCTGGTTCATCAAGAGTAATATTTGAAAACCCAAGTCTCCCAACATTAATCTCATCCAATGAATCAAACTGGTCACCTCCAACATCCCATATATGATTTAGTCCTTCTTTTTAAATATAACTCTTTCTAGATAGAAAACGAAGGTTAGTGTGTACAAATACCAAATCAGTTCTTTGTGGAATAATCATGTTTCTTATTGCAAAATGTATTAACTTGTATGTACTCCAACTCCTTTCACAAAGATGGTTGTCCAAGCAATTTAAATGCTAAGGCTTGGAGCTTTGGTGTGGAAGATCCATGAACTGCCCACCATCTCAAATGCTCTAGATTAAACCTATCATGAATTGCATCGACACTTCCAAAAGCTTCTAAGCATAAAGAGAAATTAGATTCAACATTAACGTCTCTTCTTTCATTTGATTTGGAAAATACTTCGTGATACTTTTTTTGTTCTTTCTCTAGTAACCTCCAAGTCTTGATGTGGAGCTTTTTTAATTTTTTTCTTATCCAAGCCGCTATGAACTATAATATCTACATCCAACAAAAACATACATCAATTATGCTAATGAAATACATAAGAAATTAAGAACCCATTAACCGACAAACACTCATGAAAATGAGAGTGTTTGCTAATGTTACAGTTCATATACAACGATAAATTAAGAAACTTATTGGGATTTAGAGAGTGTGTGCCACATAATGAAGAGGAGTGTTACTCTTTCTCCAATGAGATTTCAAAACAGAATTAATAGCATTCCAAAGGACATAGTCATCATTAAGTTGTTTTTTTTTCTCTTTTAAAGAGTCTTCTTACCTCATGAGCCATAATTTCCCACCATTCATAAAATAGGTGAAAAGAAGGTCTATCAGTATCAGCATCTCTAACCAAGCTATAGATATGCAAAGTGAGAGATGAGGCATATTCAAGCTCATCCAAAAAATCTCATCTAGTATATTTTTCTTCACTGTTGATGCACTCCCCATATCATCTTCTTATTGTCATCCCATTTAGGACTGATCACCATTTGCTGCAATCCAGTTTATATATTTTTTTACTCTCTTCAACATCACAACTGTAGAGGCAAACCTTTGAAAATAAAAATTAATGGTCTTAGACTTCATATTGAAAAATATAAGTAATATCTAACTTACAAAAAAGAGATTACAAACCTTGTAGAAGCAATGGTTAGGAGTTTAAGATCAAAATGCTCGGTGAACATTACAAGCCTTATTCCATGGTTCGTAATAAATATTTTGATCCAAGTCACATCCTCACTAAGAGACTTTATCCAATAAAAACTTCATACACATCTTCATTGTTTTTTTTGTCGTCAATGATGGTGAAAATATATTCTTCAAAGCAAGGGTCAAGGTATGAACCACACATTGTGTCCAAAATATAGTAGGAAACTTGGCTTAAATAAGTGCACTAGCTTTTACACAATTCGAAACATTGTCGGTGACTATCTGAACTACATCGTTATGCCCCACCTTCTTATTCATTCTATGAGCAGCTCTGGAATCATCTCACTTGATTTTGTTTCATCTTGACTATTAATCGCCCTTAACATCATTGGACCACTATCATTTGTGACAGTCAAGTTAAATATCGGTCTTCGTTGTGATTCTGACCAACCATCACTACATATACTAACTCCCTTTTGTTTTCCATGTGTTCTTCAAAGGATGCAAGTGCATGTAAATGTTCTTTCTTTCTTCTTGAAGAAATGTGATTTCCAATGAATTGTATCCAGGTAGAACATATCCTAGAATTTGTGGTGCACAAACATATCCTGTAATCCCTCCAAGACCCGAAACCACAACATGTAATATTAGTTTCATCCAAACGTCACTCGATCCTATGATCTGTAATCTTTGTCTATGGTACTTTTCCAGTCGAGCTAACGCCAATTGCTGAGGCATAACCTTTAAGCATCCTTTAATTCCATCTTGTAACAAATGAGTCATGACTCTAGTATGATATCCAACATATGAATTATTGCAAAATTTGCATTCAAACCTCCAAGATCCTCCTCCAGCCAGCTTCTCAATTTTTCACATAAATTCACAAAGGCGCTTTATCATCCACAATGGCGCTTTATCATCCACAATAGACGGTCATCAATATTTAGAGGATTTTGAGACATATAAGATGTTGTTGTATTTCTGGAAAAAAATGATGTGAAAAGTAAGAACAAAAACACTAATAGATTGAAGTTTTCACAATTTATAGAAAACATATGCGTGTAAAGGGATATAGCCGGGCTAAAATCTATATGTCCTGAGACTCAACTTTCGCAGGCAACAACAAATATGTCAAAGCATTAAAATAAGGTTCAATCCTAGTCTATAAAACTCCATAACCAAGTGGTATTTGCTTGTTATGACGAGATACTAACCCAATATGGGTTCAAACAAACTAAGCAAGCGGATAGAATTACCTAGATGCCTAAGATCAATACCTAGTTCATGATACTAACTATATGCATTAAGAAAGAGATCATACCGAAAGAACAGTATAGCCGATGATGCAACTACAATAAACTCGCCACTAAAACTAAACAGATCAAATCCCCCCTTTTGATTAAACCCTCTAAACCCGACAAGAAAATCACTCAAGCATGCTTAAAGAAATCATCAAAGCCGAGTTAAAGTAATTCATAGATATAGAAAAAGGTTTAGAGATTACAAAGTATTCAGAGATTGTAGAGAAAAGAGATGGTGGATCTTCAAGAGCTTCTACGAACAAGGAAAGCTTGGTGCAGCTCCTCTTCATCATCTCTAGGGTTCTTACTGTTAGTCTTGAGGTGTGGTATAGTTACTATATGAAGGCATACAAAACCCTAAGGTCTAGATGAGTATTTATAGGTCTTGGAGCACAAGAAGTCGGTTTTTGGATTTGGAGGCTAAACTCTTCATTTTGGTAAGTGTAAAGGCATATGGCCGGGCCTCGGTCACGGGTAGGTGTGATCGAGGTGCATAAGAGCCCAGGTCTTGGTCACTAGGCTTTGTGACCAAGGTGATGGAGCTTATAGCTTCAGTCAACATGTCTTCACTCTTCGGGATGCATCTTCCAAACGGATGAATGGATTTCTACGCGGATTGAATTCAATGAAAGAAATCAAACTAAGACCAAATATGAATTGGGTTTGTTTTTCAGATTCGAAGGAATGATGCGATGAAATAGTGAAAGCAAGTAAATAAGTCGGTTGGAAACAATAAGAGAACGACATTGATGGGAGTCATCTCAGGGTTTCCATGGTTCTAAACAATTCAAGGGAAAGATGCATATGAAAATGTTTTCAGTCATGAGTTCTCAACTACGAACACGAATAAACAATCATAGTTCACAGAATGAATGTCTTAAGTCTCAGCCCCCGTTATTCAACTTATGCAGGAAACAAAACACATCAACCAGCAGGATAAACAAGTTTGATAAGTTTACAAAGCCCCATAACTCAACTTACGCAGGTTATGACATGAAGCTTCAGTAACACTAGATCCGAGAAGTAGGTTTATGCAGATAGCATCTATTCTCTTAGCTCAGTGATTGGTGATCAGTTCAAGCAACATGAATTAAGTAAAAGATATCCCAAGAAAACTCAAATAATAGACGAAAATCAGATCTAACCACCTAGATGAATTGAACCACGAATCCCCATCGAATTACCCCATAAAACCCAATAAAGAGAATTACTCGCTCATGATGCAAAGAAATGCAATAGATATCATTAAGAACATCATCATAAACGAATCAATAAATCAAAAGGGGTTCAAAGGAAATATCTCTAGATGTCACAGAAGAAAGCTTGTATCCCCGAAAGCAAATACAAGTATGAAAGAGATGAGAAACAATGAAGAACAAGGATGAATCTTCAAAGGTCAGCTTCTAGGGTTTGGGAGACTCTTATGGAGGCATCTAAGGGCTGCGGCTGCTGTGGTGGTGAATCACACGAAATTACATGTCTCTCCTTGAAGGCATGGAAGTCACACCCAAAACATTAGGTTAAATGAGTATTTATAGGACTTGGGGTATAGAAAGTCGGTTTGAGGGTTTATGAAGCAAAATTCAGCGTTTTGGGTAGGTAGGTAGCTAGGCTTATGACCTCGGTCCATGGGTTCTGGCCGGAGTCATCACGAAGGCTGACCTTGGTCACGGGTGCTCTGACCGAGGTCCTTAGGAGGCTTCAATTTGGTCACACTCCTTGTGACCGAGGTCGACAGGGCTTCAATCTTTGGGCCATATCTTCCACACGGCTGAATCGATTGCTTCGATTCTTATCCCAGGTTAATCTTGACTCCTCTGAATTTTCTCCACGGGAAGATCTTGAACGAATGCCAAACTTCATATGCTCTGAAACTGCTTCAAAACAGGTTTTGCTTGACTTTGTGTCCTTTTTACTCCAAAACTTCTAAAAGTCTCCAGAAAATGGACATAGTGGAAAATGGCCTTGAAATATCCATAATCACTTGTTTCTCCATTGAATCCCTAATAAAAACAAATAAAATAATGGGCAAAAATACGATGTTATCAATTGGCTCGCCAATCATTTGGTAATTAAGAAGCAAAATGGAAAGTAGAGGGTTTGCATTGATTTCACTAATATCAACAAGACTTGCCCAAAGGACAGTTTCCTTTGCCACATATTGATTGCTTGGTCGAACCTACTGTAGGACATGAACTTATAAGTTTCGTGGATGCTTTTTTCCGGCAATAACCATATCCGGATGAATCCTGACGATCAAGAAAAAACCTTCATTCATTACGGATAAAGGAATTTATATGTAGTAAAGCCCTTTGGATTGAAGAGCGCCAGAGCAATTTATCAACGTCTCGTCAACAAGATGTTTGACGAACAACTGGAGACAACCAGGGAAGTCTACATTGACGACATGATGGTTATATATCTCAAACAGTCTGAGTGTTGATACCGGATTCGCACCAAGGATCCACTCCCTCCAATCATGACATGTGTCAGCCACTTCAGCAGGTCAAAGTAAAGGCTGGGTCAGTTCGGAGCAAGAAGCAACGGGCAAACAGTATAAGAGCTCGATGGAGTGAACCCGGGTCGGACAAGTAGTGAAGCCTCGTGGAAGGAAGGAGCGAGCGAAGCCAGGAGTGTCCGCGAAGTGAAGTGAATCTGCAAGCTGAAGGAAGAAATCATTCAAATACAAGGCGTTATGACATTAAAGACCAAATCAAAACCAAATAATTAAAAGAGAATCGTAAGATTTATTAGTATTTATTCTTAACATTCAATCCTTAATTTGTGTATTGATATATGATGATTTTGGCCCATATTTACTAATGTTTTATAGTCGTTTTTAGTGTCTTTCGAGTTTATTTTGAGTCTTAACAGGTCAGAATGAAGTCTTATAGCATAAATTGGATGGACTGGAGCTTATTGGGCTTTTGAAGCAAAAAGAGGCGGATTTAGAGCAAAAGGACCGAATTTACACGCGAGCACCCGACAGAGCACCCAGAGGAGCACATGCTTCGCCGCCAAAGAAATTTAGTGGGCCCGAGTTGACCTAATTTTGGGTGATTAAATAGATCAGCAGCCTCTCTTGAAAAACACGTCCTTTTCCTTGGAGAAAAAGGAGAAGCTGCTTGAAGATCCTCTCCTTCTCCTCCTTTGTCGCCATCGCCTAGCTCTTGTTCCCATCTTCCTTGTTTTTGATTGCTTAGACTTGGAGATCATCCATACTTTGTTTTGAGAAGAATTCTGAACCTTATTTTATCTTTAATATTATTCATGAATTCCTTTTATTTCATTGTTGTGTTTATTTCTTCCATGTCTGAGTAGTCTTTTCACTAGATTAGGGTTTTCAAAGGTATTCATGAGATGATAAACTGAGCACAAATAGGATACATAAATATATATTGTCTTCGCTAATTGTTGGTCTTAATGCTTAGATTAAACTGGCCACTTAGTCTATGATTTCAGGTTAAACCTATTCGCGAGAGTGTTTTAGGTTGCTAGAAAAGACATTGGTGAGCAATCAGACGTAGGTGACGAGAGTTGGTGCGGCTGGTTGTGAACATATTGAACCCATTCTTTAATGCTTATCTGCATCTCTAGGTCCAAGTGAGAGTTTAGGTATTTAGGCCGTTAGATAAAGTTGTCGTCGCCACGAGAGTGGGTCGATATTATTTTTATGTTTGAGTTCTGGACCTTTGCTGAATTAGATCCTGAATAGTTGCTAAGTTGTCATCTCTGAATCACCTGCGAATTACCTTGATCTAGTGCTTTTTCTTTATTGATTTTATACCACTTTTATTTATTTGCAATTCAGTTTCGAAATCAATCTCATATTTTGTCTTACCTTTATTTACAAATCTCATAATTTCATAGTGTAACCTTGGTCCTTGTGGATTCGATCCCTTTAATACTACTGCGATTGTCTGTGCACTTGCAGAATGATTTAGGGTTAAAACTCTATGTATCAAGTTTTTGGCGCCGTTGTCGGGGACAAATTGCGTTACCTTTGATTTTTGATTTTAAATTCAGTCTAAGAAACTACTAATTCTTTTTTTTTTTTTTCTTATGTTTCAGGTACATGACCAGTAGACTCATTACCGCCGACATGGGCGAGCAAGATAACGGACTGGCTGCTCAGTTACAGATGCTTCGGGTTGAGATGGAGCAACTGCGGAGAGATAGACAAGAGGTTCAGCAACCGCAGCCTGGTATTGGAGACTCAGACAATCCACATGCATATTACCAGAACTGAGCCGCCATTGTGCCTCCAGCTATTCAGCGGCAAGACTTCGAAATCAAACCTCAATTGATTTTGTTGGTGAAGCAACATCTTTTCTATGGGCTCCCAGCTGAAATTCCCATGGATCACATCGAGAATTTTGAGGAAATCTGTAGCACCACGAGTTCTAATGGAGTTCCGAGTGAATTTTTGAAGTGCAAGATGTTTTCTTTTTCACTTGCGGATAAGGCATCACGATGGCTGAAGTCACTACCACCGGGTTCGTTGAAGACATGGGCTGAATGTAGAGCAGCATTCTTGAATCAGTTCTACACTAAGTCAAAAACTGCATCCTTAAGGAACAAGATATCCTCATTCCGGGGAAGCTTTTTGTGAGGCTTGGGAAAGACTGAAGGAAGATCGCAGAGATTGTCCTCACCACGGATTCAAGGACGAGCAGATTCTAGAAATTTTCTATGATGGTGTTGAGTGGGATTATAAGAATGCGCTGAATGTGGCTAGTAATGGCGATTTCATGACCAAGACTAAGGAAGGCGTTTTTCAGCTGATTGAGAACTTGGCTTCGAGTTCCAACAATATGATAGGTCCAGAAAAGTCAACAGCGTGGAGACACAAAAGATTGATGAGTTGACGGCAAAGGTGAACCTACTCCTTAGGAGAAATCAAAAATCGGTTCATTTTGTGGATGAGAATGGGAGCACGCCTATCTCCCAAGAATTTGAAGAGGATGATGATGCTGGTATACAAAAGGTTAATTACGTGAGTGGATATGGATATGTGCAGACCTGTGGGTTCAACTACAAGAGCCACCCGAACCTTTCCTACCGCAGCACCAATGTTGAGAATCCACAAGATCAGGTTTATCCACAGCAAAGAGGAAGCACAAATCAGTTTTCATAGAACCAAGGATTTCAGAAGTTCTACTCCAGCAACCAACAGGGGAAGCCATTCGTCCCCACACAGAACTAGAACCGGTTCCAAGGAGGAGTTCAAGAAAAACCCTACTACGCAACCACTCAACATTCTGCTTCTACGCTGGATTCTCAAGATAAGCTGAAGAGTCTTATGCAGCAACTCCTGTTTAATCAACAAAAGGCTGCAACTGAGATCAATGCCAAGGTCGATCACATGTACAATGATCTCAATACAAAGTACGAAGCCGTTACCGCTCACGTGAAGAAGCTCGACACGCAAGTTGCCCAAACTGCAGAGGCAATTAAGCAACCTACTGGGACTCTTCCAGGGAAAGGGGAGATAATTCCCAGGTATGAGTATGTCAACGCCGTAGAGGTTAGAAGTCGAAGAGTGTTGACACCGCCAATTAGTCCTAAAACCATGGAGAAAGATAATGAGAGTGCTACAGAGCACAATACCCAAAGGAAAGCTCTAGCCACAGAAGAAATACTGATGGAACATGGTTCACACTCAAGAACACTGGTTGAGACTACTCCAGCTGAATCTCAGACCGAAAATTTTGAGCACCTAAACCCTTCTCGGGAGCACATGCTCCGACAGGGTGCTCTAACCAAATCTGTAGAAACTCCTCCAGAGCGAGTTTACGTGCCTAGGGTTCCTTACCCAGTTTCTCCAAAGGAAACTCGAAAAGATTTGGAAGATGCGAAGTGCATGGAGATAATGGAAGCTCATGAACTTAAAAAGGTAATATATTGGGTTCCATCAACCCAACTAGAAGGTACATGCGATTCAACTCTTGAAATTCATAATTTTGAGGATATTCAGTTGCCTAGAGTTGTTGGAGATGAAGTTGACTATTTTGTGATAAACTCGTTTACTCCTGAAGTTGACTTTATTTTTCCATTGAATGCATTTGATCCTCCTGGGCATTCAATCATCAAAGAATATTTCAAGATATATGCTACATTTGTAGTAAACTTCATTGGTGAATATTTTGTCTATCTACCATGGGCAATTGTGCGTGATTTTGCAAATCTTACTTATTGTATTAACAGGAGAAGGACCAAAGGACCATTGGTCCAACCTTTTGATTCTCATGATTAACACCTTTCGTACATCGGTCAAGGTATAGACCTTAAACAAGCGCTTGGTGGGAGGCAACCCACCGGTAAGATTCTGTACATATTTTTCTAAATTTGCTTTTATTACTAATTTTTTCTTTTAGTTTTCATAAAAAAAAAAAAAAAAAAAAACAAACAGGAAAAATTTGCAAGCACCCCGCAACAGTTCGAGGGCACCTGCTCTGCCAGGGTGCTCGGCATGCAAGAACCGGAACAGAAGCTGAAATCCAATTTTCAACACACAGCCCCAGCCTTCACCTAGCACCTCCGACACAAGCCAGCTCCGGCGACAATGGAAGCGAAGAGCCGGCTATGATGATCCGGACACCGCTACAACGCGGTGAATTCTATCCACACTTTCTTTTACCATTGTATTATCCATTTTTATCTTTTTTATTTTTCAGCCAATCCTTCAGTTTTTTTTCACACTGGGGACGGTGTGATTTAAGTCCAGGGGAGAGGTCTGCTACTAATTAATCTTCTTTGTCTTTGAGTCTTATTTTTTGTTTTTTTTTTAGTGTCTTTGTTTCAGTTCGAATCAGGTGCAGCTGGTTCATTTATTTATTTCCTTTGTTTTATAGAGTCAGTGTCAGAAGCATCTGCTGCATTTTTCTTTTATTGAGTCAGTTTGTTCGAGTCCTTTACTTATATGGGCGAAAAGTATCACTTATGGGAATTGGGAATCTATGATGTATTTAAACCATTGTGAATTTTTGACTATCTTTTTGGTGACCATCACTGCAGAACCATGAGTACAAGGACAAGCCAGAACCATCTCACACTCGGATTCCTCCCTCTCCAGAATGATATCATCTTAGTAAGGTTTATTCAGAAAGCAATAACTCTAATCTATTTAAACTTAACTTGAACTTTAATTCTTCTCATTCAAGGCATTAGACTAGAGGAACGAAACCAATATTCAGGACTTCTTATTCTTTTTACCATTCTTGCTGATCCTGAATAGCTAGCTCATCTTTAGCTAGTACCCTCCAAGCACCTCACATTCTTTCTAGACCTCTTGCATTCTTGTATTTTTTTTGTCTTATATATGCAAACAGGCGCAAAAAGGTCGGAGAAAAGGACTGACGCAACCTCTAACTCACTCTGCTGAAGACTAGTAAGTAGAAGACGAAAGTTTTAAATCATCAGCCGGAGCACCCGATCCATAAAAGCGGAGCACCTGCTCCGATCACATGCTCCAGGCAAATTTTCTGAAAGTTAGAAGATGTGTTTTCCAATGAGTGTGCACCTGGGTATGATCACTTTTCATTCAAAATATTCGTGTTCAGGGGTTACATATGTATGTAGAGCCCTTTTCATTCCAAAAAAAAAAAAAATGAAAAAAGGAATGAATGAAGAGAGGTGAATTCAGTAACTCAAAGATGTACCCCTGAGCATGCCATCATACCCAAGGAAGAGTGAGTTTCAAGAAGAAGAGTTTTGTTACAAAAAGGAGAAGATAGTGGTTAGAGGTTGTGGACATCACTAATCCATTTCTTCTATCATTTTGTGCTATGTCTAGCACCGACCACAAAAAAAAACAAGGTAACCCTAAACACTCTGAGCTCCACCATTAAATTAGCCTCTTTATTACCAAGATTCGATTCTTTTACCTAGTGCCTGAAAATGAGAAGTCATGCCACCATTTAAATTAATGTAAGGAGTTATTGTCTTGATGATGAACTTTTCTGGGTTTGAGATTCAGTTTTTAGAACAGGGTTGGTTGATGATGTTTGGTGAGTTTTTGGTAAGAACTTGTTTCTCTTGTTATGAAGTGTGTGGTCTGCAGATTGTGGTTGATATTCTGGTTTTCTGTGGTTCACCTAATCCCTGCGCTGCCCCTCTTTGCCTTTCTTGATTCTCGTTTGTTTGAGGACAAACAAAGGTCTATGTCCGGGGGAGTTGATATATGATTATTTTGGCCCATATTTTTTACTAATGTTTTATAGTCGTTTTTAGTGTCTTCCGAGTCTATTTTGAGTCTTAACAGGTCAGAATGAAGTCTTAGAGCATAAATTGGATGGACTGGAGCTTATTGGGCTTTTGAAGCAAAAAGAGGCGGATTTGGAGCAAACGGGCCGAATTTACACGCGAGCACCTGACAGAGCACCCAGAGGAGCACATGCTCCGCCGCCAGAGAAAATTAGTTGGCCCGAGTTGACCTAATTTCGGTGATTAAATAGGTCAGCAGCCTCTCTTGAAAAACACGTCCTTTTCCTTGGAGAAAAGGAGAAGCTGCTTGAAGATCCTCTCCTTCTCCTCCTTTTGTTGGTCTTAATGCTTAGATTAAACTGGCCACTTAGTCTATGATTTCAGGTTAAACATATTCGCGAGAGTGTTTTAGGTTGCTAGAAAAGACATTGGTGAGCAATCAGACGTAGGTGACGAGAGTTGGTGCGGCTGGTTGTGAACATATTGAACCCATTCTTTAATGCTTATCTGCATCTCTAGGTCCAAGCGAGAGTTTAGGTATCTAGGCTATTAGATAAAGTTGTCGTCGCCACGAGAGTGGGTGGATATTATTTTTATGTTTGAGTTCTAGACCTTTGCTGAATTAGATCCTGAATAGTTGCTAAGTTCTCATCTCTGAATCACTTGCGAATTACCTTGGTCTAGTACTTTTTCTTTATTGATTTTATACCACTTTTATTTATTTGCAATTCAGTTTCGAAATCAATCTCATATTTTGTCTTAGCTTTATTTACAAATCTCATAATTTCATAGTGTAACCTTGGTCCTTGTGGATTTGATCCCTTTAATACTATTGCGATTGTCTGTGCACTTGCAGAATTATTTAGGGTTAAAACTCTGTGTATCATGTATAAATATAGACCCCCATGGTCATGTATGGGGTCAATCTTTTTTCACTCGAGATTAATATATACAATTTTACACTTTTTCTTTTAGCAAATCTATTTTCTATTTGAGTTCATTCTTACTAACGAATTCTATTTTTAGTTTAATAATAATTCAATATATTATTGGATGTGGAATCCAGCATCCACACCGAGTTACACACAACACGTCGATCAATGCTTCGACATGAAGCTTAACCCTGCGAAATGCACTTTTTGTGTACATCTCGAGAGTTTCTTGGTTATATTGTGACACAGCAAAGTATTGAAGCGAATCAGAATCAAATTAATGCATTTCTAATAATGCATTTGTCGCATAACTTTAAGGAAGAACAATATTTGACTGGAAGGATTGCAGCCCTCAATAGGTTCATCTCCCGATCAAACGACAAGTGCCTTCCTTTCTATCAACCACTCAAAGGAAACAAATAGTTCACGTGGAGTGATGAATGCGAGGAAGCTTCTAAGCAACTAAAAGCATACCTCACTACTCCTTCGATCCTTTCTAAACCAGATACTGGCGAAAGACTATACCTTAATATTTTGGTTTCCGGATATGAGGTGATGGAAGTAATCATACGAGAGGATCTAGGAGAGTAACAACCTATCTGCCATATAAGCAAAAGTCTGACGAGCCCAGAAACTCGTTATACGACGATGGAAAAGCATACACAAGCTGTGGTGGTTTCTGTTCGGGAGATAAAGCCCAATTTTCTTACATCAACCCCTCTGCGAACAATCCTACATAGCCTTTGCCAAACAGAAATTCTTACAAACTGGGTTGTCAAACTCAAACTTCCAATCAGCGAAGCAGTTTTTTACTCCAAAAATAAAAGTCAAAAACTGCTTCACTGATTGGAAGTATGGTTAAAATCAGGTTTGATTAGTCATTTCTGTTTCTTCTTGCTTCTAAACCGAGTACGAAGTACGCATCATTGGGCTTCGTCTCGTCGAAGGCATTGAAGCACAAGACGGGGAAGATAGTTACTTATCATTTCAAATTTCTACCAAAAGGGTTCAAGCACTCTAGATCTGGTTTCAGTAACAAGGCTTAAGTACTCTTCGCATTAATGATTGGGGGGGGGGGGATGACTAGGGGTATTGACTAGGGGTATACTCCCTCACTCTCAAATCATTAGCGAAGTGGCTAACAAGTTTGGCATGCGAGTTTTTTACTTTTCTTCTGTTTAATTTCTAGCTCTTGCTAAAATATATTACTGTACGAACTACGAATTGGCTTGATCCCGACATGGGTACATAGGCAGTCTGATCTGTTAGACACAGCTATTTAAAATTCCAAAATAATTATTTCAGCATAAATTTGTTCGCATATTTAGAGGACTACTTTTTGATTTGATGAGCTTACATAAGATTAACAAAATACATTCTAAGCAATAATCAAATTCGTAAAAATAGGCGTCCTCGCAGAATAAGTTAGTCCCACTCTCTATCTTCTTTGTCATTGATGAGGTCAGAGTTTTTTAACAAAGAAGTTTTCCTTAAGAGATACAATCAACAAGCTGCAAGTGCACAACAATCGATTGTAGTACTTAAGGTATGTCGATCCCAGAGACAGATAAGTTGTTTTGCAAATAAAGAGGAACAAGTAAGGCTAGAACTCAATAATAAAAAGGTTGGTATTGTTGTGTCACGCAACAAGTGATGCAAAGAAATCGATGTAAAACAATAAAAGAAAGATGTTGGGTGTTCAAGGGTTTTCTGGAGTTCCGTGATCAAACAATTCAAGATAAATTCATATAATACATGTCTACTCCTAAGTCTCGGACTATGAAACATGAAATTTTGATTAACCTATTACCATAGAGAAAATCGGCTAAAATCTATATGTCTTGCAACTCAACTTCTGTAGGCAACAACACATGTAAAAGCATTAAAATCAGGTTCAATCCTATTCCATAAAACTCTATAACTAAGTGGTATGTGCTTGTTATGACGCGATACTCATCCAATCTAGATTCAAACAAACTAAGCAAGTGGATATCATTACCTAGATGCCTAAGATTAATAGCCAGTTCATGGCGCTAACTATATGCATTAAGAAAGAGATCAGACCCAAAGAACAGTATAGACGATGATGCAACTACAATAAACTCGCCATTTAAACTAAACAGATGACATCCCCCCTCCCTTTGATTCGACCCTCTAAACCCAACAAGAAAATCACTCAAGCATGCTTAAAAAAATCATCAAAGAAAGGTGAAAGTGATTCATAGATATAGATTAAGGTTTAGAGATTACAAAGTATTGAGAGATTGTAGAGAAAGAAGATGGTGAAACTCCAAGGCTTCTACGAACAACAAGGCTGGTGCGGCTCCTTCCGAGGCAGCAAGACTCTGATGTCGTGATGAGGGTGAACTAGGGTTTTGGTGAGGAAGCACAGGCTAGTCACATGAAACCCCTTTAGGTTTAAATGAGTATTTATAGGTCTTGGGCCACAAGAAGTCGGTTTTAGGGTTCTGTAGCTTAAACTCGTCATTTTGGTAAGTGTGGAGGCAGAGGGGCCGGGATTTGGTCACACGTGCTTGTGACCGAGGTGCTCAAGAGGCCAGGACTCGGTCACGGGTGCTTGTGACCGAGGTGATGGAGCTTTTGGCTTCGGTCGACATGTCTTCACTCCTCGGGATGCATCATCCAAACGGCTGAATAGATTGCTTTGATTCTTGTCCCAGGTGAATTTTAACTCTTCCAGCTTTCCAATGATATAGATAAATCCAAATTTGGTCTATGGGAAGGTCTCCAAGTGTTGCCAAACTTCTGGTGCTCTGCAACTTTCTTAAACGGGTTTTGCTCCTCTTTTGGTCTATTTTTCCATAAAACCTGTAAAACTTATTTTACACTAACAATACTCGATAATAGCTTATCTAGCCTTGAAATCACACCAATCTCTCATAAAAAATATGAAAACCATAGTAAAAAACGGGTCAAAATACAATGTTCTCAATTCTCCGAGACTTAGACTTTGCTTGTCCTCAAGCAAACAAGAATGGAAAAGAGGTTTTGAATATCGCGGGAACTTACTTGTCATTAGGGATATCTTCTTCGCATTCTTCCTTGCTGTGGCGTTGGAACTTACTTTCCGTAGTCAACCATAAGAAGCATCATTAATCCTTAATAGCTCACAATCCAAAGGTACTTTTGGGATCCCCATTGTCATCTCTTTACATAAATTAATGGAATGAAAGTACGGCGGTCTTACCAAAGGAAAATCGATTCAAGTGTCGCCAAATTCTTCTTACAAAGACTCTCTTCCATATACTTTCCTCTCCCTCTTCTTACTTCCAAACAACCAGTTTTTTCCCTAATTTTTTAGGGTATCATTTTTTTTTTCACTGTCTGCTTGCTCTGTTCGGCCAGTCTCCATGAGGTCACAAAGGAGGGGCGGGTTTTAGGTGCAATCCCTTGGTTCACTTTGACGAGGTTGCTTGTTTATGGGCAAATCTCCATGAGGTCACAAAGGAGGCGTGGGTTTACGTGCAATCCCTTGGGTCACTTCGACTTGTTTCTCCTATTCTTCTTCCTTTCCTTTCTTTCCTTTCTTTCTTTCTTTTTCTTTCTTTTATTTTCTTCTTTCTTTCTTTTCTTCTTTCTTTTCTTTTTTCTTTTTCTTCTTCTTCTTAGAGTTATGAAGGGGAAGAAGAGGTAAAGTATACTTGTGAAGAGTTGTAGTGTCTTATTGACTTGAATTGGTCTTTGTCCGGCGAATACCAATCCCTAAGAAAGAAATTGAAAGCCATGTTAGGTTCAAATAGATTTTAGAGACAATTTTGGTTTACCCTACTCTCCGATGGAAAGAAGTTTTGGGGAATGTTGAGTCAGCTTATAGCCTTTCCGAACATCGGCTACGCAGCTTAGCATAGAATCATCAGAGTGTTTACAATTCAAATAATCCAATATAACAAGATCATGGTTTCCTAACAGTTTTGACTCAATAAAAATGAAAATTTTTTTGACTTGATTAAAACCGCATGATTATCGATGTAAAAAGTGGCAAAAGGTCTCAAGTCAACAAAATAGAAAGTGTAGCATTAGTAAAGGATGGAACATCCTTCCTCCAGACTTAAACCACACCGTCCTTGCTGGGAAAATAAGAAAGAGAAAGGATGAAAATCATAAAGAAAGAGTTAGATTTAAGAACAATATCACCTCGAATTAGATTGTTGGTGACTAACCGGTGTTTCTTTCTTTGTTTCTTGACATTGAATGGACTCGGTCTGGTCCATTAAATTCTTTGTGAAGAACTTTCTAGTTGCATCTTTCTTGAGACAAAAACCTAAAAACCATCAATAATATGCAAAAATTAAATAAAGATAATAAAATAGAGTTAAGGATAGAGCAGCCTCGACTTGGTCTAATGAAATGGATGGTGTTGGGGAATGGTGCATGACTCCTCAGGTTGTGTTGCTAGCCCTGGAGAGCTCCATAGAATCCAAGATGTACTCATGAACAATACTTCCTGAAATTTCCTCAGAACCTCGGAAAAACTCGGACAAACCTCGGAACCTCGGTCATAGGGTCTCGTGACCAGGGTCTGCCCTTCTTGGGACCTCGGTCATGGCCCTCCATGACCTAGGTTTGGCTTTGTGTTGTCCTGCTTCAAGTTGGTGATGAGGTTTGCTTGGTGGGGACTTTAAGCATTGATTTCAATGACATTATCAATATGTTGCCTTCTGCATACATTGGACAAATGAACTTGACTAGACTTGGGATTCTTCTTGCCACTCTTATACAAACCTCCGGATGTTTCCACCCACAGACCTCGGTCACTGGTCCTCGTGACTGGGGTTGGCCCTTCTTGGGACCTCGGTCACATGCCTCTGTGACCTAGGTCGTCTCCAACTTGACTTTTTCTCTTTTTATGCTTTTCTATTTTCTTCTTTTGTAATTTCTTTTCTGTAAAACCTGAAATAAAACATGCAAAGATCAAAACCAAAAGGAAATCTAAACTAAAAGGGAAAAGAAAACTTATAAGTGGGTTGCCTCCCACTAAGCGGGCTTGTTTAAACTCTTTGGCTAAACTTGGGTTCTTCTCCTATGTGAGGTGAGAAGAATTCTCTGTCCTTAGACAAAGCCTCTTGGTTCTTTTTTCGTCATCCTCATCTACAGCAACATAGGTGAACAAACTTTTGAGATTCTTGCTTACACCTTCCAACTTATCACGTAGACTTTTGCACCATTCCTTTGAATCGAGTGAGCTCTCTTCACATTCGGTGCAGAGTTGTTCTTGTTCTTCTCCGGGCTCTATACTTCGTTCCTTGGATCCCACTAAACTCTTAGCCATTTGGTTTGCAGCCAAGTCTTCGAACTTCCACTTCAAACTTGTTATCTAGCTCCCAAGCCCCCATACGCTTCTTTTGATGGTTTCGATCTTTCCTATAAGCTCCTTTGTGTTTTTTCTTGCATAGTCAGACGTTGTTTGGTCAGACCCTTAAGTCTCCTCATTATACCTCTCCGAAGATTCTGTTATATACGGACACTGGTGGGAAGATGGATGATATCATCGTATTTTCGCCAATATTTCATATGTTTTTAATAGGCATTCCGTGAAGAAACAAGTGATTATGGAAGCTTTAAGGCCACTTTACAACAATACCACTTCTTGGAGACATTTGGTGATTTTGGAGCAAAAAAGACATAAAGAAGATCAATCCCCGTTTTTGGAAAGTTTCAGAGCACCAGAAGTTTGGCAATATTTGAAGACTTTCCTATGAACCAAATTCAGAGTTCTTGGTGTCTATAGAAAGCTAGAAGAGTCAGAATTCATCTGGGATAAGAATCAAAGCAATCCATTTAGCCGTTTAGAAGATACATCTCGAAGAGTGAAAACATGTTGACTGAAACCAAAAGCTCCATCACCTTGGTCACAATGCCCCGTGACCGAGGTCCAGCCTCTTGTGCACCTCGGTCACACACACCCGTGACCGAGGTCTGGCCCCTTGTCCCTGCACTTATCAAAACGACATAATTTTGACATCTTTTGACCTAATTCTGGAACTGAGCCTATAAATATCACTTGTTGGGAAAACCCTATGAGGAGAGCCTCTCTAGGAGATAGACAAGGAGATCCACGACCTCATCACACATCAGCCACCACCGCCTCCTCCTTTGTCGCCCAAGCCGTAGAAGTTCCTCCTTTGAAGTTTCATCCTTGTTCTTCATTGTTTCTCCTCTCTTGTAACTCTTATTTGCTTATTGGGAAGACAAGTTATCTTCTGTGACATCTAGAGAAGTTTCCTTTGAACCCCTTTGATATATTGATTCATTTTATGATGTTTTCCTTGATGTTTATCGTGTTTCTTTGCATCATGAGCGAGTAGTTCTGTTGTTGGGTTTAATGGGGTGATATCGATGGGATTACATGGTTGTATTCATTTAGGTTGTTAGATCTTATTTTCATCTATTGTTTGAGTTCTCTTGTGACATCTTTTACTTAATGCATGTTGCTTTAATTAATCACCAAGCACTAAGTTAAGGGAATAGGAGCGCTATCCGCGTAAACTTAGCTCTCGGAACTAGTGTTACCGAAGCCTCGTGTTATAACCTGCGTAAGTTGAGTATAGGACTTTGTGAACTTATCAAACTTGTTTATCCTACCGGTCTAAGCGTGTTGTTGCCTGCAAAAGCTGAGTAACCGGGTGTGGTGACTTTAGACGATCATTTCATGAACTATGACTTGATTGTTTAGCCATGTTCGTAGTTGAGAACCATTGATGAAAACATATTGCATATTGATCTATCACTTGATTCGTTTGTAACCATGGAAACCTTAGATAATCCCTAGACACCAAATGCCTTTAAATCATTAGTTTACAACCGATCCATTCATTTGCTTTCATTCATTTGCTGCATTCATTCAACCGCAAATACCAAACAAAACCCCTTTCATTGTTTCGTCTTAGTTTGATTTCTTTGCGTGAATTCAATTTGCGTACTTGTTACTCTTTGTGGGATCGATACCTTAAGTACTGCTACTTATTTTGATGTGCACCTGCAGTTACATTCATTGTGGTTTCCTAAGGAAAACTTATCAAACACATCAAGTTTTTGGCGCCGTTGTCGGGGAGTCTATAAGCTACCTTTGAATTCGATAAGATCCTTGTCTAAAAGATACTTTGAATTTTTCATTTGAATTTTGCAATTTTACTTTGCTTTATTCTCTTATCGATAACCTTTATTTCCCTTTTAGTTTATGTTTCTGGATTTCGAAGTGCATGATAAAGAGCTAAAATTCTGAATCAGTCACTCCGATTCAAGACATAGACCGACTAGAACGTGAACTTTGAAGACTTCGGAGACAACAATAACTCATGGCTGATTTTAGGGATAACCGACAAGGTATCCTTGAGATCGATAAACAAGCTGCTGCCCATGAAGCTGATGGGCAACATATGCATGATGAGGATGAAAATCCCATCTATGGACCTGCTGAAGCACGAGCGCGACATTTTGGAGGTCTGCAATCAGGCTGAGCCAGTAGGCGTGGGAGACAATCGCAATGCTCCTCACCAGCCTCCTAATGTTGTCAATGCACCACAACAAGCAAATGTTGGTGCTAGACAAGCTGTTTATGCGCACCCTCTGAGGCGTGCAAACCAGAACCGTACAATAGCTGACTTTGACATACCAAACCAGTATCCTCAAGACCGAGCTGCTATACAAGTTCCGAATCCACCAAGGCTTGACTATAAGATTAAACCTCAAATCATTGGTTTGGTGAAGCAGAACCAGTTCCATGGTCTCACCACAGAACAGCCAATGGATCACATTGATCTCTTTGAAAAAATCTGCAGTACAACAAGAACGCACGGAGTACCTGAAGTTGTTGTTGAAGTTGTTGTTGTACCCGCGGTTCTGGTTGAATTCTTGAGCAATGGAGATTTCACTACTAAGACTGTCCTAGAAGGAAGAGCTCTCATCGAGAACCTTGCTGCAAGTAGTAGCAACACTTGCACTGATTTCGATAGAACCATATGTTATAGTGATTCTGATGCTAAGCAGATCACCGAGCTCAAGAACATGATGAGCCAACATCTAAGGAACCAGAACCCTGCTGTCAAGGCCTAGGAGACGAATGGTAATGGAAACAATGATGATTTCCAGGAGTTTGATGTTTCATTCGATCAAGAAGAAGATATTAACTATGTTTGTGCTCAAGGATTCAACCAAAACCACGGGTACAACAACAACTTCTACAACAACTTTCGGAACAATTCTAACCTATCTTATAGGAATCCAAATGTTGAGAACCCTCAAGACAAACAATATCTGCAGCAGCAGCAGAAACCATTTCAGAATCGGTTCAACAACAACTTTGGTGGCAACAACAACTTTCAGCCCCGTCCTCCTTTCAACAACAACAACAAGGTGCCCTTTCCATCCGCACAAGCTCAAGCTCCAATACCCCAAGGTAATAGACTTGAGACTATGATACGTGACCTACTTGTCTCTCATCAACAAAACACAATGGATATCAACGTCAAGGTAGCCAACATCTATGGCGAGTTGAATGGTAAGTTTGAAGGCCTTTCCACGTTCGTCAAGAAGCTGAAAACTGAAGTCGCTCAAACCGCGAATGATGCCCCAAGACAAGTTGGTGTACTTCCAGGAAAGCCCAAGGAGAATCCAAAAGGCTACTGCAATGCTATCTCCACCGTTCTAGCCCTCACAAGGCGTGTGAGTGAACCATTGGTACACTTTTTTGATTCTCATGAAGACATGGTCCGTATGACACGAACTATAGATGAAGACGAGCCAGAACACTATCCTTTAAGGCGACTACCAAAAGTAGAAGATCCTGGATGCTTTGTTTGCTCCTGCTCCATAACAGGCATCGAATTCTCTACCTTTCTTTGTGACTCTGGCGCTAATGTAAATGTCTCTGTCCAATTTGAGTCTTGTCTTTGGATACTCATCGCAGAAGATCCCTGATGGACTAGTTCGCGACTTGCAACTAGTTGTAGATGATTGCATAGTTCCTATGGATTTTCACATTCTCGAGATGGATGAGAAGACTGAGAGACCTTTGATTTTGGGAAAACCTTGCCTTGCTACTATTGATGCTGTCATCGACCACAACAACAAGAGAACAACCTTCGCCAATGTCAACAAAAAGGTATTCTATCAAACTCTCTCTAATACGAAGCTTCGAGCTCCACCATTCGATGAAGAATCAATAGACCCTCACATCAACAAAACCGACATGGGAAGTAAGAGTTTCAGCAAGAGAACTCGAAAGCTACCATCAAAGCCTCCCGAGCAGCCCTAGATCTCGAAGATCAAGATTATTATTCCTCCCAAACTTAGCAAGGAAAGCAAGGATCAAATCCAAGAAATGATAAGGCATACCAAGGAAGTCTTTCTCCAAGCAAAACTGTTTGAGACAGCCTCGAGAGGACAGCTTGTGATAGAAGCTGGAGCTGACTATCAAGACTTAAAGGAAGCTGAGGAGATACCCATCTCTGAAAGACTTTAAACATGAGCGCTTATTGGGAAGCAACCCACTTGTGAGTTTTTATTTTATCTTTTTAGTTTAGATTTCATTTTGCTTTTTATCTTTGTAGGTTTTGTTTCAGATTTTTCATAAACAAGAAAAGAAAATAGAAAAGAAGAAAACCGAAAACAGAAAAGAAGGAAGAAGAATGGCCTAGGTCACGATGGGAGTGACCGAAGTCACATGAAAAGCAAACCCCGGTCACACACACCTGTGACCGAGATGCCATGAAGGCCAGACCCCGGTCTGAGGCCCTATGATCGAGGTTTGGTGGATTTTCATAAAAGTTTGGTGTTTGTTGCATGTTCAGTCTTATAGAGCCCTCTAGTGCAAACTACACAACCTTGATGAGCCATGAGTCATTCCCTAATGTCATCCATTACATTAGACCAAGTCAAGAAAGCATCCGTCTGTACTAAACCGCAACCGAGTCACTCATGTTTTGTGAAGAATATTTCAATTTACTCGATCAAATGATCAAAGATTGAATACTCAACATTCATATGAGTATTTCTGGAGTAATGATCGTGGCACTTTTGGGAAAAGGGAGTCGTAATTGGAAGATTATACGCATTTGATTTCCAAGATCGATCGACGACCATAGTTTCCTGGCAGGGTTTTCTGACGTACCCGGTGGAAGTAGCAGAATTCGTTGGAAAGTTCATGATAATCCACAATTTGAGGAATACAGTAATTTGAAAGAAGGAAAAGACTTTTTTAGAACAACCAAGTTCAAGAAAAATCGAGTAAAAAGTGATATGAAGAAAGAGGAATCGGCAAAAGAGCTATCTGCTTTGAAAATAAAACCGTCTCAGTAATAGTGAGAAGTGGAAGGGTTTATTACGTATCGATAAAAATTAGTATTTAATAGAAACGCATGTCGAGGCGTCAAGGTTGCCGAACCCCAAAATTTAAGGAATCGGAAGGCAAAAAGTAAGGAAAACACGTAAGTCATCCAGCCAACAATAGCTCACAAGACTTGGGGGGGCAAATATTGATACTGGATTTGCACCAAGGATCCACTCTCTCCAATCATGACACATGTCAACCACTTCAACATATCAAAGTAAAGACTGGGTCAGTTCGGAGTGAGAAAAGACGGGCGAACCTTACAAGCGCTCGATGGAGCAAACTGGGATCCAACCAGTGGTGAAGTCTCGCGGAAGGAAGGAGCAAGCGAAGCAAGGAGTGTCCGTGAAGGGAGGTGAATCTGAGAGCTAAAGGAGGAAATCATTCAAATACAAGATATTACAACATTAAAGAACAAATCAAAACCGGCAGATTAAAGGAGAATTATAGAATTTATTAGTATTTACTCTTAGCATTTAATCTTTAATTGTATAAATATAGACCTCCATGGGCATGCATGGGGGTCAATCTTTTTTGTCACTCGAGATCAATATATACAATTCTACACTTTTTCCTTTAGCAAATCTATTTTCTAGTTCAGTTCATTTTCACAAACAAATTCTATTTTACTTTAATAATCATTCAATATATTATTGGGTGTGAAATCCAGCATCTACAATGATGGAGCCTGTTTCATATGCTCGAAGAGGATATGGATCTTGTCTATACATAGCTTGGTAAGAAGCCGCTCTCGTAGTGATGAAACTACTGGTATATCCTAGTTTTTCCGAAGAGATCAGTCTGATCACTTGTTTCGGACGGTGGTGCACAAAACAACGGAGGTACTGCTTCGCTGTGATGATCCATATTGTCCCGTCACCATGACTGAAACGTGGAAGCTCCAATTTCATGAACCGTGTTTGATCAAACTGATTTGTGTGAACAGTATCAGCTCTCACGTTTTTGTTAGTGTAATGACTTGTTGCATTATATCGTGCAAATCGTTGAGTGATGTCACCACTGGCTCTTACTCCACCATATATATTGTATGTGGCTGCCTCCAATAAACGATTCATTGTCCCTTCAAGACTCTTGAATTTTGCAGTCAGACATAACTTTAACTTCTGGAACTCATTGTGAACTTCAGAGAGGCTGGCCTCCAAATCTTCAATGTTTTCACTGTCGCTTCTCCTACCTTGAATAGGACAAGAGAAATCAACTCCTCTTTCATGGCTGCTTGTTGAACAGCCAATGAGGGATCTTCGTTGTCATAGAGATCAAAGATTGGAGCTCCATAGATCTGGCTGTAGAGATCTTCTTCACCTTGATGATTTTGCTCATCATCAACCATAAAAATATTTTCATTATTGATGAGGTTGCTCATCCTTTACGTTAAGAAATAAAAGAGATTTAGTGCGTGGGAATGTGTGTGCGCGTGCGTTTTTTTTTTTTTTTTTTTAATAAAAACAGATAAAAGTTTTGATACCAAAAGGTTATGTGGATCAAAACTGAGATAGGTGATGAATGAAGGTTGTTTTTTGGTACCACGAAGTGGTCCAGATCAAAAACAAAATAGGAACTGTTGTTGTTGAACGTTGATTCCTAAAAATGCCGTCAACAAGAACAATAGAACTGCTCTGATACCATTGATAGAATGGTCCCTCTTCAAAGCTAGAGATGATAGAATTTTTTTGAATTCACAAGCATCAAACTTTTCTTTTGGCAAAAATAATCTGCCTTTTCTTTTCTGTTTTTTCTCATTTATATAAGAAGCAAACAACATAAAGCAAAGAACAATGGAATCAATCGTGATTCCTATAATGCAGGGAAAATGGGAAAGTGATAAAGTGGTTCCTCACAACAAGGAATACTACTTCTCATTATTTGCAGACACATAAACGTAAATGCACAAAGACTGTCTTCATGAATTCTTTTGTTGGGCTTACGATTTAGCCCATTATCTAGCTCACCAAATTGGTCCACTTCATCTATACTTTGACGCTCATCAGAGGTGAGTTTGTATTTGCGTACAACATTAATAGATATTAATAAAAATTATATGAATATGATTTTATAGTTGTAGTAATGATATTTTAAAATATTATTTAAAAACTGCTACATCGAATGTATACGGGATTATATATAAATAATAATATTTATATTTAAATTTAAATTTAAATAAGATATTAAAAATATATAATATGACTAATGGAAAATTATGTAATTAGTCTAGTAATGATTAACTTATTTTAAAAATAATGTAAGAACCATTCTAGTGATGACAAGTGAACATAACATCTCTGTAAATTACAAGCCGTTACAAAGTTATTTCTAACGTATGTCTCAAATAATATATAGGGTGATAGCAATGCAGGACATTGAGAGAAAAAAACAATTAACAAAATAACCATGAGCTACAGTGATGTGTGAAGGAGCAAAAAAAATGACATTGGAGTCCTTCAAGTTGTCACACATAAGTCTATCTCTATTTCATGTTTTTTTAAAACCTTGCTATTTTTCGTTTTTCTTCTTAGATTTTGGTTGGGTTGCTCCGTTTTTTATCAGCATATGTAATTCTCGAAATAACCAGTTTTTATAATATGTCACGCTATTATTTCTTGAAACATGTTATTTTCAAAAAGTTTAATTGCTTTTTCCAAATCTCTAACAATTACTTCAAATATCATTTTATTTTATTTTATTTCCGATAAGATTTTGCAAAGTCAATTGGAAATGGTGGTTTTGTCATTTTTCTATGTTTTGACTGTGGGTCCATAGTCATTTAACAAAAAAACATGCAGCATTGTCATTTTTCTATACAAGATCTGGATTTGAGTTATTACGCTAACTAGTTCTAATATATATTAGATACTTCATCCTTGTATATTGTAAGAAATGGAGAGGTCTACTGTAAATTTGACTATATGCATGTATGTGGAAAGAAAGATCACTAGTTATAGCTAAACTAGCTAAAAAAACGCTCTTGTATCTTAGGATATTTTGTAATTTGGTCTATGTTTAATAGAAGGGTTTAACACAAAATAAAAGATTCTAACTAACTAAAAAATCTAAAACTTATAGGACAAAAAAAAATACAAAAATAAGAAAAAATAATCCTCGTAATGGTAAGTTCAAGAAGAGTGTAGAAAACATGGATACGAAAAAGATAGATATGCGTTTAACCAAAAAAAAAATAAAAAAATTAAGAGTTAAACTTGATGTTGAGTTTAAAAGAAGGAAACAAAAGAGAGAAGAGTTTAATGTCTTTATATAATCTTGTGGGTTAAAAAGTGAATACTTCATCCTCTGTATTTTCAAACTCTTATCTCTACGTGTGCACAAACCTCACCATTAGATGATAAGTAGAAGACAAAACTTACAGCCAAATTGACAAAACTTATCTCTCTCCAAAACATTTGGTCCATACGATAAAGCAAGTTCAAGAATTAAAAAAAAAAGAATACCAAGAAGAAGAAGAAGAAGAAGAAGAAGAAGAAGAAGAAGATGAAGTATGAAATGATGCACGTCAAGCCACGATGCATATCCATCTTCTTTCTTCTCTTTGCTTTGTTTCTTGGAAATTTTGTAATTCAAGGTCTCAATATTTCACCTCTCTCCTTCATATTCATCCTTCTTAATTTCAAACTATTAACTCCACTTCAATACAGCTAACACTGAATTATTATTTTTATTTTTTGCAAACTCTCTCATTTGTGTGTGTGTGTGTGTGTGTGTTTTTTTTTTTGAATCAGCCTCAAGACCTCGTTCTATCGAAGATACGGTCTCACTTTACTCACAAGTACATCACCTGGTAAATTTCCATTTTTTTAGTAATTAGTACATATTAATGTTTAATATATATATTATTTTTGTATATAATTTATGTTTAATTTGAAAATATTGTAAAGCAGAACCCAAAGAGGAGGCATATGATAGGGTCGACCGCACCAACTTGTACGTACAACGAGTGCAGAGGTTGCAGATACAAATGCAGAGCTGAGCAAGTCCCAGTTGAAGGCAATGACCCTATCAACAGTGCTTATCATTACAGATGTGTTTGTCATAGATAATAATGGGATACTTAATCTCTTCTTTTTGCCCTCCCATTGCAATTTTTGTATGACTTAATTGCAATTTCTTTTTTGAATGAGATTTTTTGGTCAACAATATTAGTTTTTCTTGTTTTAATATTTTTTTTTTTAAATATTAGTTCATTAGTCAAGAGTTTAATTAAGATCCATGACCTTGTGTGCATGGGATAGTATGTTAAGGCTCTTGTTAGTACGTGTTGGTGTTGGTATTGGTGTTGACTGTTGATGATGATGGTGGGATGATGGTGATGATAAAATTTTGGGTGGGTCGTTGTATAAGCATATATGTATGTTTAAAAACCGGAGAGAGCAATCACATGGCCATGTGGTCCAAATTTAAGATGTAAGTTAAGAAAGGGTCACATGAGGGAACTAGAGTTGGTAAGTTTGTAATAGTAGCCCTCTATCTTTTGTTCTGTTACCTACACATTATGACAATAAGCATTAAAGAAATTTGTTCCATTAGGATCTTTACAGTGTTCCAGAATGTTATATATGCTCCCTCTCGTTTGGGTTTTTCTACTTCTCATGAAGATCCAAACTCCTTTTTCAGTAACAAAAAGATATAAATTAATCTTAAGGGAATTGATATATTCGCACTCATGATTTAATCTATCCAATGTTCCAAAAAGCGGTCTATTCGTCTAGGCGCTAGGCGCCCCTAAACTACTTGGATTTATGTAAAAGAGGAGGTACTAAGCGGTCGGTTAACTTTGATGGATTTGGTGGCAATTAAGCTGGTTAAAACGGTTAGGTGGTTTAATTTCACCTAGTTATTTACTAAATTTAAAAAAACTTCAAAACAATATCATTTTGGGAACAGTCTAAAAGAAAAGATGTGTTTTCTTTTTTATTAAAGCTAAAACCCACGACGGCACGATTCATCTTTATCTCTTCTCCAAAATCATATTTTTTCAGGCCAATTTTTCTAACTACATAGACATGCATCATTCATTTGTTGTAAATGTTTTGAAATCATTTGTACTTTACTTTAATTAATTTGTAACTTCAAGGTTTGACATTCGTATAATATTTGGTGGTTAAAATGTTTTGTCATAACCCACTTATAGTTTGTGTCTGTAAAAGCTTATTGCTAATATTATACGAACCTACAAGGTCACATACCTAAGCAGACTGGAACAACATGTAATTGGATTTAATTTTTATGTTAAACCATGGTTGGATTTGGGTTCGGTTCGGTTAATTTGGTTTTAATAAAACTCTAACCAAACTCAATCAAATATACTTTGGTTTGATTTGTCTTCGGTTTGGTTTATAATCGGTTATGTTTGGTTTGTTTGGTTTGATTTTAATTCGGTTGAGAAAAACTAATCAATTAAAAATTAAAGTTATTATCACTAATATATGGAAAATAAGCAATCGAAATTAAAAAGTCAACTAGATTCGGACCCGCACACGTGCAAGATTATGTTTATAAGACAAATTTATTTGATATTTATTGTATTTAATTTTAGTTTATTTTAAAAATTTAGATGCCATAAATCAAATTTGGTTAAAATTAAGAAATAATTATGTGTAATTAGGTGTATGTATGGAAAAATAAGCATGTTCATTTCAGAACAAAAAACCCATCAAATCTCGTATCCATTAGGAATTTTTCGTCTCATAACCGTTTCTTTTTAATAAATTATTCATTTAGAAATATTTATTTTGGGTAATGGATTAGGTAAGGAAATCATATTTGATACTTGCATTTCCCGTTTGTGATGAAAAATATATAAATATTTTTCTTATAAAGTTTAGAAATAATTATGAGTGATTAGGTGTATCTTGTATGAAAATAGGCATGTTCATTTCATAACAGAAAACCTGTCATATCCCATGTCTTTTGGGAATTTTCTGTTCCATAACCATTTCTATTTAGGAAATATACTCGTTTATAAATATTTATTTTGGGTAAGAAATTAGGTAAGAAAATCATATTCGATACTTGTATTTACCGTTTGTGATGGAAAATATATAAATATTTTTCATATTTCTCAAAAAATTTATAAACTATCAAAAATAAACAACTTTCCAAAAATATATGTCTCGAAGACGGTTATTACCAAAATTAGTGAAAGTTTAGAAATTGAATTTACCTATCCTAATTTTCCAATCTTGTCCCGTTACGTAAAATATTCGTTATGTATTTGATAAGGAATAGTTTGGGTAATGTCTTTTATTTCCCGAGATATTCATCCCTGTCCCGTATGTGCTATTTTTGTCCTGATATTCGACTTTATTTACCTACTAGATTAGGACCCATGCGTTGCATGGGTTAAATTCATTAGTAATTTCTGTTTGAATTTTAAATATCTGTTATTAATATTATTTTAGTTTATTAATCACATATTGTATGTTTTCTATTTAACTGCGAGAGTTAATTTTGTCCTAAATGAAAATGTGCGGTATTTGTGAAACAAAAACTTGATTTATACTATTTATGAGAATTATCTTTTAAAATATGGCTAAATACATAATTTTTGAATTAAATAAGGGCCAATAAGATTCTTATATAAAACAACTGAAAATTAAAAACAAATACAGCTTTTTGTGCTTTTTTAGTTGGGGAAGTCCATTTGTTTATAACCCTAATAATTGAAAATAATCTAAATCAAGAGACAATAATTGATTATAATTAGTTTGATAAATTGAGTATCAATGATAAGTAATTTTGAAACTAAAAAAAACCTTCAAAATATACTTTTCTCGAAATGCAGTAACAGAAATAAAATCATGATTCAAATAAAATTTGGTTCCAGAAGATGCCCACAGACAAATTGCACCTTGAAACGTCTTAATTAAAACACTTTTCATGATGAGAATAATGTTATCACTTTTCCTCCCATGATATTTATCTTCCAATTGTTCTGCTTGTTCTGCCCATATTGTTGCTGGTATTTCTGTTCCACTATTAATTCATTGAAAAAGATGAACAAATAAGATACACAAAAATAATAGTTACCGTTTAAAGTATGATGAGAGTGTAATCTAAACGAAAAAAACTTACCCTTATAACAACAAAGTCAGAGTAACCCTTCTTACGTTGGCTGTAGTTTGGCTACAAACATCTGTTTTGTCCATATTTTTGATATAGCCGATTACATATATATCAATAAAATAAAATCAATTAACTAAATACACATATACATATATAGAATATAAAAATAAAATTTAGAAAATTCAGAATGTAGCGTATAAATCTTCAGCTGTATCTTTCAATTTAGCCAAATCCTCGTAATTTCGAAGTCGAGATTTTTCATGAGCTATTTGGCAAAATTGTGGTCCTACATAAGTTATTTTTGTTCTCTCAGTTAATCTAATCATAAATTTATGATCAAAAACTTTGTAGTTCTTATTGGAGTCTTGTAAATTGAAATTGTAAATTTCAATAAGATTTCCTTCACATAATTGATCTCCAAACTTTTCAAGAAGGGAATGGTGTTCAGAACCTTGAATAGTATTTTCCGTAAATATATATATATATATATATATATTGATTAGAGATAGATAATATGTTTTTAAAATTAGGAAAACATATATTTTTTTAATTTAACATTAAAACTAACCTTCTCATCAAGTAATAGAAAATTAATTCCTATGAGCTCATTGTTTGTTTTCAGATTTCTTGCCTCCCACTTTCTGATTAGACAAACTACGGTACAACGGTAGGATCGTTTTCTAATTAACTGATCCAATGTCAAATACTCCTTGTTGTTGTTTAGAATTTCAGCACTCAATTGTTTTTCTCTTGATATTAGATATTCCTGAAAACAATAAAATTAAAGTTATGATGATGCCTAAGAAGAAAAATAGCAACGAATCAATGGTAATATGTATTCATTAGAATAATCTTCATAAAATTTAAAATTACCTATAGTTTATGAACTGTTTAGATCTGTAAAAGTTTTTTTGGTTTTGAATTTGAGAAGGTGTCAAACAGGTTTTATAGAGGTGGAAAATTAGAATTCCTTTTCTTTTTATAATTGTATTCCTTTTTTTAATTTCCTTTTTTTTATATAATCTATGGTTTTATTCCTTTTTTTGGTAGAAAATTAGAATTTTTTTTCTTTTTAGAATTGTATTCCTTTTTTATAATCTATGGTTTTATTCCTTTTTTGTTACCTTTTAAGATATATGAACTAATTTTAAAATTTCCTTAAAATATAATTTTAATTTAATTAAATATGTTTTTTTTAATTTAGTTTATAACGATTTTTTAATTTTAATTTAATGAAAAATATATTTTTAATTTAATTTAAAACCTTTTTTTTAACTTTGAAAATTTTCTTCTTTTTTTCTGATTATCTATTTTTTTCTTTTTAGAATTGTATATGTTTCTTTTTTTCTGATAATATTTTCTTTGTTTTCTTGATAATTTTTTATTTTATTTAATTTAAAAAGTGATGAAAATTTCCTCTTTTTTCTGATTATCTACTTTTTATTTTTAAGATTGTATATGTTTTTATTTCTTGATAATTTATGGTTTTACTTAATTAAAAACGTGTCAAAATTTGATCATTTAAATTGACACGTGTCACGATCAAGCGAGTTAGCAGCTTTGAACCATTCTCCTTTATATAATAAGATACAATGGTCATCATTTTAAAACAAACTAAATTTGGACCTGCACGTCTAATATATCAAGTATAAAATATACTATTGTATTTTATTTTGGTCTACAACTACTATTGTATTTTATTTATTGATATTATAAAATATAGATAAAATTATGTTTATACATATGAATTTTTAATTATAATTAATAATGTATATTTGTTATTTTTTTAAAAACAATTAAAAAACATATTACAATGAGTTCTTCTATTTAAATTTAAAATGATATTTTGTTTGTTTAAATTTTATTTTTATCTTTTTATTTATTTTAAACTATAATATTAGCTGTTATGTTTTGATTGGATAAAATAAGAGGATGTGACTAAAAAGAATTGATCATTTTTTTGCATCATAGAAATTTATAAGTTATGTAAATATTTTTTAAAATTAAGGTTTATAATATTTTATATCTTAACAAATAATTATTTTCAAAAAGAATAGTACTTAATTTCTATATGGGGCAAATTATAAATAGAATCTAATCTAATTAATAATTGGGCCATCCTATTATAAAAATTTCGAAATCCAACTAAATAGCCAAAGAACCGCTCCCAACCCAACCAAAATCGGTCATATATGTCATGCGTTTTTGTTTTAATAATGTCTGGGGAAAGAAAAAAACGATTTGGGGAAGATTCCATATTAGGTCTTCATCTTCCTCAGTCGATACTACAAATTTCTAATCGATCCAAAGATGTGTTATCTTCAAACATGAAGAGAAATCTCCTTTTTCATCGATTTGAAGCCTTATATCCTATCAGATTTCATTATTCCGTACTGCAACAATCCAGTTCGAGCTGAGCATCATGAATACTGGAGGTGAGATGTTTTAAAAAACAAAGGATTATGCAATTCGAATCAGTTTATAAGCTATAAATTCATTTCAAAATTGGAACAAATAAAATATTGAAAACATCAATTCAGATACTTGATTGATCGATTATGCAATTACACCTGAATATGTACATATATTGTTTCTGTTTTTTTACAAACTGAATAATTGTTTCTGTGAAAGTAATGCAGATGTGATCATTAGAATTGTAAGCTAACATTATCGTTGACTGTTGAATCGGAGAATTTGTCCTTGAACTCACTAAGTTATAACCTTTTTTTCCTTTTTCTATAAATCTCGTCGTTTTTCTTTTTTTCTATAAATATTTTCGTGTGTTGTTGTACAGATACTTAGCAGCTATGTTACTCTTCTACTGTATGAAGAACTATGGAGAGAAAGTGTTGTACATGTAGCCATAGGATTAACTCTCTTAAGAACTTGATTAATGTTAGACTTATTCACTTTTTTTCTAAAAGATGTCATAGAATAATATCATATACACTCCTTTTTTCAGTTTCCATATCTTGCGAACCACAATGCGTTAGACCGTTTGTCTAAGTACAGCTCCAGTCGTCTTCTATGAAGATTACAGGTTAGTGTAGAGTTATATATGAATCAAAACTTTATTAATGTTTTGTTCTTCTTTAGAACGGAAGAAGATAGGATAACATAAATTATTAAAAATTTAGAACTAAAAAACTTGCCAAAGTAAGCATTATTGCTGGTCATAAAAAAATACTGAAAATTAAAAACTATCACAGCTCATGAATACATATAACACATACAATCGAAATTTCTCTACCTTCCAGAATCACTTTCATGCAGCAACCACTTTATTATTCTCACCTTCAATCTCTTCCTCGTCAGTATCCGCTTTGATCAAATTCTTTTCACATTCAATCTCTTCCTTTTCAATATCACCTTTGATTAAAGAAACACATGGTTTTTTTGGAAGATGAAGACTGCTCTGATGTATAATCATATATATCATTATAGAGTTCCCTACAAAATAGTTATAAATCATTTAAAAATATTAACACGATTTATAAACATATCATTATAAATCATTACAAAAGTTTTATAAACATAGCAATACAAAATATAGATACAAAAATATTAAGGTTAATTTAGGCTTACAGATGCATTAGCAATAATCATTCCCAAAGTCTCTCCAGTGTAGGTTGTGTATTGAATCCACGAATGCACCATTTTCACTTGAATTCTCCAGCTTGTTTTGAAAGTTTTTATGTCAATAAGACCTGTGAAACCAAAATTTGCTGCCATTGTTAGCAATGAAATGGTAATATAAATATGAAAGTTTGAATGATTTTGTGAGTATTGATTAGTTTAGTCGAGTAGTATATTTATAGGATATAGAAGTCGGCCAAAAGTTGTAGAGCTATAGCCAAAAAAATCTAAAGAATATATTTGAGATTAATGTTTTAATTAGAGGTGCTTCGTATATGCTTGATTTTATGACTGCTAGAATATATAGTTAGATTTTATTTGGAATACTATTTAAATTTTAGAGATTTCGTCAGCAAGCATCTCGATATTCTTAATACAAATATTCGGAATTAAATCTACACGGTTGTTATGGAAAATTTTATGGTTTGGTTGAAGGAAAATCTTTGAAGAGTGAGCCAAGATCGAGATGCATTCAAAACGACCCGATAAGGTCCAAGGTCGAAGATCTGCGTTTAATGAGCTGATGAGTTTGATAGAATTGCCCTACAACTCTTTTTCCTGATTTTATAGAAATCTAATTAATTGCTAATCATTTATTTTGTTTCTTTGCAGATCCGAGTATGTTAATGATCCAACCTTGTTTACAAATCAACCCAAGATCTGCGTCCTTCGACAAAATGGCTTTGACAAAATTGCCCAAACAGGATTTTTTTTTCTCTCTTAAGAAAAAATTATACTAATGACATTTCATGTAATATTCTTAGCATTTAAAGGTTACTTCTAATTAGTGCTCCCTCTTTAATTAATAGTATAGATACTTCAAAGTTCAAAGTTCAAATAAAACATCTAAGAAATAAAGTCAATAAACCATAAAAAAATAAACTAACAAAATTAAAAACCAAACTAAAAGTATTACTTTACCTAAGGAACTAAGATTACATAAACTCTAGTTTCAATGTTGCAAGACAAAATTGTGACTTTTTCTTAGTTATTATATTCAAAGATATGTAACAATTCCATATATATATATATATACCTACGCATTTTTCTTATTTTGAAAAAGTATAAATTAGGTGGAAAACAGAATAGTATATAATTATCAATGTATAATGTCGACCAATTAGAAGGTATGTTTCCCCAAAAACATCATTATTGCTATGATCATTTAGATTGGAAGAAAATAAATATTAGGTTGTTAAATTTTTTGCAAAGCTGAAATTTTGAAGTAAGAATATTATTTTAGAAACAGAAAACAATTATATAAAGAAGAAATATGAAACACTAATATGATTTAACACCAATCTTTAGTCCATGATAACTCAATCTTTAGTCCCACCTCATTTCTGTTCTTATTTCCTTTGAAAAATTATTGCAGCTCATGTTTTAACTTTTACTCTCATGGTTGTTTTTTTAGATATCAAAGATATGGTGTGCGTCCGTCCAACGTAATTCAGAGAAGTTGTCCGTCTTTTTCAATGAATCATCTATATAATATCAAAACCCTTCAAAAACTTAATTCTAAGAATATGGTATAATATCAGTATCCTGAGAAATTTGATTAGTCTCATTATCTTTATCTTGGGTAAACTTCCTAATAAAAGCTTTCGTTTCTACTAATTTTATGATTTTTTTTGTGTTCTATTGATATTTTATAAAATTTATCATTTCTAGCTTTCCAAATATACCAAAAAATCTATAAAAATTATCATTTTTATATATCGTCTCAGAAATTTTGAAAAAGAAATTCCCTGAGAATTGACTGTTGGACTTCTGCAAGTCCAAGTCAACTGTCTCATTAGTATGATATTGTCTGTTGTGGGCCTAAGTGGCAAAGCCCGCACATATTTTTTTTTGGGTTTCTTCCCAAAAGGACTCATACTAATTGGAGATTGATTTGTCTTATATATTAGATACTTATTTCTAATCTTTCGATGTGGGACATTGGTTTGTCTCTTAACAATTCTCCCTTCAAAACAAGGACCACAAACCTTTGCCTCCCCTCCACAAAAACCTTGGAACCTAGGCACAGTCACCACTTATTCTCAAGGTTCTCTTGAGGCACTCTTATAATCGTGTCACATTGAGGGCCCTTTCCAATCCGAGCATGCAGCCAATACCCACTTCCCTAGGTCCACAGTTTTTTATCTAGACTCTAATACCAATTGTTGAATTAAAGACTTAGATTAAGAAATTGTTTGTATAAAAGACTATCTCTTTTATTGCTTTAGAAAACTCTCTTAAAACTAAAGCTCTCACAATCTCTCAAAACTCATAAGGTATACCACACCTTGCCATCTTTTTATATTTTGAAAGACCTAGATAGTTTTCCTAATCCTTTTAGGAAAAATACATAAATATATATAGACAACTTCCTAAATATAATATCTAATCCTAATCTCTTTAGAAACCATAATTCGGTAAGATTAGGAAAACTTGTGACTCAAGCTTTCTTCAAGCTTAAGTCAACATTCTCTCCCTTAAGCTTGAACTCGCCTTTAGACACATCTTGAACTCCAATGAGATCTTTCATCTCCTTGAACTTGATATTTCTAAGTGCCTTAGTTAAAATATCAGCCTTTTGTTCATTTCTGGGAACATGCTCTACTTCCACTTGTTCGTTCTCAACACATTCTCATATGAAGTGATACCTAGTGTGTATATGCTTGATTCGTCCATGGAACACCGGGTTTTTAGTAAGTGTTATTCCCGACTTGTTATCAATCCTAATTGTCACTTTCTTGCTCTTTGTTTTGATGATCTCGCCAAGTAGTTCTTGAAGCCAAATCGCTTGTTTTCCTGTTTCGGTAGCAGCCATAAACTCAGGCTCACACGAAGATAATGTCACTGTTTCTTGCTTTTGTGAACACCAAGTAATCGGACAATCATCAAGGTAGAAGATATAACCAGTCGTATTTTTACCATCATCCACGTCCACATTATGGCTACTATCACTATAGCCCACCAGCCCATTTTTATTTACTCAATTACCTAAGGACTTGCTTCAGTGCCGCTCCATGAGATTCCTTTGGATCTTGCATATATCTACTTAGGACACCAACAAAATAAGAGAGATCTGTCCGTGTACAAAGCAAGTATCGAAGGCACCCAATATTTCTTCTATACTCATTCTCGTCGATACACAGTTCCTTTTTCGCCTTAGACAACTTCAAACCTGAGTCCATTGGTATATGAACTGCATTGCATTCTTCCATTCCGGTTTCTCCTAGGATCTTTGCTGCATAAATTTCTTATTTTAACACAATACCACCTTCATGTTGAAGCACTTCAATGCCAAGATAATAAGTTAATTTTCCAAGATCACTCCTCTCAAATTTTGTTAACATTCTTTTCTTGAAGTCTAGGTTCCTTTGAGCATTTAATAAAATTTAACTCTTTAAGAATTTTATTCAGCTTGTTATTTCATGCCCTTGGTGCTTGTCTTAATTCATAGAGTGCTTTATTCAATTTATATACCTTTCTTCACTTCCTTTGATCACAAACCCTTCAGGTTGAGTAACATATACTTCTTCTTTCAACTCGCCATGAAGAAACGATATTCTTAAATTAAGATGATGCACTTCCCAACCATTTGAAGCTGCTATAGCAATGATGAATCAAACAGTTTCAATGCATGCTACTGGAGCAAATACTTCATCAAAGTCTATGTCGTTTCTTCGTACATAGTCTTTTGATGCCAGAGTTGTCACAAAACATCTGAAAGTCTTGGGACCTAAACTCTCCGCCCCTATCAGTTCAAAACGTTTTGATAGTAACTCCCATTTATTGCTCGATTAATGCCTTAAACTTTTTGAATTTACCAAATGCCTCACTTTTCTCTTTCTAGAGTAGTGTCCACATGTAACGAGAATGAACATCGATTAACACAAAGATATACCTGTTTCGTGCAGCTGTAGAAGGTGTAATGGGTCCACAAAGATCTCCGTGTATGAGCTCAAGTACATCTGTGGCGTGATATGATGTTGCTTGAGGAAAGGATCTCCATACTTGTTTTTCAAGCAAACATGAAGCACATGTTTCTTTTTCAATGGAAATTCTTGGTATTCTGATGACTAGCTCCTTCTTTACCATTGACTTCATGGTTTCCATGCCGATATGTCCTAGTCTTGCATGCCACTTTGTTGAATCGTTTAATGCCATCAGCTGTAGACACTTGGAGATCTCAACTTCCATGAGTATTTTATATAATCGATGTTTATACCTGTTTGCTTTTACCAATAGGTTGCCTTCTCGATCATATAATGTTAGATAGTCCTCTTTCATTTTGACTTCACAACCTGATTCTCTGGCTTGTCCAAGACTTATGATATTTCTCTGGTATAAAGTAAACATCAGCCTGAACCTTCCGCTCTCCAATTTTGCTCACAAACAGAATTGAACCTTTTCCTTTTATCTATGCGTGAATCGTCGCCAAATCTTACTTTTCCCGTGACTGTCTCGTCAATCTTGGAAAAATAATCTCGATTTCCAGACATGTGATTACTAGCTCCAGTGTCTAAATACCCACGTTGTTTTCATCTAACTGTGTTTCGAAATCGCTTTGTTTTATGTTCCTTTCATTGAGATACACAACCTCGTGCATCATCAAATTTTCTGCCTCTTGTGTGTCATCACCTGCATTCTCTAGTGTTTCTTGGAGTTTAAGCAATCTATCTGGACAACTTGCTGCATAGTATCCAATCTTATCACATCGGTAACACACCACATTGGATTTATCCCTTCCTTGTCTGTTTTGTTGATTGCCGTAGCGACCATGTCCTCTTCATCGACCAAAAAACCGTCCGCCTTGACATATCCCTCTACTTGCACCATAATTTCCTTGATAGGATTGTGAGTCCGTATTAGCATACACGAGTTTTCTTTGATCTTCTTGTTGATCTTCTTCTTCATCGCAAATTCTTTCTTCATAGGCCTTTAACCTTTCTACAATGTCTTCAAAGCTTGTTTTATTGAGATCAAGAGCTTGTTCCAAAGCGGCAATGATATATATATATATATATATATGCATTTTCTTCGTGGTAGACTCTTAAGAAACTTCTTAACAAGTTTAGGTGCTTCAATAGTTTCTCCCAAGATTGCTGATTTTGTGGCTATTTCTGAGAGTTTACCAACAAAGTCATCAATTGTGTCGGTCTCTTTCATCTTCATTCTGTCGAATTCAGCCATCGAGGTTTGTAACCTAGCTTCTTTTACTCTTTAAGCTCCTATAAGTCTTGCTTTTATCCCATCCAAAACTGCTTTATGTGTGTCAAGGTCTCCAACTTGTAAAATTAATGTTTCCGGTATAGATTGGAATAGAAGCGCTCTAGCCATATCACTCTTGTATCCATAACCTTCATTCGCATAGCCCATACCATGTAGTTTTGATGTTTAGCATCGGACACTGTATAGAAGATGGACCACTCTCCTTCGGTTTGTTTGTTGCAGGAATTATATCACCCATGATTTTGATTTCACACACAAACGACTTCTCGCGTTTGTCTACTCACCGTTGGGATTGCTTCGAGCTCATGACACGACTTCCTCGTGTGCTCTTCTTCGTGATGTTTAATTCAATATGCTCTGAGACAATTGACGTACGTAGAGTTACAGAATCACATGTGAAGCAGTGAACGTATATTTGTATAATTCAAATACTGCAGTTAAAGTCTGAAAATTATATTTTTCCAACCAAAGTTCAAAACAATTTAATTATAATATATCCCACACGTAGCTTGGATAACCCTTATATAGTATTGCAAAAATCGGGAAAATGATCATTAAATTCCCCAACTTTTGCAATCTCACAAAATAATTCCCCAACTTTCATGTGCGCAAAATAATTCCCCAATTTTTAGTTGACTTTGTAAAATTGGATTTGTGATTAGTCAACGTTAAATGAAAACTAAAACAGGTAACTCTCGGTTTATGATAGAAATAAAATAGGTTTTCTTCAACTTCAAAACCCCAAAATCAAATTTAGGAAGAACAAGCCCTAAATTTCCCAAAATCACAAGATAAATCGGAGTAAGACTTTGAAAATTTGGTGGGTAAACGGTGGATGGCTTATTCGGATCAAGTTGGAATCAACGGTCACTGAGCTAACAGCGTAGCCGTATTCAACGACTGTGGCTTCTTCGTCATCTACTACAACTTATGAGATTCCATGTATGGCCAAAGCTAAGCTCGAGAAGAAGAAGATAACGATGACGATGAGTATTGTGGGAAGCCAATGAAGACATGACATTTCTTTTTTTTGGTGTTGGACGATGGGGTTAGGGCATTGCATGGTTTATGTCGTGGTCTTGAGTACTCTCGCAGCTTCAGTGACAGCGTACCCTTACTCATCCCCTCAAACACCACAGTACAATTCTCCGGTCAATCAACACATATCACCTTATCCACCCAAAAAGAATTCCCCATTCTATTCGCCACCACCCTCACCTCCACCACAATACAGAAGACAAGGCCCTAAGTTCACGCCACATCCAAAACCATACATTTACAGCTCTCCACCTCCACCATCTTACTACTCTCCTCCTCCACCACCATACGTGTACAGTTCACCACCACCTCCATCGTATTACTCTCCTTCTCCTAAGGTTGATTACAAGTCTCCACCACCACCATATGTTTACAGTTCACCACCACGTCCACCATACTATTCTCCACCTCCAAAGATAGATTACAAGTCTCCACCCCCACCTTATGTCTACAGTTTCCCGCCACCTCCATCGTACTACTCAGCTTCTCCAAAGGTCACTATAAGTCTCCACCACCACCTTATGTTTACAACTCCCCACCACCTCCACCTTACTACTCTCCTTCTCCTAAGGTAGATTACAAGTCTCCACCTCTACTATACGTTTACAGCTCACCACCACCTCCATCGTACTACTCACCCTCTCCTAAAGTAGAATACAAGTCTCCACCCCCACCTTATGTCTACAGTTCGCGGCCACCTCGACTGTGCTACTCACCTTCTCCAAAGGTTACCTACAAGTCTCCACCTCCACCATATGTCTACAGCTCACCACCACCTCCACCGTACTACTCTCCTTCACCTAAGGTAGACTATAAGTCAACACCACCACCATATGTTTACAGCTCACCACCACCACCATACTACTCTTCTTCGCCTAAGTAAGACTACAAGTCTCCACCACCACCTTACGTTTATAGCTCTCCATCACCTCCACCTTACTACTCTCCTATTGGAGCTAAGTATAGCAACTAGAATATTGTTAGAATATCCTTAAGAGATCATCTGTATATCATCATTGATCTCTCTAGAATCTCTCGATCTCTCTCATCTCATGTATAAATATATGTTGTACCTATTGATTGAATGTATCACAAAACATATTCATCATCTCCATCGTACATCTCCTTCTCCAAAAGTAAACTACAAGTCTCCAACTCCACTATATGTTTACAGCTCACCACCACCTCCACCGTACAACTCTCCTTCTCCTAAGGTTGATTACAAGTCTCCACCTCCACCATGCCTACAGCTCACCACCACCTCCACCATACTAATCTCCTTCACCTAAGGTAGACTATATGTTACAACCACCACCATATGTTTACAACTCCCCACCACCTCCACCGTACTATTACCCTTCTCCAAAGGTCACCTACAAGTCTCCCCCACAACCATATGTCTAGAAGACTCCATACTATTGATTTTTTAATTTTTTCGTTTTAAAAAAAACATGATTCCAATAATTTATTTTTATGATTTTTTCTTTTTATTATTATTTTTTTAATTCTTTTATTTTTATTCCTTTTTATACTATATTGTCAAAAAATTAATTATCTAATAAAAAATATTCTTCTTTCTAAATGCACATATTGTTTGTTATTTGTTCGATTTGATGGGAATATTTCTTATATTCTCATCTTGCTAACAAACAAAAATGAAGATGAAAATTTACGGTGATCAAGAAACTGGAATGGAGGAGAGAAACCAAATTAGCAAGACAGAACAATCAAAACGCTAGATTTGTATCCAAACCCCTAAACTCTGAAAAATTTTAGAGAGATTCGTTGAAAAAGTTCTGAAAAGACCCTAAGTTTTTCAGAACTCTGAAAAAATTCTGAAAACTATGAAAAAATTTTGTATCCAAAACCCTAAACCCAAATCGTTTAGCTTGGAGGCATCTCCGTAGACCATTCGTTGTAATATTCTCCATTCAACAAGATTAGAGCACTACAAGAAAACATGTCTATTTCCGACTATCATTTCTGACTAATAGTATTGGTCAGAAATTTTTGACTATTTTTCGACTAATTTCCGGGTTGCTCGGTAATTAGAAAATAGTCAGAAATAAAACTAAAATTTTGACTAAATTTTAAACCAATTTCCGATGACATATATATATATATATTTATTTAATAAAATTAAATTAAATTATAATGTTTAGTGTATTTTAAAAATATATATAATTTCCTACTATTTTCTGAGTAATAATAAAAATTTAGTTGGAAATTTGTTGGAAATTTCTAACTAAATTTAATTTAATTATTATTTTTTTTTTATAAATCAATATATATAGTCGGAAATTGGTCTAAAATTTCTTACCAACTTGTTTTTCTATATAACCCACATGATGTTTTCTTCCAAAATCACTTATAATTTTCATACATCTATCTATCTTCTCTCTATAATTTCTCTAAACTATCTAAAATCTATCTACCTTTTCAAACATCTATCTAAAAATTTTAAATATCCGAAACCTTATAAACTCTTACCAAACATTCAGTCAATTAAGATGTTAATATCAAATTTGTAAAAATATTTCCATATTTAATTATTTGTTTCTTTATTGTTTATATAAATATTTTATTTCTTTTAAAAATTTTATATAAATTCAACCAACCAAGTATTTGTTTGATAGTTGTAAAAAAAAAATTTAAATATGTATTTCCGACAAAATTTGTAGTATTAGTTCGAAATTGGTTGGAAAGTTTCTGACAAATTTCTGACTACTATTAATAAATGAAATTAATTATCTTTTTTATTCGATATATTGTTGGTCGAAAATTAGTTAGAAATATTTGTGGAAAATAGTCAGAAAGTTTCGACTAATTTATTTTGTTTGAAATTTCTGACTATTTTCTAACAAAAATATTTCTCCAACACTCATATACCGACAAATTATGGATTGTCGGAAAATGGTCGGAATCTATTGTTTCCTACTAAATTCTGACTAAAACCTCTGTCGGAAACGAGTCTGTTTTCTTGTAAAATAGATCATAGCTCCAGGGCTATTGAAACTTTACAGAGCATATAGAGACACAATTGCTTTTGTAGAAACTGTTGACACAACTCTTGTAGGAAAGTCATCAGCCTTCACGAAACAAAAGATGTTTGGAACTCTTAACTTAAGAGAGATACCGATCAGCTAGATCAAGAAGGAGATTGTAGACATTGATCAACTTTGCCGAGAGACACATTTAGATTTATTAATTTTTAGTTCTGGTACAATGTAGAATTAGATATCGAACTCGCTTAGGTTTATTGAATAATCAAACATGGGTATTTATACAAGCATCTGTCGGCCAAACTAGGCACAATTTCTATGAGAATTAGGATTTCGAATCTCTATCAAAAACCCATACATTCCAGTTACACATGTACCCTCAATAATATTTAATGCTTTTCAAGTAAACCAAATACATGCTTATCGATGATATTTTGAAGGAAGTCGAAGAAGATAGATGAAATTTTATCTGTTATGTGAATTCAAGTCAATTACATATATGATAGTTTTTTTGGGTTCGTAGTATTGGTGAATCCACATATTAGATTAACTATCATGTTTATTTCCATGACTCTAAAGTTGCGGGATTAAGTATCTTCATAACAATTTTTTGATAGAAAATATATACTTATTGGGCAAAGCATGATAGAATACCACAGAAGGTCGTCGCATATATGGGAGGAGTTGTAGAATTACAAGTAAACTCCGTTGTTTTCATGTGGAGCTGTCAATGTCATTTATAAAAAATTGATGATGATAAAATATATCAATTTAGAATAGGCATTGGTGACTCTAGATTCAATAATGGTTGTGCATCAATCATGGGAACTAAGTCATTACATTGTCTTGGAAAGACATAGAAGAAGGTGATTCAAGAAGAGTAGATGGTGACCTTAGCAAAGAATCGCGATCACCAACAAGATGAGGCAAATATTGTTGCTCCCTAAAATGAGAGCCGCAAGATTTAATGAAAAAAGTCTCCCATCTACAAATGTGATATGTCATCGTACATGGATTTAGTCTTGTTTTCTACAAATCAGAAGAGAAATCGTGATAGAAATATGGATGTGTTCTTATTCTTGACGATCTTACCACAAAAATAAAAGTAATCATGGTTATGATGATGTTATTCTAGCCACAAGAGCATCTCATCATAGGACCAGAGATCTCTTGTAACTATTCAATATCAAAAATATATCTAAGTTTACGGTTGGATGTGTAGATAAGATCGTAATGCTTTGATGAACATATAAATTTTACCATTTGAATGTGTTGTGATATAAATCTTTAATTTTATAAAATCAGTTTCAAATATGCTTAATACAAATCAATTGTCTGTCTATGATTTTTTTTGTAGGTTCCATATCTTACATGGTCATTTTTTTGAGAATTTTAATTGGATTATGTAAAAAGAGAATGAGATATATACTATTTTAAGGATGTATTAGCTGTAAGCATCTATGCTTTTGAGTCACATGCTGAACTAGAACTTGTTCTAGGAAGAAGCACAAAGAAGATGTATGCTGACTCAAAGACATCCTCAGAAAGATGGTTACCACAACAGGATGCTACACACAATGGAGGTTATAAGAAGAAAGAAGGATGAAAATACCAAGAAGCATTGGGGTTCGGCAAAAGGAAATCTTTTACACACCCAATATCTCACAAGGTATAATAAAAGACAAGACTGAATCATCTAGGATGAGACACTTGACCAAACACATCAAAAGGTCAAAATAAAAGTACATACTATTAGCTGCTGGGTAATTCGATAAACGGGACTGAATAAACGGATGTGTATATAAAGCAATTGAGAAGATTTTCTCTCTTCTCCAAGAAAAAGAAAAAAGAAGAAGATCAAAACAAAAGAGAGATCAAGGGCTATGAGTGAACTCAAGAGAAAGATCACGATAGTTCGTTAAGTGGGTAGAATTAGTAAGGACTGTTTAGTCATATTGCGGTATTGGTTTAGAACAGAATAACTGAAGGATCTAGTGTCAAAATCAGTTCAGTGTGTTGTTGTATTGAAATTGTGTCAGGTTCAGATTGAAAGCTTGTGTGTAACTCTGATATATCAATCTAACATTTAGATTTATTGTGACAAGTTTCTAATAAAAGTGTATGTTGATATGTTTTATTCTTCTGGTGACTCCTAACACTTCTACATTAGCTGAGTAGTATACCAATTTAGCGGAAATATCAATTAGGCTTTGTGTCACATTAGCCTGTTATAGGTTTCCATTCATCGGAGTTGCAACAATGAACACCATCAATTTGCTTTAGATGATTTTTTTTTTAAATATTATATTTATTAATATTTTACTATCGCGACGAATCACACCGCGACACGTGGCGATTTTAGAGAAGATCCAGTGTCTTCACAGAGACACAAAGAGCAAGTGTCTTCCCAAATTTATTGTATTAAATGCTAAAGAAGTCAGATTAGCAGAAACTTCAAAATTAGGGTATAAAGTTTTTTAAGTACACCACCGAATTCGACTATTGATTCTCCCAAAATTTGAACTACAATTTGAGAATCGAAAAACTTGAAGAACAAGTGGAGCAAAATCAATCTAGAAATTTCAAAAATAATTTGAACCATATCTCAATATGAATGTCATTCTTGCACAGGGACCATGCTAATCTTCTCTGTATCGATCATATTTGACCGGGTGTCCCTTACGGCGACAAACATACACTAGACTCTATCGATATATAAACACTTGTTTCACTGCAACGATAAGCAATGTGGGACAAAAGACAGAACACGTTTTAAGTTTGGGCTAATTTAATGAACTGAGTTAGCCCAATACAATATGTTAGTGAGGCTTTTCAGATTACTCCTCGTTTAAAATGCTTTCTTATTTACCTATTGTGTTTTTAGTATTTATGCTAATATTGGTCCTTGTGAGATATGTTTGAGGACTAAGCGCATACAAGAGATGTTTTTTCCTGAAATTATTAAGTAGACATTATTCATTTTGAAGTAAAATTGTATGGCTTTACTAATGGAAATTTTCTGTTAGTACAGTTTTATGAACTATACTCATTAGTAAAGTTTTCTATTTTTGACATTAAATGGAAATTATACGGTGTGGTTTCATTTAAAATGCTTGTGTATGCATATCCTATATAGAAGCTTCATGTAGTACCAGCCCTAGCTAGGTGATGTTGTTAGCCATATTCAACTGTGTGGGCTAGTTTTCATAACTTTGGAACTCTTTGATCATGGAATACTCTTTGATGTTATTAGGCTATTATTATTTCTTGCAACTTCTGGTGACGTCTCACATTAACTCGTGAATCTCTACTATCATGGAATCTATTGCATTTTTTTAATGGTAGACTATATAGACAAGTTGGTTTCCAGTAACAATGTGGTTTTAACATTCATGGTTCATCGCTTAGTATTCATGTGGTATCATAGATCATTTTTGAAGAAAGAACGAGTAATTGTTTGGTTCTCTTGACTTAAACTACATACAAATTGAAAGCTTCAATAAAAAAAATCAGATGCAAGAACTTAATCTAATGGTAGAGTATAACCTTTTTCTATATTTGTATCATTTTGTGTGTGGCACATCTACATTATCTATCGTTAACTTCCCAAATCATTTTGTACATAAAAAAGTGTGGTTCTATTGTTTTGGATCTTCTGGTTGATGAATGGAAAAATATTTGGTATTGAAGATCTCCAAGTGGATTTCCATGGCTACCACGAAAAATCAGCCTATAGGATTTTGCAACTTAAGTTGATCAACTCATGAGTCCAAAAGAGAAGTCGATGAAACAAAAATGTGGTTGGTAAATTACCTAGTCACATTACATAATTCAGTTTAGACATCGTCTTATAAATTACTTAAAGAATTGGTCTTACTATAATTTCGTTAAGGCGTTTTTAATGTTATTTTCTTCAATATCAGAAGGTTCATATATATGCCAATGGGTAACCATAAAAGTTTAGAAAGAGGTCTTTATTTATCACTCCAATAATAACATAAAAGCTTAAATCCATCTTAGTTCAATAAGAAGTGTGATAATAAACTTAGTGATTGACAGCTTTATTGGCATAAGAGCGTTGAAGCTTCCACACTTTCCTCTCTGGCGACTTAGACATTAAGTCAGAGGAATTGCAAATTTTTGGGAGAGTATTTTTTCCTTTGTACGCTTTGCAGATTTGAACCACCCAATCATCGCTACTCTGTGTCCCCAAAATACCAAAAACGCAATCAGTGATAAGTAATTTTTAATTGAAAATGAATGAAGTCAGAATATTAATTCATGAAAAAGAAAGAGTTTATATATAAGAAGGTATACCTGTTCATCAAGTGGTTTGCCATTGATTGTGACCCATGGTACGTATGCAAGTGGCGGGTTCAAAGTCATGGTCTCTTCTGCGTTCTTAAGTATGAGCTGAAATTACAAAAAAAAAAAAAAAAAAAAAATACACATAAAAATGGTTATAACCTTATGTATAATTCATCATACAACATATGCGTATATTATGAGTTTTATTTTATTTTTATGTATACCTACCTCTTTAGAGAGATCACCATTGTAACAATCACCCATCGTTTTCTCACGTCTAGTGTTCTTAACGCATGTTTCCCAGTTTTTAGTATCGTTTTCAACACACCATATGAACCAGTAGTGCATTTTCTGCGTTCCAAAACCATCTTTTTAAATTAAAATTCTACATTTTGTATGAATAAAAAAAATATATTCATTATATTTACCGGATTGGGCCAAGTATTTATAGCGCAAGCTTCAAGGGCGTTTAGTTTGCATTCTTCTTCACCATGCTTCACAAAAATTCCCAAACATGATTAATTAGAAAAAAAGTATAAGATAAACTTATAAGTCATATAAATAGGAAACTAATTGATTTATCAACAAGAGAAGGGGAAAATTTGAAAAGAACCTGGCAAGTGAAATTCAAATAATCGGAGAGTTTGGCGTTACCGAATGGAACCATCTTGAGATCAGTGATTTTGTGAAGATCGGAGTTAAAGATTCTAACTAGATCATTGACGATGAAATCTTGACAACCGGGACATAGTGATTCATAGTAAAGATTGAGCTTCACTTTGTCGTCGGATTCTCTAGCCACGACGAGATTGTTTGAGAATGTGAAGAGGATGCAAGCTAAGAAAAGGCATGGGAACAGAACAAGCTTGGTTGGAGAAGCAGAAGCCATTGTTAAAAAGTAGTATTCTTACTAAAGAGTTTGAGTTGACTGCTTATGACTACTGGCTTGTGAAAACATTTATAGATACGTTTTCTACCCTCACAGAAACTGTTTTATTTATTGGTAACATTTTTCACGTGGGGTCTCTTTTTTTAACAGACTAAAAATTATTTTTTTTGAGAACTCGGGTGAATCGATTCGAGTTAACGGACACCATGCGCCCCGAGTCAGGTAGTGAGAACTTTTTTATTCTCTAACTGATTCTTGGGTCAACGGACCATGAGCTCCGACTAATCCCGGGGTCCAGAGAGTCATGTGAATGCTCTGGTGGCTAAGTGGAAATCATAGAGAATTATGCGCTTGAAGAAAATTGATCTCTGACCTAGACAACAAGGCAACTCATCTTCAAGTGGGAACTATTAGACCAAGAGCACTTGGTTAGACTAATAATTTTTATCTACCATTGGAGTATCTATTGACATATTATTAAGTATTTAGTTTATAAGATAGTGTTTATGGACTAGAAGATAAAATCTTGCAGCTGTTAGGAATTTCTACTTTTACATGTCTGAGTAGTTTTGATGTATCTTTCAAAGTACTAAACTTTAATATTTTTTGAAAACATTTTAACGTCAATAAGCCAAAATGGATGTCTAGATTGAACTAAATAGAGGTATAGTTTCCCACTTTAATTAATGCAACCAAGTTATTTTGAATAAACTCAACTTTCAGTTTCACCAATAATACTAGATAGTTTCATTATTGTTTGGGTTAAGTTAGTAACAAATTTCGAAAATCTTTTTACGAGATTAAAACCATTAGAGAGCAAATCACAAGTTAGTTTCTTTTTATTTTTACGTAAAAATTATGTAAGTTAAGTTTGTCTTTAAGATTTACGAATTTACACGCACGTTCTTTAATTTGAATTCAAATTCAAAATGCATGTTGATAAAAATATGATTTTTTAGCATACTAAACTATTTTTTTTTCTTTTTTTTGTTGTTAATTATACTAAACTATTTTTCTGATTATTTTACGTTTTATGCCAAAAATAGTTTTGTGGAACTGAACTGGAGTATTTATATGTAGCAAATTAGTTCTGAAATATGAGATCAACAAACGACGAATGATTAGTTCTCACAGCAATATATAATTTTCGGTTATGTGCCATATTCCGAGTGAAAATTATATTATTCTTGGATATAGTGTAGGCTCATATCGATCCGGTTTATAGCATTTGGTCACAGTGCATTTCCACTGGCATAGGTTCCTATTTTTTGAAAGATTTGTTGTTGTTTTGAGGCCCAATATTTGTAAGATTATGTAGAAAGTAGCATATATTTGTTTTTCAAAAAACGAAAAAAACCATAACTTAAAAATTATTTAACTTGATGAGGGCCCGAAATTTGTTTAAGCCAAGCCAGGTAGGCTTACAAAAAGTTTGATGTATTGTTGTGTTACAAAACTAACATGTAGTTCATACTTCATATGATGTTCTATGTACATTTGAAGATTAAAACCTATATCTTTCTGTGACCATCGGATCCTATATAATCCACTAGACAAAACTCCTAAACTCTTTAAATGAGGTTACTATAATCATGGCCAATTGATGGATAAAAAGTTAAAAACTATAGCAGGTGTCAGGTAATATATAATATTGGATAAGTGACTCATAACGACTTAAAGTCCCAGCTAGCAGTTTTGGCATTTCTTCACAAATTTCAATATTCGCTCTAAATGTGAGAATTTTTGAAAATATTTTTCCATATTACTTTTTCTTTCTTTGGCAGCTATTTTCCATATTACTAAGTTAGTACTTAGAGAGACTAGATCAAGTAGATGATAGCTCAAACAAAATTAAGGTGCATTGCTGTCTTTTAACTAGTATGCGAAAACTCTCGTCTTCAAATTAAGTTTGAGTATGTACAAAAAATAATTTCTTTTATGGCGTAAAAGAAATTGATTACACTCAGTTTTGCTTTTCATTAATTATCTTTCTTACAAATATGGAATTTTGTTTGCATAACTTCTAGTAGAGCGTTGCGGATAGTAACGCATATTGTAACCTTTTGACTAAAATGTAACGGATTTGTCCACGAACCAACGATGCGGTCATAACCTTGTGGCTAATTTAGTTTCTCAAGAAACTAACTTTAGAGAGTGACCAATGGGAAAGAGAAGGAAGAGAGTTTGTAGTAAGAGGCTCTTTTGAGTGGAAAAAGTAATGGATGAGTACATGTTATGTTTTCCTTGAGTTTTATGTTAGGTTTAGGGCAAGTCGTGAAGCTCGGTCTCGACCTAAAGCTAAATTTGTTGAGATAGGATTACATATTCTCATGCATTGCAAACAAGAGCTTATAATTCACTTGGTGATGTTGAAGATTGAATAGGGGGGAAACAAATATGTGTGTGCTTTAGAACACATTTGGCTAAACATCATCTGACTAACCTAACCTTAGCGCACAACCTCTAATGTTGTTAGTGTTTTCGACATTTGTTTTACTATTGGAAAATATCTTGTCCGTACTAAATCTACTTTTTCATGGTCTAATTTCTTCTTCACATATTTGGGTCTAATCGAATACTTAATGTTGGAATATAAACAAATGTCACACATACAAAAATTAGAAATTATAAATGACTAATATATAAATCAAATCAATTTTTAATTAGTATAAAGTCTTTTGGGAATAAATTCAAAACCAAATCTGTGAGAGGCTGAACCATTGTCCCCAAACAGACAATATCTCTATTGAGGAAATGACTTGGGCTATCTAATATTACAAATCCTTACAACTAAACACAATTATTTTCTTATCTAATATTGTAATTTAATAATATGAATTATGATTATTCTATCACCTTTGTTTTATTTTATTTTCAAATTATTTTGAATGATTATATAATACATATAATTAATAAAACTTTTAGATTTTTTTGCATATGTTGTGATTCAAAATTTTTAAAACAGACATATATTACTCAATCGACAAAGAAACAATGTGTGTTCTACGTTCCACATAGGCTAAAACATTTATGCAATGATTCAGAGACTTATTATTAAAAATACAAAAATGATTCTAAATAAAAATAAACAATAAGATTTACTTATCATTCTTTCAAATTTAAAAGTTTTATTCGGTTTAATCCAATTTTACTTGAACCAATTTAAACTTTAAAATTATATAAATATTTAAACTCTGTAAAAATTTTACTATAAATTTTTTAAAATATTAATAATATTTAAGCTCTATGAAAGTTTTAAAGGTTAATAATATTAAACTATATAAAATTTTAAAATATGTAGAAAATAGGACCAATTAAAAGAAATGTTGAGATATGGTTTTCAACGAGAAGGCAAGTTGGAATTGGAAGGGAGCTGATGAATGAGTTAATTATGAACCGGGAATGTTTCGTATGACTTAGGGAGAAGTAATAGAAGAAGGAAACGGACCGTTCATATTTGGTAATGCTGAAACCGAAAATAATGCCGAAACCGGAAGTCACGGATCCCAGCTAATTCAAACTCATCAAGAACAAGAAGATGAAGTAGACAAAGGATCTCAAGTAGGCTCCAACGATCAATCATCTCAAACCCAGACACAACAAGAAGAAGTCATCCAACCTCCACTAAGAAGAACAACTCGCCAAGTAAGTCTCCCTGGTTATCTTGTGGATTACATTCTTCTAGCTGATCTAGAATGTGAGCAGCTTCTATTCAATCAACGATGAACCGATAAATTATCAAGAAGCAAAGGATCATGTCATACGGACAAATACATGTCTAGAGGAAATTGATTCGATTGACAAAAACAAGACGTGATTGTTAGTTGATAAACCAGCTGGAGTTAAAATCATTGGCCTTAAATGGGTATTCAAGATCAAGAGAAATGCAGATGGCTCAATCAACAAGTACAAAGCTAGACTCGTAGCAAAAGGATATGTACAAAAATCAGGAATTGATTTTGATGAAGTATTTGCACTGGTAGCTCGCATTGAAACAATAAGGTTGCTTGTACTGTAGCTGCATCTCATGGGTGGGAGATCCATCATATCGATGTTAAGATCTCATTCCTACACAGTGAGCTAAACGAAAAGGTGTACCTGTCTCAACCTGAAGGTTTTGAAAAGAAGAAGGAGCTAATCTTCTTATCACTGCCGTGTACGTTGATGACCTTTACATAACTGGAAATACGTTCGAAATCGTCAAAGAATTCAAAGCTGGAATGTCATCTAAGTTTGAGATGTCAGACCTCGAAAAACTCACATACTACCTTGGTATAGAAATCAATAAAAGCAAAGACGGAATCAAGATCAAACAAGAGCCTTATGGGCATTGGATTCTAAAAGAAGCTGGACTAGACACTTACAACCTTACTCACATACCAATGGAGTTTGGTTTGAAGTTATCCAAAGCACAAGAGGATGAATCTGAAGTTGATGCTACAAAGTACCATAGAAGAATTGGCTTCTTAAGGTACCTCTTGCATACAAGACCTGACCTTGCTTTCTTGGTTGGACTAACAAGTAGGTATATACAAGACCCAAGAAATTTACACAGTAGTGCCTTGAAGCAAATCCTGAGATATCTACAAAGAACATTATCTTACGGCCTAACATTCAAGCGAGTGGATCAAATAGGATTATTGGATATAGTGATAGTAGTCACAACGTGGATCTTGATAATGGAAGAAGCAAGACTGGGCATGTGTTTTATTTTGGCGAGTCACCAATCACTTGGTTTTCCCAAAAGCAGAATACAGTCACATTATCTTCAGGTGAAGCCCAGTTTATGGCAGCTACAGAAGCCGCAAAATAAGCAATATGGCTACAAGAATTATTGAGTGAGATCACGGGTTGGAATTGTGAGAAAACTATCATTCGTATATATATTGAGAACAAATCCGCCATTGCACTCACTAAGAATCCCTTGTTCCATGGCCGAAGCAAGCACGTCCACAAGCGTTATCATTTCATTAGAGAGTGTGTCGAAAAAGATCAAATCAAAGTGGAGCATGTATCCGAAAAAGAAAAATGTGTGGATATACTAACTAAAGCCCTAGCATGAATCAAGTTTAAGAAGATGAGAAGTTTGATTGGAGTTCAAGACCTCTTGAAGACTAACTTGAAGTTTAAGAGCTTTTCATTGTTTAGTTTTGAGAGAGTTTCTAAATATTAATAAAGAGAATTATTCTTTATCAAAGGCAAAGAGTGTTTTAGATACTTTAATTATTTTAATATGCAGGCAGACATTCGTAAGATTTGGGTAAAAGTTTGCATGATTTGGCAAACTTATCCAGCAAAGTTATTTTTATTTACCAACATTTTAACAGGGTAAAATAAAAACATGTAAGTTTTGAATTAATTGCACAGTAGAAATACAAATATTATTTTTAGGTAACAAATAAAAACTTATAAATTATATATTATTTTCTAAAATATATATTATAATGTACTATTTTATTAGTAAAAATAGCTTGTAATATTTGCTAGTTTATGTTTCATATTTATTTATAAATAGTAAAGAATATAGTATAAAATACAAACTCTTAAAAGATATATGTGAAGTTTTACTTTTACACCCTAAAACCTTGTTAACCCAAAAAAATAAGGTATTTTTTCGAGATGCTTATAGGCCATAATCTCTTTAAATAATCCTTTAAATCTTAAGTCGACCCAAGTCTTGTATTTTTGAAAACGCGTACCAAGTAAAAGTAGAGGGGATGGACAGGGCGACCAAGGCGGTGAAAGCTACTACAAAAGGGAGAAACGCGGACATAACTTGAGACGTATCCCTCTTTGTTGGAGCTCCGGTATCTATCGTTTTTGGAGCTCCGGTATCTGTCTTTGTTGGAGCTCCGCTAAAAGATAACAAGGAAACGTTTCCATTTCTCCATTGTAATCCCATCCTCCCTGACCCCATTGAGCATGCAACCGCAGCATACGACCCACCGCTTCTCCGCGGTATACTGACATCACTAAACGACGACGTGTGGGAGGAGCAAGGGAGACTCTTCGATTTGAAGGGAAGAAACGAACCGGAAAGCAACGGTTTGTGAGAAGCCGGTCGTGAAAAAGATAAAAATACGGTCGAGGCCATTTCTTTAGTTGGAATTGTTTGTTCACAAAGCTCGAAATCGGAGAGGTTAAGGTTGGGATTTGGAGATACTTAAGAATAATAACAATACGCGTAGTCAATGGTTTTGGGATTCCGTATCTCAAACCACTATGCTTAGATTACATAGGAGATGTGTGACATTAGTTTACATGTAATATATTTTTTTTAAACCTATTTGATGATTATTAAGGAGATGTGTGACATTAGTTTACATGTAATATGTATATATTTTAAAACCTATTTGATGATTATTAAGGAGATGTGTGACATTAGTTTACATGTAATATTTATTTTTTTAAACCTATTTGATGATTATTAAGGAGATGTGTGACATTAGTTTACATGCAAAAGCAACGGCTGAGAAAATATTTAAAAAGGAACCAACGGATGAGATTGATTATCCCTTAATTCAGCAATTTCATCAACATTTGTTGCAGGTTTAATGGAGGACTCAATTCTCAACAATATTCAACATCACTGAACTTTTCAACAACGTGAAAAAAAAAAAAAAAAAAAACATCACTGAACTTTTCTATAAGACCGAGTCATGCATAATTGAACTCTCGTGTAATCGTGTCACTTTGATTGGAAAACGAATTACATTTATTTTGAACTATTCCAATATGCAAGCATGCATTATTCTTTCCATCTGATATTATTTGAATATTCGATGAGTCCTTTCGTGAATATTCTAAATTATTTTACTCGAAGCAATAAAAAAAAAAGAAAAAAAAAGAGTTAATTTTATAAATTCTCATAGACTTGGGACGAAACTAATATTACATGCTGTGGTTTCGGACCTGGGAGGATTATGAGTTTCGGCCCAAAACTTTCTGGTATTCAAAATAAATAAAAATAAAAAAAATTTACAAATTCTGATATAAAAATATCTCAACAACAGGATAATAGTAGCAATGGAATTTCTCGGATTCGAAACCCATTCCCCCAAAAGGAGGCAAAACACAGTCCCAAGGCCTGCCATAGTCGAGCTTTGCACTCCTATGCAAAGGGATATCGTTCGGCTAACCTCTTCCTCTTGTCTGGTAAAGAAGCTAAGAATTTTCATTACTTTATACCAAAAAAAGGTTATTTAATTTAATCAAAGATGTAGCCATTATTGCCTAAAGGCAAGGGACCTTAAAGAACCAATATCCCAAAGCAAATGCCACGGCATAAAATGTCATAATTGGGAGAATCAAACTAAGACCGTTTGATGAAAGAATCTGAGTTTGATTAATTGAAAGCGGGATCCTATGCTCAAAGAAGTGCATACCATAGCAACAAATGGCATAACAGGTCGAAGAAAGGTGACAAAAGGCTTTGCATATGTATTTAATACACACTACAACAAAAACTCACATTCTTAACACACTATGACAGGTATAATAATATGTGATTGATAGTGTTTTCATAAACGTTAGGTCTTCGCCTATAATAGGTGTCACATATACTACAGCTTTTTTTTCTGTTAGCTATGATAGGTTACTTTATAATAGTTTTAATTATACCCTTTAATTTATTGTATCTTAGCATCGGTGAAACGCTTTAATTCATTAATTAAAGTCTGTTTTGATACGATTTTATGTTTTCTGTTATAGCATTTTTCTTGCTATAATAAATATTTTTCTGTAACATTTTGTTGATGCGATAAAATGTGCTACACGAAATTAACCATATTTACAAATTGACCCTAAATTTATTCTGTTTTACACAATAAACCCTGACTTGTAGAACTCTTAAAATTTTATACTCATTAAACAAATCCAACATACATAAACCATGTCTCACATCCAACACATATAACCCATGTCTTAAACAAATAACAAGATGAAACCAAAAGTTACTATACATTATCTAGATTGTTAATATATTTACAAATTAATAATGATATTATAATATAAAAATTTTAATTAATTTATTCAAGTGAAAAATGTATGTAAATCACATTCTTTTCTATTAAAACGTGTTTTCTATTTATTTCCTAATTTATTTTTTAAATATATCATTAACAACAAATTTTAATCAACACGTGTCAAAATTATAATTAACGAGATCGTGACACATGTAAAAAATATTATGTTATTTTGTTTTCTTTAATAGAAACAAAAACCAACCAAAAAAATTAAATAATAAAATAGATACATTTTTACTTTTCTTTTTCAAATTTAGATTTTTAGATTTTTAACTAATTTAAACTCTAATAATTTTTTTATGACACACTTCTAATTATTTGGATTAAAAGTTTGATTATAAGGATCACATACTTACGAGTACTCGACATGTATCAAAATTATAATTAGTATGATCATGACATGAGTCCTTTAATCGATTAGATTCTGACACGAGCAAAACAGTATTGCATTATTTTGTTTTCTATAATTAGAAAAGGAAAACACCTGCAGATAAAACTAAATAATAATTTTTTTTCATTTTTCTTATATATATGTTACATTTTATTATTTTAATCAAATTTAAAATTTCTATTTCAAATTTAGATGTTTAGATTTTTATATTGGTTAAGTTCTAATAAAATTTTTATCACATATTTATAGAACGAAAAAAATGATTAAGTATAATCAAACATAATTCATTATGCTAAATTTAGACAAAGATATTTATGATAAATTAAAAAAAGTGATTATTTTTTTCTTTAAATAAAATTAAATAAATATATTTATATGTTCTTTGACAAAAAGTAGGTCGCAGCGAGAAGGTTTAGGCCCAACAACTTGGTGGGCTTTGTTTCTCCATCTTCGTTATTATAATTTTAAAATTCAAGCAATTTCTTATTCGTCGAACCTAAAAATCAATCCTTCAGGTATCGTTTTCCTACTTTGAGCAAGCGAGATCGAAGACGAACAAAGATTCCAAAGAGTTCACGTGTTCAATATTTCTTAGCTATAAGTTTATTGTGGTTCTCTGCAGTAGAAGAAGAAGAAGAAAGAAAATGGAGGGTTTTGTGGATCTCTATATTGTTCTTGGGTTACCCTCTGGAGAAGAAGCTCTGAAGCTTAGCGAGAAGGAGAAATCAAAAGCATACAAGTTGCACCACCCAGATGATCCCCAGAGAGTGGTGGTGGTGTAGATAAAAAGAGAAAAGAAGACGCAAGTGGTGTTGGAGCTAGTGTTCAACTCGATAAAGCGAGAATGTTGAAGGTTTCTTGGGAAACTATTGGCTCAGACAAGTGTTTTCAGAGTTTGGTGAAGTTGAACATGTTGTTATTAGGAGTAACAAGAAGAAATACTTATTGTAATTGCCACAAAGGATGGAGCTGTGAGTATTAGTACTAACTTAGTTTCTCTCTTTTTTGGTTATATATATATCAAGCATCTAATCATTGATCTTTTCAATTTGTTTGTATTTCCTTAGGTTGCAGCGACAAGAATAATGTTATGTGGCGAGCTCTCTAATCCATTGCTGGCCAAACCGATTCTATGACCAGTAAGAATTCTCAGAAGCAGAACCGCAAAGCAACATAGTAGGTGCTGGTTGTCAAGCTTATGAAGATTCCGTCATGCAAAAACTTGGAAAGGTGTCTTCTACTCTCCTCAGAATTGATTCATAGAAAACTTTAGTTTTGTTGTTACTAAAGATTTGATTTATGGAAGAAACATCAGACTTAATTTTTCTGTTTTTTCATATCTTGATGTTCTCGAAAATTATAATTTTGCCGAGTTTCTGTATTTTTGAATATGATTAATGTGATTTAGCTTAGCAAAAACTATTAGTATTGTTTGAAAGAGAACATTGATAGTTTGAGGATATCAATGTGCTCTTTCATGTAAATTGTCGAATAACTGTAGTATTATGTTTAACGTCTTTGTTTTGGCTGAAAATGATATCCAATATCATCTTCTCATTGTGTGTGTGTGTGTGGATGTGGCTGATGTTGATGAAAGTGGAACACAATTGACTATGGAGAGTTCTTAGCTACAACAGTCCATTTGAACAAGCTGGAGTGGGACGAGAATCTTTGTCAAAGAAGAATCAAGTGGTTATATCACTATCGACGAGCTTCAACAGGCTTGGAAGGAGTTTGGTATAAACGATTCACATTTTTATCGAAATGATCAAGACAATGTGAATAGTACACAAACCATCTTTACTGTTTCTTAGCTTGTAAGGATGTTTATAGTGGTCTCATTTTTAGGATGGACAAATAGACTATGGAGAATTCGCGGCAATGGTGAGGAAAGGAAACGGCAATGGAAGGATTGGCCGGAGAAGTTTGAGGAACTCTCAACTTTGGAACTGCTCTTCCTGATGACTTAAAGAATGACTTAACTTTTTTTTTTTGTTTCTTAGGGACTTTTGTAGTAAACATTTCATAATCCATATGATACAACTTCTTGTTTATGTTTGATCTAATTCTGCCTTTAACAAGTTTTTCTGACTCGTAATTTAGATGTTACCAATTTGGATGTACTACTAGTTTATAACTAACAGTGTAGAATGGTTTTTTTGGTATCACTAATCTCACATATGTTTTCTGATACTTTTCAGATAGACATCACCATTAAGCACTAAAAGAATTATAATTAACATAAAACTATTTTGACAGATTGCATGTTAATCTCAGTTGTTCTCTTGGTCTTTCTGAAACTGCACATAATATGCCTTATTTTTTTTTTTAAACTTCCTTTTAGTATAGAGGTAATGGTAGTGCCATGCACTCGAATAGAAAACTTGTTTTGATTGATAATGAAAATCGTTTGGATATATTTTCTCAGCCTTGACATTTTTGCTTATATTTGCAGATAGAATATGAAAATGGTAGACAATATTGAAGCTTTTGGGTCTACTTTATTTGTTTCCAAGTTTTAGAATTTACCGTTTCTATTGGATTTTTCATCTCGTAACCGCTATATAGTGACTGTAACTATTGTTTTCCTGATTTAATGAGATAAATCCTTAATAGAATAGGATAAGAATGTATATACATGAGTGACTCAGAGAAATGAACCCCATGAAAGAGGGACTCGATCTCTACTGGGACTTGGTGCTCACTTTTCAGAATTACCAAAATTATGAATTGTCCTTTAGAGGCCTGCAAATTGTATCATAACTCGGAGGGAGACAACAATTGAACCTTTTTGTTCATCAACACCAACATCATCACCACTATTGGTTTTACAGAGAGCTATCAACTCACCATCAATCTCTATGTAATCATAGATGATTACTCCATGATAACTTACGAATCTGGCTCCTCATTCCCTATATGGCCCATAGTAGATTTAACTGCCAAATATGCCTTCAAAACCACAGAATGTTGCACCAACGTGATCAGGGCTCCTCATTACCTATATGGCCCATGGACAGCTCCATGAAACATTGGACTAGGTCTATTTTTATGGGATCCACTTTTAAGCATTTTTTCTTTTAAGTATTAGAAATATTTTTAAAATAAAAATATAATATATTCTATAAAATAAAAATAAAAATATATTTATAGATAGCCAAAATGTTTATTTCAACAATAGAAAATAGCAAAAAAATTATTAAATTTTTATAAATTTTTATAAATTAAGATAAATATTACAATAATAAACTAAAAATAAAATAAAAATATAATAAAATTTGTTTTATATTATAGGATCACCATTTATTGTTTTGTCTACGCCCCCCCCCCCCCCCTCCCTCCCCCCATCTTAGAACTGGCCCTGAACGGGGATGACTACATAAACCATTCAAGGTCTGCTCTAGGGTTTTGTTATGATATATGTGAGCAATCTTGATCCTCATATCCTTTCCCTCAATAGGATTCCACTCTTCAGTACATAAAAGTCTCTTCACTTCTTTCGAAATACCAAACTTTTTTTTTACATAAACTAATATATTCTCCAAATCCTCACCGTAGCACTAATGATAGGCACCATCACGAAACGTACTTGTCTAGATCAACTTTATGTAACAGATAACTGGTACAACGCGGCTCATAGTTTTCTTTCCAACCATGTAAGACGAGGGATGCACTTATCATGTAAGATACAAAGAAAGTCCAATAGTTATTATGATTATCTTGTTTTCAACGCGAACCCATAGCATGTTTTAAACTATCTCTAGATGCTTATGACAGTAAATTTCTTTCTGGAATTTTTCTCTGTCTCACAAAACACGATCAAGTGCATCACATTTTTTTAGTAGTGTCTGTCTCACAAAACATGATTAAGTGCTTGATCTGTTTCCTCGTTCATGTCTGAACATTTCCTCGTTTCTGTCAAAATCTACCAGAATATCTCTATCATGTATGCTGTTTCGCAAAATTAGCCGCCTAGTTTTCCTAAGAAATGAGCTCATTGACTTTGTCTATCGACCAGCTTCCATGGTCTAATTTTGTAAGGATTAATTTGTAATAATGTCCTGAATGAAATTTATTTCTAGATCCCGAGATGTGGCGTGATAACGCAAAAGAAAGCAGTAATGGTCTAGGAATAAGATTGAAACAAAAAAATTGAACAAAATCTGCTCAGCATGTTCATAATTAAAGGTATTTTGCTTATTTTCAAAATAATGCCAAGTCTCGCTAGGTGTTTTCTTTATATCTATATTTTTTTTTATTTTCTTGGTTAATGGTCTAACTGATAACCTTGCGACTGTTTGATCACTAATCTGTGGGAGAATATTAATCAACGTTATTTCTTGAAACTTATGGAAGTTTAGGGATTATAGAAGCATCTATTTAAAAATTTCAGTAGTAGACTTGTTTTGAGTAAGCATGTGGTTTATGACATTCATGTTAATGGTTCAAGGCTCAATATTAAATGGTCCAGAACCCGTTATTATTATTTTTGCATTATGTAGTGTGACACATCTACATTATCTATACACAGCATGACTCTAATCTATTGTTAACCTCTTAAAGCCTTCTGTACATCAAAAGAGAAGTTCCAAAGTGGCTCATGATTCTGCTGAAGAGCCATTGTTTTGTGCTGTTAGTAGCGATGGTATGTCTCTGATTCGAAACCCATTTCCCCAAAAGGAGGCAAGGCATAGTCCCATGATGGCCATGACGACCACTGAGCAAGCTGGTGGGACCGCGTGGCTGCATTCAAGGAACTTAGTCGCGAGGAGGCCAGCTAAAGTTGAGCTTTGCATTCCAGTGCAAAGTGATATCGTTCGGCTAACCTCTTCCTCTCGTCTGATAAAGAAGTTAGAGATATTGATTATATTCACCATTACTCTACACATAAACAGGTTATTCAAAATTAATCAAAGATATAGCCATTACCTAAAAGTAGGGACCTTAGAGAACCAATATCCCAAAGAAAATGCCGCGGCATGAAATGTCACAATTGGGAAAATCAAACTAAGACCGTTTGATGAAAGTATCTGAGTTTGATTAATCGAAAGAGGGCTTCCAATGCACAAAGAAGTGCATACCATAGCAACAATTGGCATCACGGGTCGAAGAAAGGTGACAAAAGGCTTGGCATAGGTATTTAACACAAGGCCAAGAGTCACAGGGAGTAGCACAACCTATATATAGAAGATTTAAACCAATTAAAAACTTAAAAGGATTGTGATTGATATAAAAAAAAAATTATTACTTGTAGTATGGACTTTGACATGGCGATTGCATCAACAGGAACGACTGATCCAATGAGAAGACGACTTAGCAAAGGGGTGAAGATTACAGAAGCAATAGTAGTAGAGCTAGTGAGAAAAATGCTCAAGGCGACATCTCCCTTGCTTAAGAAACTTGCGTAGCTAGATAATTGAGCTCCAGCCACACAAGACGTGAGTACAAAACCGGAATAAAACATTGGAGATATCCCAAAGGCATTAGCAACTAAAACACCGAGGAGCGGTTTGATAATGTACTGAGCAAGAAACCCAACAGAAAGCGGCAATGGTCTATACAAATAAGATTGAAAAGAAGAAAATGTTTTACAAATCTGCTTAACGGTTTTGGGAGTCTTTAATGAGTAAACTTGTTGTTACCTTTTGAATGCAAGAGCAAAATCATTGACTGAAAGCTGAATTCCAATGGATAACATTATCCCTCCCAGAGCAGGAGCGTATAATTCTTTTGATACCCTAAAAAATAAAAATAAAAAGTTCAAATTCCAATTCAAATCTTAGTTTTTTATTTTCTTGTTAATTGGAGAGTTCAAGATTTTTATTTTCTTAGGTCCGAGAGGGAACCGAATCTCAAAAAATATTTGTTAATTAGGAAGTTATGGGCGTTGGCCCTTAGTCTATTTTAGTCAGGAATCGAGTCAAATCGAATTCAAATCTTAAATATTTTTTTGTTGGTTAAATAGGAAGTTCTGAACTTTAACCCATAATTTTTCTTGGTCCGGGACCGAGTCAAATCTGGTATTGTTGGTAAAATGCGTACCAAGTGAAAGTAGAAGGGCAGGAAAGAGCGGCCAAGGCGGTGAGAGCAACTACAAAAGGAAGCAATGCGGACAAAACTTGAGATGTATCCGGAGCTTCGGTAAAGGATAACAAAGAAACCTTCTCATTTCTCCATTGTAATCCAATCCTCCCCGTTGAGCAAGCCACCGTAGCGTACAAACCACCGCTTCTCCGCCGTACACTGACATCACTAAGTGACAACGTCTGGGAGGAATAAGGCGGAGTCCTCAATTTGGAGGGAAGAAATGAACCGGAAACCACCGACTTAGGAAAGGCTAGTCGTGAGAAAGATAATAATATGGTCGAGGCCATTGTTTTGGAATTCCGTATCTCAAACCACTAGGCTTAGATTTACATAGGAGATGTGTGACATTAGTTTATGTGTATATATTTAAAAAAAAATAGTTGATGGTGATTAAGTAGGCAAAACCAACGGCTGAGAATATATAAAAAAACCAACGGATGAGAATGAATCTCCTTGATTCAAGAACGTGATTATCGAACGTCACTGAGCTTGAGTCATGCATAATTGAACTCTTAAGTACTCGTGTCTTATTTTTATTGAAAAACGAATTTCATTTTGTTTTTGAATTATTCCAATATGCACGCATATATTATTTTATCCACATGTGATATTATTTGAATATTCGATCAGTGCTTTTGGTGGATATTATAAATTATTTTACTCGAAGCAAAAAATTAAAAGGAAAAAAAAACAGACAATATTAGTATATATATATATATATATTTTTTTTTAATATCCGAAGGTTTTAGACCGAAATCCATAATTCTCCAGATCTAAAACTATAACATGTAATATTAGTTTCGTCTCAAACATCACTCGAACCGGCGACCTCTAAATTTATTAGTACTAGTATATTTTATAGATTAATCTAATATAAATATCAAATACAGGATGATAGTTAGAAAATAATACTTTTCAAAAGCTTAGAAGTTGGGTGAGTCTGCACTTGCATGTTAAAATGGCTGCAAGGGACAAAGAAAGATGCCATAAGTACAAGCTTAGCAAAGCCAATTACATTTTTCTTTAGACATTAACGTTTTAATAAATATATAATCAAAAATATTTGCAACCGTTGGTTTTTTTTTATTATTAAAATTTAATATATTAAACAAGTAAAATTAGCTCTTGGGTAGCAATGAAAAGTTTGACGGCGACACATATGACATATTTGAAAACACCTCCGTGGCTTATCCTCGAACGCAATAATTTTGGACATGTTCTCAAGTTTACAACAATACAAATGTCATCACTTGTGTCTGACTAATCAGTTTTAGATGTAGTATCTCATATACAGGCTCGTCTCAAAATATATATAGATCCTAAGCAAAATAAAACTGTAGTGCCCCTTTCACAATATATATATATATATATTTTTTTTGAAATTTGGCATACACTTTAGGCAAATGAATATACTGCCATGTGTCAGGGACGGAAATGTTCTTACACTGCGTTAAAATTGGCTAATTGACGGGTTTGTGATTTTTTTTAAGAGAAAATATATGAAAATGAACAATTTTAGAAATTTATTTCTAAACAAAATCTCCTATAATTAAAAAAATCATTTTCAGGAGACCCCCTTCTTTTTATCCACTGAAAAAATGTAAGCGGAAAACTGTCTTAAAATTATATATATTTTTTGTTTAATATGAAGTTAAATCTTTGGTTCACAGACTTGTTTGTCTCTAAAAACCAATTCTATTAATTAAGAAAAAAACACACATAAATCGGAGAAAAGGAACAATAAACAAATAATTCTATTCTCATTCTCATTCTAATTCATCAAACTATTCTTTCTTGGGCTTCTCGTTTGAACTCAGTTCGGTTCTTTGGTGTTGTGTGTAAAGCTAGTTAACAAGCTAGTTAACCGAACTGAACTTTAAAAAGACTGTACTACTTTTTGTCTCATGCTTTTAATAGAAAACTTTTTATAAAGAAACACAAAGAATTAATAGTGCTCTATGAATACATTGTAACTGATAAGTTTTATGGGTTTTTAACTCAAAACCAATTGGTAATCAGCGGATTGACACATATCCTTTATGTGTTACTCAAAGTTCTTTCCCATATATATATGTGGGATATTCTTCACACGCTCCCTCTAGATCATGGTTCTTCTAACCATTGATCTCGACAATATCCTCACTTTAGGATTAATTTCAAGTTTTTATTTTAATCGGTTAAGATTAATCGAGCCTCTTTCGATGGACCAGATCGATTTTCAGTTAGGTAGGGCAGCATGTGTTCAGACTCTAATATCATATTAAATTCTATGAACTTCTAACTTAAAACCAATTGATAATTAATAAATTGACCTATATCTTTTATATGTTACTCAATGTCTTTTTTTCACATCTGAATATGTGGGATATTCTTCACAGTAACTTCATATGCTTATGAAAGGCACTAAGTAACTTCATATGCTTATGAAAGACATTATTTTATACGAACTTATTGAAGATTGTGGATTACACTATAGACACCAAATTTAAACTCTTTATCTCATTTCTCATTCTCCTGAATTAAATATTTGAGCCATACAATTCTCCTATTACAATGAACTAAAATAATTAACAAAGCAACCAAGTGTTGCATGATTGATTTTTGGCACAGTGATGTTTATGCTAACAGAAAAAAAAATAGTAATGTGGTAATGGGTTTTTTATTAGTTATCTCTTTTTACGTAAAAGTCCGAATAAAAATGGTCTTATCACAATTTTAATGAGATGAGTTTTTTTGTTAACGATCAAAATATTTAAAAGAGATTACTTCTTACTTTAGTGGATAATTATTTTGTTAATACGATAAAAATATTATATCATATGACATATATGGATTCACATCTAAGTTATTTTAACGTAGTATAAAATATGTTGTGAACATAGTAATGTATTTATCCGGCGACTAATGGATAAGATTCTACCGATAATTTATGTGTAACACTATAACAATGTTTAACAGTATATCACACTATATATCATGTTTTAAAATAAATTATCATGAGGCATGAGTGTCAAAGCTCTCCTTGTCTAGCAGATATCGACATCTCACATACCAGAAAAGGATATTTCACTTACTTTCATTTCCAAAATAGAAAACTCAACACCGCTCTACAAAGACCAAAACTCCTCAGCAAATTTGGCAACATGCCGTAACCAGATCAGAATCTCTTTACAGGTCTTTTGGCTTTTGGGCTCCTCGCCGACGAGGACCTAAGGATCTTTAGATACATCTCTTTCTCTCTTCAAACTTCTTGAAACTTTTTGAAAACTTCTATTTGAACCTTCTGCTGTAAGGAAGCAAGAACCCTCCATGCCTAGACAGTTTACTTCGGAAAAGGCAAAGGACTAGCTAGAAACCATGGGGAGCAATCCCACAAAAGGATTCGAGCTCCTAAAACAGATATTGCTGAACACATTCAAGAAAATCAGCTCACCCTTATTGGAAGCCTCACAAACTCAAAGGAGCAGAGACTATGGTTTGTAATACTTTTTCTCTCAAATCGCTGGAACCTTAAGGGCAAAGCTATTCAGTCAAATCTTGGCCATACTGTTTCCAGTTCAGATTCAGTTATAAAAAAGATAACCAAAAAGTGCGTGACAACTGGCCTTATCGCTTACTTGGATGGTTATTCTTCAGTTTGTAGGAACCAATTATCTCGGCTTCCTTTTCTTCCCATATCTCATTCTGGATTCACCTTAAGGGCCTCCCTCTGCATTACTAGCAAGAAATTATGATAAGGAGGTCTTGGTTTCCTTTGAGACTTATATACTTGACGAGCACTGCTCCATTTTTCATAAGCTTTCTCATAAAAAGAATATATAATTTCCCCCGCATCTATAGCTACTATGAGGTTAAAATAATCGAAGAGCCTCCTAAAAACAGTAGAAAAAGATCAAAAACAGCAGGGATCGATCAAAAACAATATTGATAAAAAAAAGGCTCAAAAGAAAAGATATGCACTTCACTAGGATATACCCCTCTGTAACACCCCCGAACCGTGTCCTAAAATTAATACAATCTGGAGACGTCACATTGATGCTACTTGTATTTAAACAACCAAGATTCCTGGAACACATCCACTCACCCTAGTCGTCTAAACACAAGCAACATCCCCCATGGTCAAGGCCTAAGGCTTGCCAACCTGTTGATATATCATGGGTTTTATGTTTTGTATCCATGATATAAGTATTGGTTTTAGAGTCTTTTAGGTATTCTTTGAGTCTATTAGGTACAAGTACGAGCTGGACCTTATTGATGCACTTCGGAGCTTTTGAAGGCTTGTAGCTGAGCAAATAAACTTGGAAAGGAATCAGGGTGTTCAAGAGATACCCCATTGATGTCGATCGACACGGGTCACGACTATCGAAGCCATCCGAGATTTTATCAAGTTTGAAAAATTACAAAGTTACCCCAAGAGTTTTAACTATTTGCAATACGAGCTATTTTCGTATTTTAGATATATCTAGGTTTTTAGAAGTCAGAAAGACTAAGTTTTGTTTTTATCAAGTTCTTTGAGAGATTTTGGGGTTAGAGAGATTTGGAGAGAAGAACCAGAACTCACCTTGTAGAGAAAAGATTTCGAACTCCTTTCATACTCTTGATTTATTCTATGCAGTTTATTCAGATCATGATTTGTGTTTTATTGATTATGTCTAAATAATCCACTTGTTAGATCTAGGGTTTTCAAGGGTTTATGATGAATTGTTGAATTGGGCATAAGCATATTAGGATTATATCATTGTTCTTCATCTAGATTTGAACCTATACTAGATCTGGATTGATCACATGGAATCTAGCATCTTAGGATAATTAATATACATGAGAGTATTATTGATATCTTGAACTAATCTTAGATGAGCAAAATTGCCTAATCGCAAAGAGATTTGGTTTAGGAATTTTGTGAACACATCATTTATCATTAGAGTTTACAAAGAGATTTGGAATTCTGTAATGTAAGTATAGTTATCATTGCAGCGAGAGTTGAATGATCATATCATTGTATTATGATTTTAAGAACCAGTCCTACACGCATCCTGAATTGAATCCATCCAGTTTGCAATTCTGAGTATTCCCTAACTGAATTCCCTAGGTTTAGCTTTTTCTCTTATTGAACTTACACCCCCATTATCATAGCTATTTACTTTTACATTGTTTTTACTTTTAATTCTTTTGTTGTTTAGCTTAATTCAAAATTGTAATATTTATTGTGTGAAGCCAAGAGTCCTTGTGGATTCGATCCCTAAGTACTAAAATGATCTCTTAATTTGAGAGAGTAGGTCTAAGAATAAATTTGAGCATATTACCCGTTCCCGGACCATGGGTTGGGTCCATCCGGAGAGGATATAATCAGGTTGGTATACCGTTCTTTTTAATAAAAATCTGAGGATTACTTAGTATAATTTTATTTCAAAATTGCTACCAAACCGAGTATATCATAAAAATGAGGGTTTTGCAAAATGCCAAAAAAGTAACTAAGCTGGCCGGTCTAAGAATCACGAAACCCTCTACGTTCCCCATCTATGGTCTCCTGCAAAACAAAGGGGTATAGTCATGAGTAATCTATGATTACTCAATGAGTTCGGGTCTAACAAGGTACAAACGAAACCCCATATCCAACAAGCAATCAAACAAGCATACTATTATATAATTCAAGTTTACACACAATCATATTAATTATATGCAGCGGACTTATAATGCAACCCATATATAAGCATGCTTTTATCCATTTTCTTAAGGGAACTTCTACGATTTGATTGAATCCCACGAGTGATGCGACCCTGGTGAAGGATCATGACCCAAAATCGACACTAGGAGGTTAAGAAGATTACGAGATTATGCAAGACCCGATTAATGTGATCCTGGGTAGGATCAAGGCCTAGGAAATGCTCCAACAGGTTGCAGATAGTTGAAATGGGGTTTAGGATGCGGAAATGATGATTCTCGGGAATCCGAAGGGGACTGATTCGAGTGTTGCGCAATCCAGCACGACGTGATCTACGTGGTTCGGTAAGGATGCGCGATGTTGTTCGAGTACGGGTTGACGACGTGAAGAAGACACGTCAAGACAGGGAAACTCGAGGCTCGACTACGTGGTCTGGGACGTGGATCGGTAACGTGGAGGCGAAGCGACATGACGAATGAAACACGGGACTGGCTACGGGCTTGGACACGATGTTACGACGGTGGGGACTCGGGTCAAACTACGGGGTTTGACACGATGACACTGTGATGGCGACACGGCGACATGACAATGGAGACTCGGGATCGACTACGTGGATTGACTCGACGATGACTCGATGGGAAAGACTCGATGGATCGAAGGATACTTCCCAGGGATGTGGGTGACCCTTGGACTATCAACCTGCTCGGAGGGGTTTAAACCCGACTTGGTGAGCAAGCGGTGGATCGAGTGAAACTTCCTAAGGATGGTGAAGAGATCCTTAAGACTTTTGATGACTTGCTAGATAATATGAATCCGAACACAATAAGCAAGCGAATGATCAAACAAAGAAAGAGAGAATTTTGATAAAAAGTTTGATAGATTGAAAGAAAGAAATGAGCGGATACATATAGGGTTTCGACACATGAAACTTAGCAAAATACAACTCTTGAAATTCTACAACAGTAAAACCATATTTTAAACGATTTAACTTGACCCTTGAATGCATTGCCGCGGATGGAGAAGGAAGAAATGGGCTTGGATTTTTTCAGGAGGCTTTGGTAAAGTGATGAGGCCTTGTCTTATTAAAAACCTTGTTTGAAAAACCCATTGGGACAAAACCAAACGAAGGAAAAAAGAGTACAAGTTTCCATCACCTCTCTTGATAAATATTTAGATATCTTGTATCACAACCAATGTGGTCGGATTAGCAATACCTAAATCGCCCGAGGTAGTGTTGAGAAGATGTTGTAATGTGGTCTTAAGCTTGGCTTGCTTGGACCGAGTGATAGGTCCAAGGGGGATGTGCAAACTTCATGTCCTTTCTCGGGTACAAGCTGCTTTCCTTGATCCTTGTGGTTCTCCTCATCCTCGTGTAGTTCTGGTCCAAGTTCCTTGCTAGGCATAATCTCATCACCGATGAACAAGAACTTTGCGTGAGGATGGATTGAATGTTTCCAAAAAAGGATGCAGAAAGTTCTTTTGATGAGACTAAGAATTTCCTAGTTCGAATCACACGAAAAAGAAGAACAATGATCTATGTTTTAGAAAAGTTTTTGATTTAAAAGATAGATAGATAATACATAAGTCTCAGCCACTATATAAAAAAGGTGGAGGCCAGAAGGAAAAGAGAATAATAAATAAATGTGAAGAGTTACGAGGCATGCCTCGTAAACTCTCACAAACACCATGCTAAACATTAAGCACACAAGTTCAAATTCAAACGGATAGATAGGTAGATAAGAGATGGATATAGGCCACGTCAAAGATTAAAGATATGGGCTTTGTGATGGATTGGCCTAGAGGTTGGCATAGATGAGCATATGAGCCACAAGCCTCATTAAAAACCTTGTTTGGAAAACCCATTGGGACAAAATCAAACCAATAGAAAAAAAGTGCGAGTGGATCATATGGCCAATGCTCTAGTTTTCTTGGACTTGTATCTTGACCGGTGTAGTCTTGACACAATGCATCGGGTCCAAGTGATCCTCTTCAGTACTCACTAGGTGTAGTGATACTCGCAATGTTTGGTGAAAGATTTTCTTCCAAGGATACTCAATGAGTCCAATGCATGCTTTCCATGCTCTTTTTACTCCTTTATATGCTCGTTTTGCTCCACGATCGTCCATTACTTCCATGATGTTGCCAGCTCCATATTCGGTGTCCTTAGAGCCTCCTAGGATCGCATCAACGAGGCATGTCTCCCTACCTTCCTAGCCATAAAGTCTAGAAAGATATACACCCTGACCGTATCCTAAGGACATATCCTTACGGTTTAATCACATCGTTATGTGACACATGGTGGTTGCAATCCACTCCGACTATGGATCATCTTTCCATTGCTTCCCCATCTTGACCTGCATTCCTATCATATATGCATATTTCTACCCACCCAACGAGTTTCTAACATTACTCGTTAAATGTCTAAACTATGATATGCGTAACCTAACATGTAAAACAACTTCAAATAATTCCAGAATTTTCTAGGACAATAACCTTAACATATACACATCCTAACTGGTTCACAGCTATCATATTCAAATTTTAAAATCACAAAATAACGACAAGCAATACACAAATAATCACAAGCAATCCACAAATGATCACGTCATCTCAAGAAAGAACACGAGAATAGCAAGCAATAGTTTCAAACTAAACACAGAAAAATCCAGAATAATTCAAAGAAAATCCTAGTCGTGTGCTACTTCACACACAATTGGCTCGATTCTTCCTTCTCCTATGAGATCTCTGGATCTCGGACAAATTATTCTAATATCATACCTAAGTCTCAACTAATTAATTAATAAATTTTTTTTATTAAACTCGGAAAAGTCTTACTGACCGACTTGCTAACGAGCTACTCGGAATCCTATGGAAGCTTGGTTACGTGCGAAAACTCAGCTATTTATGCACTTAAGGCTTTCAGGTGCTTTTAGGAGGTGTGAGTTCGAAATGAGAGATTTGTGGGGGTTTATATAACAACCCTACGCAAGCTAGCTAGTAGGTTACTCACTATAACATGTTTCCATGCATGATAAGTGGTGTTGTAATGTATTGCCATCTCCTTCTAACCTTAACACCAAGCTAATCTTAAATGACACTCGGATTCTCATGCTTATCCTCAGCCGCCTTAACATGTGGTCAAAAATCAACTTACCTGGTCAATTCTCGGCTACAAGTACCTACTTGGTCATGCTACCCGGCCAAATGACAGTTTTTCGCTCCGCCGCACAGGTTTTCAGGTTCGTTACCGTATGCCCTTGCCAATCTCAAATTTTACTCGATCAAAACTGATTTCTTCTCGATCAAAACTAATATTTTGACCTATACTGATTTTCAGGAGTCCTAGAACTGAATACTTGCATTACCTATCCACCTTACTATTCAGTGGTGTCTTATTATCGGTACCAGCTAGTCTTGAATTATGAAATACTGCTTCTTCTTCATTCAACTTCTTTCTTTGTCTAGAATAATCATTTTCCTTGACTGAATTCTTCATTCCCTTGAACTTCATTGATAATTTGCTTAGTGATTCTTCATCTAACGTCTCTCGGTCATTCTTCGGGTTCTTGGAAGCTTCTCGGTAACCTTATGCTTGATATATCCTTCTCCTAGCTTCTTATAACCTCCGCTTTTTCTCCTTACCATACTCTGAACTATAGACATAATGTTTGGCTTTGAATGCTTCACCTTCTTCACTTAGTCTTTTGGTCATTCTTCATTTTTCCAAAACTTTTCTAAGGCGTCCTTGAAAGATCAGCTCAGATTCTTCCTTGGTGAATCTTCTTCTTACTTGTCCTTAAGATTTTTATTGGAATTCTCCTTTCCTGACCAATTTCCTCTTTTGGGTTACTTGCCTGTGCCCGTTCATCCAATGTTTAGGCCGTGGAGCAGGGTATTACACCCTCTATGCTAGAAGCTACGGAATCCACCCACCTTCAAGATCTTTTGCTCAAAGGCTGGATCGTCATGGGCTACCCTTTAGCTGCAGAACCTCCAAACAGAAAGATCACAAGTTAAGAATGGTGAACTTTTAAGAACTATCACATCACCTCTAATTCATATCAGAATGGTGGTTATTTACAGAGTAAGTCTCTCTCCCCCCCTCCCCCTTTCCCCATGGAAACTCAAATTCAACTCCTACTAGAGATTTGGGCCAGTAGGTCAATAAGTATCTCACAGTAGAGATTTAAGAGACACTCTCTTAGAAGAATAAAATTTCTAGAAGACATGTCCAATATACTAGATGTGCGGACTCCATAGAAATCGGGACTAGAATCGAAAGAGTTCTATAAGGAGAAAAATATGGCTAATGGCAGAAATAAATGCAAATATGTTAGTCTTGGCAGCGATGAATATTAAATGATTATGATCAGTTGAATCTAGTTAGTGCTTATCTCCGGATTGGATCCCCTTCCGGTACAGCTGCATCACATGTTAAGAAAAAGAGGCATACCACCACTAAATAAGAAAGGGCAAGCAAAGAACAACCCTCAACAACTCCTTGGAGGTGAGTTCAAGGAAAAGAAAAACGTATATCATGCACAAAGCTAACCTAAAATATAGTATATAGTATACTCCACTGAAATTAATACCTTCTAGTGAGGAGAACAACATGAAACATCTTGTACATCTAACTTGTACACCAAAAATTTGTACACCTCACTTGTATATCTGAACTAACAAGTACAATTACTCCAAACATCTTTGACACCATCTTGATCACCACAAACAATGTATACCCTTGAATGAGGCAAATCGGTGTACGGTACCAGTCAGTGTATGAGATGAGTCGGTATACGAGGCAAATCCGTATATGAAATGAATCGATGTGCAAAAATAGTGAGTGTATGATGTGTCTTGGTGGCAAGACAAGTCGGTGTACAAAACCTATTAGAAAGAAGCTATTAAAGAGAAATAATAGTAACCTTAATAACCAATTATAAATAATACCTCACTAATTTCTCCTAATATTTTTACCCAAAAAAAACTATTCATATCTCCAATTATCTCATAATAATTTAGATGTGAATCCATATATATATGTCACATAACACAATGTTTTTTATCGTGTTAACAAAATAATTATCTATTAAAATTGGAGCTGATTTTTTTCATATATTTTGATCATTAACAAAATAATGTACATAAGCTATAGTAGCACAGAGAGAAGGATATAAAAATGAACTAATTACTAGTTTATATGCTACCAAACGATGACATGACCCTTGATTTTTAACTAATTGTGCTTTCACTTACCGCGAATCCAAAACAGAAATTAAACTTTTATTATCCAAATCAGATCTGAGATGATCACAGTCGATTCACCCTCAGATCTTTTATAGTTTTATTATTTGTCTTTGTTAAAAGGTAAAATAACCTTCAGATTATGAATTTATTTTCTTGGTTATATAAATTAACTCAAAACTGTACTGTCATTAACACGATGATGTATGAAAATATTTTCTTATTACCTTTTTTATTAACTAAGTTGTGGTGTTGTTAGTGATTCTTGTTTGAGGTATAAAGTCTTTCAAGGAGTTTATGCCAGAAATTGATTCTTTTTCAGATGTCTCAAAACAATCTTGTATTTTCCAGTTTGGCCATCTATAAACATTTTTATCAGCAACAAAACCTAAATTTCTATGAATACTAGGGATAGTTTTGAGTTTCGATTTAAGATTTTCCGGTTAACCAAAAAAAATAATAATAATATAGACAATCATTCGTACATATTGATCGATACAATTCACGTTATTGAAAAAAAAAGTATCATATAAAAGTGTGAAAGAGCTCTCTTTATTACTTTTTAAACTTCTTTATTGAATATATCCTTCTTTTTCCGAGATTCTTTAATCTTTAATTTCATTATTTTCCACATTTACTTTTATGGTATATTATAAATATAACAAAGATAATATTTTCTGAAAAAAGATTATGGTTCTGTAAAAAGGGTAGGGCGGACCTGGATCTATCGTTTTCATTAAATTTGCTTTCCACTAGATCTTAGTCTTTTGGGTTTTTGCTTCTTCTTTTTTTTAATAAAAAATGGGTTATTTTATTTCCAGTAGCAATCCCACCCCAACGTAATCAAATTGCTTCCCAAAACGAATCACACAATTCCCAATAATTGGATCTAAAATATGTTTTCTACAGAACTTAATGACCAGAAGTTGTTAGTTCGTACACGTTTTCGTTCAAGATTTGCTTCAAGTGTAAGCCAAAAAATATTTTAATTATTTGTTTGGAATCTTTTTCAAAGAATTATTACACTTCCTACAACGTGTCACCATTTCGTAAGCTAATCGTCACTTTAAGTAACCGCTTGATTACTTTAGCATGCGGTCCCAAGTCAACTCGCGCCACTCAAATCTGCTTATGCAAGAATCAACCAATCCCTCTTCACCTATACATATATCTTTATAGAGATACTCAAAATCGTGCCTTTGAAGGCAACTGTAGTTTGCAGAATTACATATGTTGTTATCCGAAAACAGATCCTTTCTTTAGAATAGATATTTCATCTTCCTAAAGTTTCCAAAACTTTCTTGTTATAGTCATATTTCCAGATCATCTTTTTTTTGTCTCTTTTTTCCAGAAATTCATCCTTAATTCGTGCTAAATCATTTTCAAACTTTCATATCTTTCGTTGCCCAAGCTAACAAAATATTCCCCAAGATATTTTCTATTTTTTCTATTGTGTTCTTCTATATAAAGCAATACTACAGAGATCAAACTCTTTTATTCATTACTCCGGGGTTTTATGTTGTTGGTCACTATGGTTTGGTTACTTAAAACTCTTGTCTTTATTACATTACTTTCTTATGTTTTTGTAATAACAGAATCAGCTCCAGAATCTGCTCTTATCACCAAAATTCCTGGCTTCAATGGCAATCTTCCTTCAAAACATTACTCCGGGTAAAATATTTAATTAAAAAAAAATCAAAATTCTCATTTTTTCAACTTGTTTTAGTTTAAAATTCTGAATTTTTTGAAGGTATGTGACAATTGATAAGGAGCATGGGAAGAATCTATGGTATTACTTTGTTGAATCAGAGAAGAATCCTTCAAAAGATCCAGTCGTACTTTGGCTCAATGGTGGTCCAGGTTGTTCAAGTATGGATGGATTTGTGTATGAGCATGGTCCATTCAAATTCGAACCAGCAAAGACTAATACTACTCTCCCACACTTGCATCCCAATCCTTATAGTTGGTCCCAGGTGAAAACATATTGATTTATATCGATTTTTTGAACTTTTATTAGTTTTTTTTTGTTGCATTGTTGTAATGTTTTTGATGTTTCTTTTTAGGTGTCTAACATCATATACCTTGATTCTCCTGTTGGTGTGGGATTCTCTTACTCAAACAATGAATCTGATTACATAACCGGTGACACGAAAACCGCGGTTGACTCTCATATGTTCCTTCTCAAGGTGAATGGATCATAAGAGAATGCTTTTTTTTTTTTTTTGTGTGTGTGTGTTTGTAATTTCAGAGCACTAAAATGCTTCTTTCTCTTAACCAGTGGTTTCAGATGTTTCCCGAGTTTCAATCAAATCCGTTTTTCATCTCTGGTGAATCTTACGCTGGAATCTATGTTCCAACTCTTGCTTCAGAAGTTGTCAAAGGTAATGAATCTTCTCCTATTATAAACAAAAAAAAATGCATCTTGTCAAGCTTTTTATCAACCATTAATTTTTTTGGTTTTTGTTGTAGGGAACAAAGATGGGGTCAAGCCAGCTCTTAACTTCAAGGTAACAAGATTAACGAGTCAATCTCATTTTCATGAGTTCTTGTTTGGTTTCGACAATGATATGATGATCTTCTTTGTTTTTTTTGGACAGGGATATTTGGTTGGTAATGGAGTGACAGATGAAATTTTTGATGGTAATGCTTTTGTTCCGTTTGCTCATGGGATGGGACTAATCTCTGATCAACTCTTTGAGGTTTGTTTAGTTTCTTAATGGCTGATTACTCAATTCACCTTCTTTCTTTTTCATATATCTTACGCATAACGAAAAACAAAATCGCAGAACGCTACAAAAGTTTGCAATGGAAGTTTCTATGAAATACATGGACTTGGTTGCCAGGAAGAGTTGGATAAAGTTTCAGTGGTAAATCTAATTTTATATGTTAAGTTAAAAAACATTAAGAATGTTATAAGATAGTTTTAATTTTTATTTTTACATGTCAGGATACTGATAGGTTAAACATATACAACATTCTTGAGCCGTGTTACCATGGAACATCGCTATCTGCCTTTGACATTAGGTCGCTACCTTCAAGTCTTCTTCAGCTAGGCAAAACCGAACAACCGTTAGCTATAAGAAAACGAATGTTTGGTCGAGCATGGCCAGTTCGTGCGCCTGTTCGTCCAGGCATTGTCCCTAGCTGGTCTCAACTCCTTGCTGATGTTAGTGTTCCTTGCATTGTAAGTAAACCAAAACCTAACGCTTCTCTATTTTACAACTTTTCAGACTATAAGCTCAAACAAAGAATGTTTTTGTTGTAGGATGATAGAGTTGCAACAGCTTGGTTGAATGATCCAGAGATTAGGAAAGCTATTCATGCTAAAGAGGTCTCAAAACTCTGTTTAATCCTATTGCTATATATATCATGAGAACATATGATTGATGTGTTGAGAATATTTTACAGGAGAGCGAGATTGGAAGATGGGCACTTTGCTCTGGAAAACTATTGTTCGATCATGATGCAGGAAGCATGATCAAATTTCATAGAGACCTCACATTAAGTGGATATAGAGCTCTCATTTACAGGTACTTAAACTCAAACATCTAAAATGAAAATTTGAAGCTATATTGGTTTAGAGAGTGATGAATTAAATTTTGATTTTGTAGCGGGGATCATGATATGTGTGTTCCATTTACTGGCTCTGAAGCTTGGACAAAATCTCTTGGATACAAAGTGATTGATGAATGGAGGCCATGGATATCAAACAACCAAGTCGCGGGGTAATATTTTTCATCTACTAATCGAAAATACGAGATTTTTCTTAACTCATAATGTTTCGACATCAATCGATGCATATTTTTCGCAGGTATACGCGAGGATATGCAAACAATCTCACATTTTTAACCATCAAGGTAAGCATTGAATCTCAATTCAAATAAGCATCTCATTTGGTAAAAATGTTAGTTAGATTCTTCTATCTTTGTGGTGATTGATTGTAGGGCGCAGGACATACGGTTCCTGAGTACAAACCGCGGGAGGCTTTGGATTTCTATAGCCGATTTTTAGCAGGGATCGAGATTTAAGAGAGCCATATGATGAGTTTAATGTTATATGTTGTACTTAAAAAAGATAATCTTATTGTAATCTTGACTGATTTGAATAAGAAAGATATGTTCTTCAGCTAATTCTTTATCATATAAACATTATGTATTCTGCTAAAAGATTTTGGAAACTTCAGTTGGATTTGTGAGATCAGACAAACAGTTATTATATAAGATAGATGGATTTACCATGATTATTGTAACTCAGTTTCAATCTAATGGGTAGATTTCTTTTTGCCTTTGAAAACAAAATATACTTTACTCATTAAACGTTTAAAGTATTAAGTTCTGTATGGGAAAAAATTGTTTGTCAAAGTTGTAAAATATTAATCATCACACCAATCACTTCGTTGGACTTTTATTATTGAAATGAGCCTTCTCGTTTTAGGCTTTTTCTATCTTTTCCTTTTTTTCGGAAATTTTCAAATATAAAGATATGACATCCCTTAATTTAATAGAATAAAAATAAGTCGAAAAATAAAACAAAAATATTTGTTTGGAAAATAAGATAAAGTCGTACAATATTCACAATTTTAAAGTCATAACTCATAACGGTGTATTAAGAAAAAGAAAAAGTAACTCATAAATCGTAACGGTAACACCAAGAGAAAACGTCTCACATATTCCTAAGTGGAAAAATGAAATCTTCTATATTCCTATTTAATTTACGTATCCCTCCTTCACTCTGTGAAAACGAAAATACCTCAGTCTAACACCAATCACCTTATTGGACTTTTATCCTTAAAATGGGCTTTTTTGTATTGGGCCTTTTCTTTCTTCTCAAACAAATTTGAAATATTCAGATAGGATTACATTGCGTTTAACGGAGTCTAAATAAATTCGGATGAAGAAAAAAAAAAGAGCCGTTGGAAGAGCGCTTGGGTCTTCTTCTTCTTCTCTCGCTCCATGAACGGTAAGTATTTCAAATTTGCTTTCTGGAGTTTTTCATGATCTTTTTTAAGAATTCTTCAGATTATTTTTGGTTTTCTCTCAAATTTGGTTTGATTTGTCTCTGTAATTTTGTTTTTGTCGCTGACTGTTTTCTAGATTTTGAATCGCGTTTTTCTTCTAAATCTGGATTTGTTTTAGATGTTACTGACGAAAACTATTGATAGATTAGGGTTACCCAAATCGTAAAATTTGTTGATTTCTTTAGTCATAATATAAACATAGCGATAAATTGATTTCTCTAATTTTCACCTACTGGATTGGAATCCTTAAGGTCTTGCTTACTTCTCAACAAATACGACTCCAAATTTCAGTTTGTTCACATATATAGATTTGTCTTTGTCTTCTAGGATTTTTTTGGTTTCGTAGTTATTATACCAAGGAAGTTACCAAACTTGGTCAAGTCAGGTGTAGCCTTTTTCCCTTTCTTATGTTCTCTTCAATTCAATTCTTATGCTGTTAGTGAATTCACAGGTAAGTTCATCATTCTCCATAGCAGAATTCATAGAGATCTTGTTTATCTGGATTCGCTTACTCTTATGTCTCTTCTCACTGCTCTGTTACTCTCCTTTTTCAGGAAACCAAAGGACCCACGAGGCTGTAATCTTCTTCCTCTGACCCCTCTCTCTCTTCCCATCATCGGTCATCTTCACCTTCTCCTCTCTGCTCTGACCAAAAAGTCTCTTCAGAAACTCTCCAGGTACTTCTCTTAAAACCATTTCTTAAACCTTTAATAGCTCAAAATTTCCTGATTATTATATTACTTGCTACATGTCTCAAACTTTTCAGTTTTTAAAGTAAAATGTAGTTCTTATATCTTACTTCTCTCTGTGTCCCTTTGTTTCCTCTGTGTCTATATCTATGTTCGTTTATTCAAATATTCAATAATCTTTTATAGTATGAAGCATCTTGGATTATAATTTATAGCAAATATTGTTTCTGCTAATCTGGATGTGGTCATTGATCACGTCGCTGTTCCAATCTTAGTTCAGCTTCTTGCTTCTCCTAACGATGATGTCCCTGAGAAGGTTAGCTAGTAATTATATTCTACTTGTGTAGATGTGAGTTTTGAAATTCTGAAAGAGCTCAAAATCATTTCTTGCAGGCTATTTGGGCTTTGGTTAATGTTGCTGGTGAAATGTGTCTATGTTCTTAAATGTGGAGCATTGATAACACTGTATACTACTAAGATGTCTATGCTTGAAATTATATGCCGATACTCTCCAGAGACTTGGCTCTTACTCTCCACCACCTGGCTCAAGCCCTTATCTTGGTCTCGAGCGTTCAACCAGGTAAGATAGATTCCTGTGATTCCTTTCGGGAAATTGGGGATTAATACTCAATTTTGGGGTTTTATGGTTTGGTGTCTCTGTGTTAAGTTCCATGAAAACTCGTATGAATATGCTGCTCTTAGTGATTTAGGATTTAGTGACAGAACATTTTAACTAGAATTTTTGAGGCGTTTAGGTGGTATTCGTTTCGGTCTGTGTGTCTTTCTCATTTTAGGTATGTCCAAACTAAGGCTGTGACGGTGAGGTATTTTCTGAGGGTGTATTAGGAACAAATCAGTGTTTGATAAAATCAAAGTAGTTTATTTATGTTAGCAAGAGAGATTTTTATATATTAGTGTGTTCTTTCTCATTTTAGGTATCATATATTAGTCCAAACTAAGGTTGTGATGGTGAGGTAATTTCTGAGGATGTATTAGGAACAAATCAGTGTAGTTTATTTTCACATCTATATTTATGTTAGCAAGTGAGATTTTTATATATTAGTGTGTGTCTTTCTCATTTTAGGTGTTATATATTAGTCGAAACTAAGGTTGTGATGGTGAGGTGATTTCTGAGGATGTATTAGGAACAAATCAGTGTTTGATAAAATCACAGTAGCTTATTTATGTTAGCAAGTGAGATTTGTATATCCAAGTTTAATTTTATTAGTGTTCTTTCTCATTTTAGGTGTTATGTATATGTCCAAACTAAGGTTGTGAGAGTGAGGTCATTTCTGAGGATGTATTTGGAAAATCAGTTTTTTGTTTTTGTTTTTAATATTATCTAACAGCTTTCTTATTTAGATACCAACAAGAGAAAACCTCTAGAGTTTTATCTTACGCTTCTTGTATTGAATCCTTCTTCCAGGTATTTTTCTTCAATCTTTTCTTCTACGTAATCCTCTGTTTTCTCTTTACTAGTTTTAAGTTGCAATCAGTAAGGTAATTAATTTAGTTTATTTGATAAGACAATTCGACTAGTGCTTTTGTATTTAAGGCGTAGCAGTCTCATAAGTGATTAACTATGTAATATCCACATTGAAACTGAATCATGCTACTTTTGGAACTTATAGCTCCGAAATCAAAGACAGCTGAAGTTACAGAGAAAAGTTGGAGCAAAAACACAATTTGTGGAAGGTAATTCAATAGAAATGATTGAAGCCTTTATTTTGATGCGTTATCAAATCAGAAGCACATAATATATACACTTGTTTGCTGATCAAAATGTTTGGCAGACAACCTCTATTTTCTTAAGTTTAATTCTTCTTTCGGGTATGTCTTCATTCTCATTCTTCTATTTAGTCTTCAATTGTTTCTCTTTTAGTTTGAATTTATAGTCTCTTTTGATTTTTGTTATACCAAAAAAGTTCATCATAGGTACTGCAGCCGGATTAAGCTATTGAGAGAAAGGAAGTGATCTCGGTTGATCTCTTGAATATCTGAAGTCTTTACATATTGCATTTGCATGCATAAGCATACATACATATATTCACACATATATGCATCTTTGATTCTGTTCTTTGATCATTGTTTATTTGCATACATGCTTAATTTGTTTCTTCTTTTGCTTTCTTGTTTCCTTGAATGCTTCCTTACATGCTTAACTTGTTCAGTTTCTTTGCTATACGCTTCTATAGGCTTAGCATTGCTTTCTTCTTTGCTTCCCTGCTTTGTTCATTTCTTGCTTCCTGATTTGATTTCACTGCGTTGGTCATAGCTTACATCTTTATGTTTTCAGCATTGCTTGTCCTTTTTTTGCTACATGTTGAAATTGTATACTCCTTTAACTTGCTTATTACTTTACTTCTTAGTTGATATTTTATTATGTGTGAGTCTAGCTATATGTGTCTGTCTAACATGTTTTTTTTTTTGAATAACTGAAGTATTTTATTACACTTAGGCCTTGAATGTTTTTGGTCCCATAGTGCTCCCAAGATAGTTGTACGTGTAATTGCATAAAAGCTGCTATAGTTGGGTATAGTTTTCAAGGTAATTATGTTGGAAGAAACTGATTATGTATTTTTCGATTGATCTGACAGTTTGAAGTGAAAATAGTTGGAAGAAAACATTAAAATGCAGAAGCAGAAAGTCCAGTCGATGATGTGCACCAAAGCTGTCATTTTTTACACCGTATTAGATTTCGTAGCCAATGTGGCTAATGACCAAACAAGTTTTACACAGCCGGATAAAGCAGCTATTGACAGAAAGGAAGTGATTTCTTGAATCTTTGAACATATTGCATGCATAAGCATACATACATACATTCATGCATATATGCTTCTTTGATTATGTGCTATGTTCTTTACTTATTTGCATACATGATTAATTAATTTGTTTATTTGTTCCTTCTTTTGCTCACTTTGTTGCTTTCTTGTTTCCTTGATTGCTTCCTTGCATAGGTAACTTGTTCACTTTCTTTCTTATTTGCTTCCATAGATATTGCTTTTTCCTTTGTTTTAATTCCTCTGCTTTATATTGCTTGCTTCTTTGCTTCGTTGATTTCTCTACTTTGTTCATTTCTTGCTTCTTTGCATCTCTGATTTCACTAAGTTGGTTATGATTTACTTCTTTATTCTCACAGTGCAATGCAGTATGGTGTCGTCGTTGAATTATCGAGTTTCGCTGCCGGGAACCACTCAGAATACATCAACGAACTCGATAATTCTCAGTTTCGGAAATGAGACGTCGACGGACTCATCTCAAAATTGGATCAGCTCACCATCTGAACAAACACTATCGCCACAGACTATCTTTCCGGAGCCAGTCTCACAAGAAAGTTCGATGAACTCGGCAAACACGGTAATGATTGCCTTTCAACCAACGGAAGCACCAAGGTACTATGCTTCTAGTTCACAAGTTAATTACGAAGGCCATACAGAGGAGATGGGGGAAAATATGAGCTTTGACTCAACCATGCTCGATAAGGAACTAAGTAATGAAGCATCACTCGAACGCTTGAGAATGATGGAAGAAAATCCTACTGATCCAATGTTCATGGTAGTTGAAGAGATGGTTACGGCTAGAGAGGCGAGAGAAATAGCCAAAAATGTGGCACAAGTAATTGAAGAGGCCAAGGAAGACAGAGAGAAAGTACATGTTATAGAAACCCATCAAGCAGGAGGAACAGTGCGTGTTACTAGGATCGGTGAACCAAAGGAACCACTAAGAAGGTTTTGGAAGGGTCGAGCATTAGCTTGTCGAACGGATGGAAGCAAGATTGATACCCACGCAAAGAAAGATCCAAAGATGGATCCTTGTGTTAACTGTGGTCAAACCGGAAACTACTTGGGACAGTGCCTATTCCCAACTAGGGGTAACGTTTCGAGATACTCAAGTGGAGAAGGGTCATCGACAGTCGCAAGATCGAGCACAAATGATTCATTTGAGCAACGTTTGAAGGCAAAGCCGTCTGTCAAAACCCCATAGGTCCTTTAGGATGTGGGTAGAGTAAGAGGTAACCTAAACCGTTTATTGTATAGGGACCGTGTAGCGAGTCCGTTGTAACCTTAGGTGTCGAATAATGGTGGGAGGATCGGTGTATGATAAGGCTTCAGGTCGGGTAAGGCGGATGTAAAATATCTGTTTAATCGCGTAGCTAACCCAGTTCCCTGTACCATATTAGGGTTATGTGCTTGTTTAATATTAATGAAAATCAGTTAATTATTATGCTTGGTTAACTTACCTCTTTTGCTTGTATTGTTGAGGGTTAGATGTTTGAATGCACGGTTGGTTAGTCCGAGAATTATCAAGTATATCCGAGGAGTGGCAGAAAGGAAGAAGATGGACACAAGGGAATAAGGAGGAAAACCAAGAGTGACCAAGAAGAAGATCAAACTGAATATATGATAGCCAAGAAGGGATAAAGAAGAAATAAGTTAAGTAAAAAGAAGCACGAAAGAATGGGAGGATGAATTCTAATGAGGGGAGAATGTAATGACCCACTTCTTTACCTAAAGATGGGAAGTGGAAGGATCGAGAATTTCATGACCAAAAGCAGAAAATAAATGAGAAAGTCTATCATTTTCGAGAAGTTACTCGGAAAAACATGAAGTTAAAAAGGAATTTTCGGAGAAAAGGTGGATAGAGTGACCTAACCAAAGAAAAGCTAAGACGGAACGTGAATGAACGATAAAACACGGATTTTGTGTGGTCACAACACGGAATTCTCGTGTAATATACGGTCACGATGCGGAATTCTCATGTAACCTATAAAAGAAACGCATTCCACGACGAGTTAAACGAAGAGATTTACTCTGGGAACCATCAAACCGAACCACAACACGTATGGCAAGAAATCATATCGGAGCACTTGTCGGGCAGAACCTTGACCGAACGTTGACCGGCGTTGACCAGCGTTGACCGGCGAAACTTGGCGACCAAGTTTTCTCCACACTTGTCCCTGCACATGTCTGATGATCCTGAAACTGAAGACACTTGTCTCGATAGACCCCCTAAGCATAACAGTGGCCATCCCGCATGGAAACTACCTCATGCAGAGGGAGACACTATGTAACAGCTGCATTAACGCATGGTAACTGGTTCATGCCCAGCCCATGCCCAGCCACGTCCACACTCAAAAATTCTATATAAGAAGGGTGCTTCCCTTGATCAAAGCACACCATTACGCATGGAATCAAAGGACCGAGAGACCTTTGATTTTGGGAAGACCGTTCGTTGCCACGGTTGGTACTATCATCGACCAAAACAACAAGAGGACAACCTTTGCTAACATCAACAAGAAGGTTTACTATCTCCATCTTCTACCACCAAACCTCAAGCTCCACCGTCTGATGAAGAATTAATGAATCCTGATATTGACAAAACCGAACCGGGAAGCAAAAAGTTTAACAAGATGACTCAAAAGCTACCATCCAAGCTACCCGAGCAGCCCTAGATCTCAAAAATCAAGATCATAATTCCTCCTGAGCTTAGCAAGGAGAGGAAAGAACAAATCCAGAAGATGATAAGGCACACCAAATAAGTCCTCCTCAAAGCGAAAGTGTTTGAGACAGCGTCAAAAGGATAACTTGTGATAGAAGCTGGAGCTAACTATCAAGATTTAAAGGAAGCTGAAGGAACAACAATTCCCGAGGCTGTACCTTCTCAAGCCTAACCGGCTGCCAAAGTCGAGTCAAAGACTTTAAACAAGCGTGCTTAGTGGGAGGCAACCCGCTTGTAAGTTTTCTTTCCATTTTACTTTTAATTTTCTTTTGCTTTTGATATTTGCATGTTTTGTTTTAGGTTTTTCATAAAAATAGAAAAGAAAATAGAAAAGAAGAAAACAGAAAAAACAGAAAAAGGAGAAGGAAGATCGACCTATGTCACACAAGCCGTGGCTGAGGTCACGAGAAGAGACAACCCCGGTCACACAGCCCATGACCGAGGTGCACAAAAGACCCAACCCCAGTCACGAAGCTAGTGACAGATATTTTGAAGAATTTTTGAAATTGTTTTTGATGTGAAGAATCTTTGATCTTATGGAGCGTTCCAGAGCAAACTACACAACTTAATGAAGCCATGCGTACTTCCCCAACATCATCCGTGACTCCAGACCTAGTCAAGGCCAAGTTTGACCGTACTAAACCGCGATCGAGTTATTCATGTTTTGTTGACAAAATCCGTATTCACTCGATCAAATGTTCAAAGATTGGATATTCTATATCATATGGACTATTTCAGGAGTAATGATCAAGGCACTTTTAGAAAATGAAGTCTACATTGGAGGATTCTCAATCTTTGAGTATCAAGACTGATCTAGACCGTGAAATTCACAAAGGAGTGACACAAAACGAAATCTACTCGATCAGAGGAGCTATATTCTTATATTCACCATGAAGTTGGATATTTTGAAGATGATGATCGAAAAATTTTTGGAGAAGGAAGCTCAGATTCAAAGATGGCCACATTTCAACATCATGATCATAGCCGGCACCATCCCACGGCTACGAAATTAACAAAGGTACATATGTTTTTTTTATTTACTCGATCAAATGATCTACGATCAGATATTCAACAACAAATTGAGTATTTTTGGAGAGATGATCGAAGAAAATATGAGAAAAGACGATCGAAATCGAAAGATTTTCGACAATCAACACCACAGATCATACCACGACCATACCCGAACAGTTCCGCGACTGCGAAACTCGCAAAAAAAATGGCACAATTAAGATTGGCTCGATCAAATGATCTGAGATCAAATGTCTAAGGATATAAGGAAAACAACCATGAATTGGCTAGATATCGAGATTTTTGATGGAACCTTACACGGAATCGTATCTGGACCGTGACGTTGAACGAGCCCACAGAACTAACCGATCTCTAGAACTACCAGGTAAGTGTTTGTCCTAAGCTTTATTTTCAAGATAAACTACCATGTTACTGCACCAGGTTAAGAAAACAAGCATAAAAGAAAAAACATGGCCAACGGAAGAAGAATCAAAACAGAAGGGCTGGACTCCTGTAGCGAACATGGACAGCCCTATGACCAGACAAGCCAAGGACAACCCATGAACTCCACAATGAAGTTAAACGAAAATGTTTTACTTGAGGTTTAAGAACAAATCAAAACCCTCAGATAAACCATCATCGTAAAGTAGACCACTTCGGATCATGATCAAGGTTTTTCAACCCGATCACTTTCCTTAGTGTTGTGTTAGGTCTGGACAAGATCTATACCAGCCATGACTTGATTTAAATACATACTTTATTTATTTCACAAAAGACTCTAAAAATACGATTAAATATTGTTTGGCCAAGGCCTAATGCCCAAAATACGAATAAATCATCCATTTAGAAAACATATATCTTTGCAAAAAGGCACCAAACCTACTCCAGGGGATCTTAGCGTTCCGTAACTCTAAAAATCTTAAGGTTTCCCTGTGAAAAAAAGTAGAATCATAAGTAATCGAAGATTACTTAGTCAGACCGGGGGTTTGGAGGGGGTGTGGGGGTCCCTGCAGCAAATATTAGTTCTAACAAGCAATTTCACACAGCAAGCAAGCGGAAGCAAATAAATGCATGCAATAACAAGTACAACTTGTTCTAAACTAAAATGCAATCCTAAACTAATCCTAGACTCTATCTAAATGCAATCCTAAATTCTATGTGCAATCCTAAACTAATCCTAGACTCTATCTAAATGTAACCCTAGACTCTAAATGGCATTCCTTCCCTTGACAGCCATTACACCCAATGTTGAGACCACTGAAGAAACTCCAACATTCTATATGGCATTCCTTCCCTTGACAGCCATTACACCCAATGTTGAGACCACTGAAAAAACTCCAACATTCTATGTTAAGACCACACAGGAAACTCCAACATAATGATATCATGACCTGCTTCAGGCTCATGAATGCAATGTTATGTGAGAGTCCACATCCGATCTATCTCATGGGTTGCAAGTATCAAAGGTCTATATGATATGATGTACGACACAATCCCCCATCCAGACTCTACTAGGACCTAATACTTAACCTCCTTGGCTAAGTATATACCTAAACTACATGTAATCCTAAAAACTATATGCAAATCCTAAGTTCTATATGCATGCAACTAAGAAAATCTAAAGAACCTCTAAAAATGCATAAAAATAAACAAGCAAGAAAATAAAGTAAATCTAAAGAAAGAATAGGAATACGGATAGGAACGAATCGTGTGCAAAATTCGGATCTGGACATGAGATATGGCTGGAATTCCTCCGGTTTTGAGCTGAACTATCAAACTTTGATTCTCGGCACAACTTTGGGAAATGGACTTATCTTCTAACAGAGTCTTGATCTTCTTCTAACACCGATGAACTCTCCAATTCTCCTTTTTCTTTCTTCTCTCTTATCTCTGGTTTTTATTTTTCAGATCTGGTGTTTCAAATGTGAAGGCTAAGCCTTGTATTTATAGAAGAAGGAGATGAAATTCTGGCTGACACTTGTCGAAGGAAACTGACAAGTGTCCGAGCAGGTGTCGTAACAAGGAGGAATGTTACGACATATGTCCTTGAGTGCATGCTTAATTAAACACATGTTTAAATAATGTGTCTATTCTTTGGCGTGGGAGCCAAGTCTCCATGATTGGTTTGGTCTATGCTCCGTGATCCTTCTCCGTTACATTGAACCGTTCCAAATAATTTCTTGAAAGTTTTTCCATATTCTCTTGGTTCTTCTTCGCGGAATGTGTTGTCCATCTCCTTTGGCTCTTCTTCGCTCATTGATATCTCTGTATTTTACATGATTTTAGCATATATTTATCATCATTTTAGTTAGGTTTCGTGCCTTTTTCATACCATTATATGCATCTTTCATCCACTTAGGAGTTTTAGGGTCTTTTGCATTAGCATGGCATGCATAGTGCATATTTGGGGTTGGATGCATGTACTTATGGAGCTCTGAAAGCATAAAGAGTTGATGGCACTGGGTTGGAGCTTTGGATTCGCACAAGGAGCTGATAGAAGAAGAGGCACACCACTCGACCACAGTGGTCGATTGGTTTTATGTTTTTTCTATTTTGTCTTTTTCTGAGTTTGTCATTTAGTATATAAGGAGATGTATTAACCCTAACAGGGTACACAACCACTTTATCATCTCTAAACCTATTTTCTCTGCCTCCTAATCTCTTTATCTTGTTCTTCATCTGAGACTTTGTAATTTTAATATCTTTTTATATATTCAGTATTTGCATTTAATTTCTTATACAAATCTTCTTTTCTCCATCAGATTTATCATATATGTCAATTTCAGAGTTTTTTTGGATTTGAACATCTGATGATGATCCTGATTAGTGAGTAGTTCTAATTAGGGTTATTAGGGATGGATTAGGTTTATGTTGTTCTTAATTAATCTGGGTATTTAAGCTTTGTTTTGAATTAAAACCCCTTCTGGGTTAGAGTTATTTATGCTTATTCTTCTTTGATCAACTGGAATATGATCCTAGGCAATTTCCACATGAAAGTGTGCATGAAGTTGCTAGATTCATCTATTTCCAGAGACTCATTTACACTAGCTAGTTGATATAGATTTAAATGAAGTGTGTGTTTCATCTTTTTGATGCTGTTGTTAGGAATCTTTGTTGGCTTTTTAGTAAGCTGGATCTTTGTGCTTGTTTAATTGCTTGACTATGGTAGAATTGGGTATGCTGAGAAATTGAACTCAAGGCTCTCGATCACGACAATGGATTGAGTTGTTTTAGAAGCTTGCTGTCAAGGGATTAGCCCTTTGGTTGATGCATTTTAAATATGTAGACTGATTGAGGATCTACATTAATCAGTTGATCCATCCCTATGATCCTTACTGTCTCTATATAGCTTTAATCGTTTATTTACTTGCTTGATTTTGTGTTTTTACCATTTCGTTTCTCAGTTAGACCATACCACTCGAGCATACTGATCGAGTGGTTCTCTGTTTTCATTTTTCCTGTTTCGTTTACTCGTTGCTTTGATCATTTGAATTGACATCTCAAGTGTTTTTAGTATTTAGCTTATTTACTGCTTGCATTTTAGTTTACTTAGGTTGCTAGTGTAAACATCTCTTTTGAATTGACCTGACTTAAAACTGCATTGATGCATATTGATTGCTAGCACTGCACCCATTATGGATTGACACCTCATTTGTACTACAACTGCATTGAGGAATTGAAACCCTTTGAACCCATTCTTAGACAACTAATAAAAAAGATGTTTCACTTTGGTGCCCTTGCCATTTGGGTGATTTTATGTTACATTTAAGATTTCTTTGCTTTTAAGATCAAGTTCTGTTACTTTATTTTTTTTCTTTCTGTTTGATTCAGGTACTAGTACTAAAGACCATTACGCTTGACCACAATTAAAGAGATACATGCTTTGAATCAGAAACTGGATAAACTCCTAAGAGCACAACAAAAGCAGGTTCACTTTGCTTGTGGGGATCAATTATATCATCCACATCAACAACACCATTCTTTCATCCCCTACCAACAGATTCAAGGATTCATTCTTCAACAACATTTCCAAGAACGTTATCACCAATCACCAGTCATACAATCACCAACTGGTTTTGCTTCTCAGCAACCACAAACAACCAATGCCCCAGACCTTGATATCAAGAGTATGTTACAACAGATTCTACAGGGCCAGGCAAATGGTGAGAAAGAGACCTCAAAGAAATTTGCAGAGGTGCATAACAAGATGGACTATATCTTCACTGACTTCAACATCAAATTCGAGACTCTGAACTCAAGATTGCAGCATCTTGAAAACTTAAGTGCATCATCACCCAATAAGTCTAATGGGCAGCTACCTAGCAAAGCAGTTCAAAACCTTAAAGATTCTGCAAATATTTATTCCATCAGCTCAGGACCACCACTTCACTTACCTTTCAAGAAGAGATATGCATCATTCATTGAAAACAGTGATACCCAAGCTGGGGGGTGGGGAAGGGGGAGATTTTTCTCAGAAACTAAGAGAAGAAGACCTGCTCAATGTCACCACTCGACCATCCGCTCAGTTGAATCCAGATTTGTTGAGAAACCTCAGCTGGAAGTTCCACTCGACCAGAGCACTCGAACACCTGCTCGAGTTGAAGCCATGACTGCTAAAGAGAAGAGACGTGCTGATCTTCAGGTCCTACTAATATGCCCCTTCTCTGGAATGTTTAAGAAAGAGATAGTAGCAGGGTATGAAGCTATTCTGGAGGAACAACTGCAAGAGGTAGAAGCCAAGATGCTTTTGAAAGAAGCAATCAAATTGTTGGATCCATCCAAGACTTTCCTGAGAGAAAGGATGTTAAAAAGAATCAAAGATCAAGAAGAGATAGCTGCAAGGAACCATGATGTAAAGCCATCATGAGAAAGAAGTATTAGTACAAGAAAAGCTTGATGATCCTGGTACCTTTACTCTTACTTGTTCTTTAGGACCAATTGTTTTCAGGAACTCCCTATGTGACCTTGGTGCCTTTGTGAGCATTATGCCACTCTCTGTTGCTAGACGGTTGGGATATGATGAGCTCAAGCCCAGCAGGTTAACTCTACTGCTTGCTGACAGATCAATCAGGTTACCCCATTGATTGTTAGAGGATCTCCCAGTTAAAGTTAGGCATGTTGAAGTGCCAACTGATTTTATAGTGCTAGAGATGGAAGACTCTTTCTAGCTAGTTTTGGTGCACTCATTAATGTCAAGATGGGTAAAATTGATTTAAAGCTTGGAAAACACCTGGTTATGAGTTTTGACATTGACAACTGTTTGCCATTGAAGATATCCATCAGGAACCAGATGTAACAATGGAGGAGCTGCCAAGTTATATCCTTGGTGTTAAAGTGGAACCCCCAAGTCCACCACCAGAATCTCTAGCTTGGCTCAATCACAGAGACTATCAAAGTGATAAGGAAGAAACCTATCTAAACAACTTGGCACTTGAGAACCAGTTGGGTAATCTAGCAAGGGAGAGTGTAAAAGAATTTAGCGATCCTGAGTTTAACTCAGGGAGCACATCACCAGACCCAACAAGCATAGCTCAAGGCAAGGCTATCAAATCTCTACAAGATGATGTGGGGTTTTTGATTAAAGAAGTAAAATCTCTAAAGACACAAGTGATGGAGCTCAAGAGCATTTAGAATAGTTCCTCACCCATAGTGGTTACAAAGCAAACAAATGGACCTAGGCTGAGTAGAAGATTCCCAATGGCTACAAGAGCATCTTCTTTTAGTACATCAACTGATGATAACAAGGAGAGGACCTTATAACCTTTCCCTGGTCCACCACATATCTGAACTCTATAAGAAAATTCAAGCTAAGAGACTTAAAACAAGCTCACTTGGGAGGAAGTCCAATGGTTATCTTTGTACATATCCTTATTTAATTTTGCTTTAGATTTTTGGTATTTTTATGTTTTTCTCTAGTGTTATATCTCTCAGGATGCCATGAAAAAGTGTCAGAGACCAAGAAGAATGGAGGTAGAGAGATGCCAAAGCAATCAGAATGCATCGTGATTCAAATGCGACCACAAAGAGATTAACCAGGAGAAGGGTAGCAGAGTTTGCTAAGAATTCGGAAAGAGAGTTTTCCAAAGCAAGATCAAGGGGATGATGAGGAGAGAACTAAAAGTGAAGATCTGGGGAGAAACAATGGTCAGGATGACGAGGGAAATGAGTCCGAAGAACCGGTGAGCCAACTCATCCAAGAGAAAATGCTAATAGATTTGATGAAGGGCATGAACTTTATGGGAACAAGTATCCACATTGGCCAACAATGGATGCTTTGGGGATCACCAGAGAGGTTGAGCTCCTCCTCGAACAGAATGACCTACTATCATTTGTAGCAAACCCACAGGAAGGGTACCAAGATGAAACCTGCCATTTTCTGAGCACCATACAATTGAAATTATACCGAGAAGATCCTGAGGCTGAGTCTGATGGAGGATTAGGATACATCATACTTCAAGATCAGAGGGGATGCGTACACTATGGAACTAAGCCAGCTGGACACTATATATGCCTTTGAGGAAGGACCTGGGATATATCAGGAGTACAACATAAAGGAGCTAAATGAGCTTTGGAAACTTATGAGAGACAAGGACATTTACACCTCCTCCAGGTCTAAAGGCTTCAAAATAAGGAGCATAGCTCTCAGATATCTGCACAAGACTATTGCCAGTACTCTATTTGCTAGAAAGATCACTGGAGACATCAACGAAGGAGAGCTTAGAATGCTTGACAAAGCACTTCCCAGGTTGTTGAGACAACGCTTATCGAGTCATTCAACACTGAACTTTTACAGTGGACCGAGGACAAAGAAGAAAAATGCATTTCTCCTGAGAAAACCGTTATGGAATACGCACTTCTCAAGGATATTCATCTACTTTCAAGAAGAGATATGCTGCATTCAATGAGGACAGTGATATTCAAGATGGGGAGAGCTGTGAATTGTAGGATCAAGCAGTGAAACAAGAGGTGAAGGTCAAGCTCGACCACTCCACTTGACCTACTGCTCATATCAAAGCTGAAACCCTCCTAGAAGCTGAAGAGGTTGTACAACAGTTTGATTTTCTTTTTGAATGCACAGGTGATGAAAATCCTCTGCTGAGGTATAAAACAAAGGTTGAACCCGTGACAACATTGATCTATTCAACTAAGAGTAATGGGGACGGAGTAGACAAGGTTGGAAAAGCTTTAGAAGATCCTTGTGAAGGTGTTATTGTTGTCGAATGCATACTAAACAAGCATGCTCGTATAACCTACACCAATGAAGTGAGCATTGCTGAACCAAGAAAGATACCTTTTGAGAAGATTAGGATGAAAAATATTATGGGATGGTTCTATGATGAGTATGATCCGGGTGATACATTCATTCATCAAGCTTAATGAGTATGAAAAGTCAAGCTTGGAGACTTAAAACAAGCTCACTTGGGAGGAAGTCCCATACTTATCTTTATACGTATTTTTTTAAGCTTCTGGTATTTTAAACGTGTTTTCCAGTGAAGAATTTCAGAAAATAAGCAAGATAGGTTGGAAAGGACAGAGTAGAGGACATGATCCGACTCGACCATTTCACTCGAGCATCACGTCGAGTGAAGCACCAGAGCTAAAAACCAGACCATTCGACCTCACCACTCGAGTAATTAGATCGAGTCCACTTCTCCTGTGCCAACCTACACCATGGAGAGCATGGACAAGGCTGTCGCCTCCTTCTTTACTGCACCATGAGGTAACAAGTCCAAATCTTTTACTATGCATACCATTGTATCTTTTGTTTTGATTTCTTTTTATCTCTTGAACTCTTCTTTGAATTTTTATTACACAAGAGACAGTGTAACTTAAGTTTGGGGGAAGGTTTGAGATGTATTTGACATTGTTTTCTATTTTTTTTATTTCAAATTTTGCATTCATTGAGTCTGCATATAAGGCATAGAAAAACCATACAAATTTAAAAAATCTTAGAAAATTATTTTCAAAAACAGTGTTCATATAGTTTCATTTGCATTTTAGGATTGAGTCTAGTTTCATGTTGTATCGGATTGTTGCATTGAATAGGGGATAATGATGAATCTAACCTTGCAAGCAAGTTGATTCATCATATACCCTTAGTGTCCTTGTTTCTAGTTGTTTGATGCTTTCTTGTGAGATTGAAAAGTAAGACTGAACCATACTTGGAATCTTAGTTCATAACTCTAGTCTTGGTTGAAGCATGCTTTGATTTGTTAACCAATCCCTATCTATTAGAACTAATCTGAATTTTAATTATCATGTTTATTTGTTGCATTTGAACTCATGGATACCAAAACAAATACTTGGATTCTCTTTCTCCTTTTACCACCCTTGTTAATCTAAATAGCTGCTCCCATCTTTGGAGCCGTTCTCCTAAAACACCAAGCCTATCCTCCTTTCAAACCAATAAAATATTTCTGAGTGTGAGGCCTTATTTCGAATTGAACTTAAGAGAAAGTGTTAAGCTTAGGCCAGACTAGGATTGGGGAGTTTGAGTTTTGGGTGTGGGTCTCTGTTTGAAAAGAAAGAGTCAAAAAGAAAGAAAAGATTGAGAGTGCTAAGAATTCTTTGGAGAGGATAGTTAAAAATATCTGTGTCTAGTAAAAGATTGGGAAAGAAAAGATAAGATAAGAAATAGGCTATGTGCATGAAAGAGATAAGAAGAAAAAATATATATGCCATTTAATGAAAAAATATATATGCCATTTAATGAAAGCATTTTGGATGGTAGTTGGCTTGTTTACTATAAGCTCCTAACGGAATCTTGACCCATGCCATAAACAATTCCGCAAAGCTGCCAATCAGTAGGCTGAGAAATTCTTGGAACTTTGGACAAGATGTCTTTAAACTTGGAAATATGTTTTCTCAAAGGTTCCTGAGGATCTTGAGACATATTCCAAAGGTCACAATCCATTTTTTCTCTTTCCAAAGTACTGAATACTGCATAATGAAGGCCAATGATAGCTAATCAAAACTATAAATCGTAGCAGACTCTAATTGCGTAAACCACATAAGAGCTTGACAAGAAAGATTTTATGAGAACAACTTGCAGTAACCTGCGTCTTCCTCATGCGCATCGAGCTTGATTCTTCCAGCTGCAATACGAAGAACAGCCAAATGGCTCTTTGGATCGGCCGTCCCATCATACATTAGTAGGTTGACTTTTTGCGCATCTTTGATTCCAAAGTTCGTTATCCGTGCTGTAAATAGTGATGTCGAGTTTCTTTGATCACCTTGTCTACTTAGGGAGCTGAACTGGTTGCTTGGTGAAACTTTGACTTCATCTCGTCAAGGACACGATTTACTTGCTGGAAATCTGAAATGATGGCTTGTCTCCAAGTGTCTCCGATCTCAACTGGGATATCATTGTTGTTGTCGACCGCATCTGGCGCAACTACCGCATTGACTCCGTCACCAATCACATCATTGGCAAGAATTTCTTCTCCGTTAGGAGTAGTTCCAGCCTGATGCGCCACTGTTTGATTGATCGGTGTTTGAAGGTTGGTACTTTGCAAAGGTTTCACATGAGTTTGAAGGTTGGAACTCCTTGTGGTCCTATAAAGTACATGGGCACTACGAATTCCAGAGGAAGGGCCAGGAGATATTGAATCCAAATGAGAAAAGAGAGTCGCTTGATTGTTAGTCAAATTTACCTGACCGTTCTTCAAAAAAGTCATATCTCTCTCGATGGTGCTGAGTTTTGTGGACAGACCAGTAATGGTCTAAGTGAGTCCTAAAAGAGACTCCTGGATGGTAGCAACAGTGGCAGGATCATTGTTGACACCGGGTTGGTCTCCACTATTACCACCAGACATGATGAATTTGATGAGGAGAACTGTTGTGAAATAGTAGATTTATAGCTTGAATGTCTCATTCCCCCCACAAACAGTGCCCAAATATGGATGCTGGATTCCACACCAAATAATATATTGAATTATTATTAAAGTAAAATAGAATTTGTTTGTGAAAATCAACACGAATATAATAACAGATTTGCTAAAGGAAAAAGTGTAAATATTAATCTCGAGTAGCAAATCGATTGACCCCCATACATGACCATGGTGGTCTATACTTATACACGAATTAAAAATTAAATTCTAAGAATAAATACTAATAAATTCTATGATACTAATAAATTACCAAAATAAACCTTTGCAAATGCAACTCAAAAATGCTATTTCCAGATCCTAGTGTTCGACGCATGGCTACGGCTTGCCTAGGGTCTGCAAAACAAAAGAATGTTATGAGTAATCTAGTATTACTCAGCGAGCTGGGAGCCCTCTACCGTCTAACAAAGCGAACCTAACCCCATAAAATTCCAAACAACAAACATCAAGTAAACAAATCAACAAGCAATACACATCAAGTAAACAATAAACAATCAAACAATCAAACACGTAAACTTACGACCCTTAGTTAAGAAATTCCAAGTATTTCCTGGAAAACTCAACTACCCGACCATCTCACGACACCTCTCATCTAAGACCCAGTCCTAACATTACGTTGAGAGCACACAGGAAACTACAATGCAATCTATGATCTCGTCAGATCATAATTCTGATGTCGTAAGATTCACCACTCTGATCTCGTAAGATCCACCACAATGATCTCGTAAGATCTTTCCACTCAAGACTAACTGGTCTTACACCTTCTCAGAAGCCAATCATCTTTCACCCTATTTAGACTTAACTCTCACCCCAAAATAAACCCCCAAACAATCAGACAATAATCATGATGCATCTTAGTTCATTCCGTATTTTAATCCCAAATCATCATTTAAACTTAACCATTTTCCAAGTATAACCATGCATAATCAATCCTAAAAGACTAGGTTAAACCATGAATGCATCAATCAAAGTACGTTAGTAAAACACACATATCATGCAATGGATTCACAGAAAATGCTTAGAGCAATTTACGGAATCCTAATCAACAATCAACCCAACTCACAGTGCATTGCAGTTTGGTGTTGTCGTTAAATTATCAAGTATCGATGCTGGGTCCATGTGCTTTTGATCCGATGGCTGACGGTTGCCGAATGGTCGTTGACTGAATTTTTATGGATTGATGGATAACGCTTAACAGTCTCTGGTTCGGGATTAATGGTCGCCGGATAATGTTTAGCGATACTCGGACAAGCTTCTCGTTGTTATTGAAGAAAGATTCATCAGAAACTCACAGTTTTTTAGAGAGAGAGTCAGTTGGTGTGTTTTCTGATCAAGGGAAGCACGAGTGTGGAGGTGGCTGTGCAAATGTCGCTTTGCATGAATCAGTTACTATGCATGGAGGCAGCTGTTATGTGATGTGTCACTCTGCATGGAGTAATTTCTATGCGTGATGGTTACTATTACTCTTAGAGTGTCTATCATTACAAGTGTCTCCAGTTTCTAGAATATCATACACGTGTGGTGACAAGTGTCATGGAAACTTGGTCGCCAAGTTTTGCCGGTCAATGTTGACTGGTCGTAGGTCAACATCGGTCAACATTTGGTCAAGGTCCCATCCGACAATTGCTCCGATTTGATTTCTCGCCAAACGTGTTGTGGTTCAGATTGATGGTCCCCAGCGTGTTTCCCATCGTTTATCACTTCAACATGTCGTGGAACGCATCGTTTCCATAAGTTACATGGGAGTTCCACATCGCGACCATATATTACACGAGAATTCCGTGTTGTGACTATACAAAATCCGTGTATTCTCGTTAATTCACGTTCCGCTTCAATTTTTTCTCGTGAAATGGAAAGTTTCCTTCGTGTATACGCTTCTTTCACCCATCCTTAGTATTTTTCAATACTCTTTGGATTTAACCCCCTGCTTTTTAATATCCTTTGCACATACTTCTCCAGTTCTTCCTCAATGACACCAATAATTTATGTCTTTCCGTGTACTTTTCTGAATCTCCTCATTCTTCCATGAATATCTTCGTGTTTCTTCGATCCTTAGTAAACTTCCTTTACCTTTTCCATATTGTGACGTGTTCTTTCTTTTGTTGAGTCACTCTATCCGTCTTTTTCTCCGAAAATTCCTTCTTTACTCCATGTTTTTTTGAGTAACTTCTTTAAAGTGATGGACTTTCTCTGATCACTTGAATTCATGGAATGTTTTCGCCGGTTTCCCTTTGCTCTTTAAGTTTTTTCTCATTCACGTCGGATTTAATCATGAAATTCCTCGGTCCTTCCACTTTTGTTCTTTAGATAAGGAAGTGAGTCATTACAATTCCCTTGACAAGAAATTTCTAAAACAATCTAGTCCACTTTCATGATAAAGGACCTCGAATCTACCTGCTGACATACCCAATTTTGCCAGAGCCACACAGAAAAACAACTATGAAGCAACAATTTGTTAAAGCCAACAAAGATTCCTAAAAACCGATTCCCTAAGATAGGATACACACCCTATTTAAATCTAGATCCCCAGACTAGTATATACAAGTCTCTGGAAAAAGTTCAATCTAGCAATTTCATTCACACTCTCATGTGGAAATTGCTTGATATCTAGTTCCAATTGATCAGAGAAGAACAAGCATTAAGATCACTTACCCAGAAGGGAACTACTTAAACACCCAGATAAATCAAGAGCAATGACTAACATAACCCATGCCTAATAACCTTAATTAGACTACTCAGCAATCATCATCATCACAAAATACAAAAACCCAGAAAATACTAAAATCAACATATGATGAAGATAAAGCAGAGATGAACAAGATTGTAGAAGAAACTAAGTGCAAAATATTAATGAATCAAAAGAGATATGAATTACAAAGTCTGGAAAATGGAGAATAAGAGAGAGAGATTAAAGGCAGAAATTAGGTTAAGAGGCGGATCCCCTCTAATTTAATGACAAGGGTATTTATACAAAAGGTGTTGAAAGCCTTAAAAACGCAAAAAGACAAAATAATTAATCAGGTTATGGAAAGGGAAAATCACTTGAGCTCCATGGTCGAGTGGTTCTTGTCGAGTACTTCATCCAAAAGGCAGCATCTTCTACTCGAGCACATCCACTCGAGTATCCAGGTCGAGTATTCTTGACTTTTTCTCCAAGGCAGCTGCCCTCGACCTCTCTGATCAAGTTGTGCATGTCGAGTGTCCTGTACAATCCTCAAAGTGTGTGATCCAAAGCTCCACACACTTTCTCTCTCTGAGGGAAGAAGAAAATAGATTTTTTTTTGTCATCAAAGAAAATAGAAGTTTTAATCCATACCATCCGATTTTAAAATATACTACTTAATCCAACGCACAAAAATAGAATGGCATAAATGAGCTACTTTTAAAATCCACAATCATATCTGACTTTTGTTTTTAAATCCAACGTCCACTATCAACCCTCTTTAGCCATACTGAAGGTGGTTTCGGTTAGAATAAGGCTCCGAGTGAAGAAAACGGATTAGGCATTACGGATCAAGCGGTTCAAGCGGATCAGGCGGATCAAGTGCGGATCTGGCAGATCTGGCAGATCATGTGCGGATCAAGCGGATCAAGCGGTCTAAAATATATTGTTGAATGGGAAAAGCGATTCATAGCATATATTTAAATTAATATAAATATAAGAAATGTAATTATGATTATAAATATGTATATTATACATAAATAATATGAAAACAATACATTGACTGAAAAAAAAAAATTAATGTTTCGTTATTTCAATTTTCCAATAACATATCTGCAATCTGTTCTCTGATATACACCATATGATTTCCCTCGGCCATCTCTGCTGCTTCAATGTCACCTAGATCAGTTTCAGATTCTGTGTTGTCAAACTCAATTTGTTCCATTATTTCTGCAAAATCTTCATCTGAAAAATTTGAAATTCTGATAAAATTATGAAGTTCCATTGTAGCCATCACCACTCTTTTCTGTACTTCAATATTATATCTAGGAAACTCTGAAAGAATCCTCCATTTTTTTTCCAAACTCCAAATGTCCTCCCAATAACAAAACGTAATGATGCATGCCATCGATTAAAAAATTCTTGCTTATTATAAGTAGGAGGACCATTGTTGAACTGTGACATATGGTACCAAAAAACCATGTTACGTGAAGATCTATAGGGAGCAAGAAAACCCTGTTTATTTGGATATTCAGAGTAAACTATATAATACTTATCAGCCAGAGGCAAAAGAAATTCAGCATCATTATCTTGCGCCATCAAGAGAACTGCTGTATCATGACAAGATTCTGGCGCTCCATTCCAAACATATGTGAACAACATATTGAAATCATAAATTGCCATGATGTTGAACGATGTTCTACTGTGTCGACTCCAATACATTCCTTGTAATGCAGGTTTTACCTTTACGCATACATGAACTCCATCTATTGCTCCAACAAACCCACTAAAAATGGCCAATATTTTTAATCCATTAGAAATCGGTCAGAAATTCTGAGTAGTTTCTGTCTTCTTGGAGTTATGATAAAATCACAAGCAAGTAATTCAGTCGCTGTAAGCACTTCAAAGAATTTCCTTTTCACTGTTTCTTGAGTTCTTCCGAATCGCAATCCAACATCTCTTTGAACTTCATTGTGTCCACATATTCGTAGAAACATTGCCACACTTTCTTCTATGCTTACATTTAATGTTGGCCGTAAACCATAATTTGTTTCTAGGTTATCACATAATGTTCTAAAACAACCAAGTGACATTCTTAGTAGCTGAAGACAAGCAGCATGATCTTCTTGTAAGCGACACCAAATATTCCTCCACCCCAAACCATTATCTGTTTGTACTGGTCCTCTTCCAAAATACCGATTGTAATAATTCAGTGATGGTTGAATTATTAACTCCTCAAATTGCTCGTTTTCCAAATTCCATAACTCAATTCTTTCCTCATAACTTAGAAAGCGGAGTCCTTGTGATCGCAGCTGGCATATACGAAAAGCCTAACATTTAAGAACAATAAAATTAGATAAAAAAAAATATGAAATAACATGATTGAAACATACATAATAACTAAATGACATTATCAAACAAAAATTAAGTCAAACAAGACAGAGTCACTAAAAACAAATTACATGCGCTACTAATCTATTTTTCATCGCTTGAGTCGCTTTGATGAGTTTCGTTTAAATTTGGTCTTCGTCGTGTTCCCAAAATGTTGAATAATCCCCCTGCTCTACGTCTTTGAACGTTTCCCAAACTAGGACGTGGTGCTTCCTCTGTAACTCCTTCTTGAGCATTTGTTGTTGTTTCCATTTAAGTTCTTAGTGCAAATCTGTGTTGCACATTTGGAGGTGTTCCCCATTGTGGAGCACTTGGTGGTGAACTCCATTGTTGTGCATTTTGTTGTGTATTCCATTGTTGATCGATTGGTGACGGGTCCCATTGTTGAGCGCTTGGTGGCGTTTCCCATTGTTGAGTGCTTGGTGGTGTTCCCCATTGTTGTGCGCTTGGTGGTGTGCCCCATTGTTGAGCGCTTGGTGGTGTGCCCCATTGTTGTGCGCTTGGTGGTGTGCCCCATTGTTGAGCGCTTGGTGGTGTGACCCATTGTTGAAAAGGATGACCCCATTGGCCACATGTATTACCACTAGAAGATGGACTACCAGAATGAAAAATACTTGAACCTGGGCTCCCAAAAGTTCTTTCCGAGCTTAGACGCTTTCCAACACGTTCATCATCGCGTGAAAATCCAGTTAAAGCTTGTAAAAATTGTATCTTATCTTTGAAGGTGTTGTCAGCTCTTTCAATGAAATACTTACGCCAAGATTTGTCTTCTCGAAATGCTTGGATGCATGCCTAGTAAAGATTTGTATCCTTTGGAAGCTCCATCGATTCAAATATCTTCACAGCCACATCAAAATCGTTGTAATCGTTTTTGTCAAAATGGGTTCGGACATAAACTTTGGCGTTGAAACTCTCTAAATCCAGTCATTGTCTCTGTTAGGGTTGTCTCAAATGATTGCTTCTTACGACTTCCTCGTGAACCACTCCCAAAAGAGACTCGTGAGTTTCTTGCAGATCTTTGTGAAGTACATAAACGTCTTCTTCTACCTCGTTGTTGAACTCTGGATCCAGGAATTTGAATCGGATCAACTGTTGAAAAACTCTGTCGTATATGTTGATGGGCAAACTCGTTCGAAGGACGTGTTTCATCATCAATGTTAACGCGATACACCTCTTCGTTTTATTGCGTCTCCGGAACTTGACTGTATGGCATTTCATTACCATATATTTCTTGGTCCATCTCATCTTCAACATTAGTTGCACCTTCATTCATCATTTTTTCTCTTCACTGGTTGACAGAGTATTGATTATGGAATTGGACATTATATAAAGTGAAACAACGTTGCATCACATCCCACAGATGTGGGGACTTTCGTTTAAATGCTTTTACAATTTACATACCTGTTAATAAAATTATTAATAATTATTTTTTACTTAATTTGACTATTTAATTTGAAAAATGAAAAAGATTATGAGTACTTACTTCACGATCTTTCCACCATGATTCAGATGCATCAATCTCAAATGTAATAGGATCAACCGTGATGCCGGTAGAATCCATAAAAGCGAGATATTTTTTGTACTTCTTTTTCAATTGATCATGTTTTTCTTTGAAAAACTTATACGTTATATTAACACAAACTCCTTGTTAAACTTTTTAACCAAAAACTCTTTATCTAAAGTTGTGGGGTCTTTTAAACGGTAGTTATTGATCGCAATCACTTCATTATACATCTCAAGAAATATTCTTTCTCGGATAGGAGTCCATTTAAAATTATCTCCGCTCTACATATTGTAAAAATTCTCAAATGTATTTTTCACGTTATTATAACTACGCTATAAATTATAAAAATAAATATAAATTATTTTACCCGTGCTGATGTTTCTGTGGGTATACTTGTATCTCTTTCGACGGAGGAATTTGTGTTTTGACGGCGGTTAGACAACATATCTACAAATTTAAAAATAAAATTAATAATTTATTTTATTTTAACAATGAACTATTATATTTATCCATAAAACCAAAAGTTAATTTTTGATTATGTCAATATTAAATATTTCATAGTAATTAAATGTTTATTATATCATATATATGTATTACAATTTAATTATTTATACTCATACATTTACATTGATATACAATTAACTATAACTAATAACATGTATTATTATAGTTAAATAACATAATATGAAAAATTAAAATTATTTAACTTGCATGTTAATAATATAAAAACTACTATACACATATTTATTTTTGAAATGAAATATATATATCTAACATCAAATAACATGAAAGTTTTAGGATATATTTTTCAACTATTTTCCTTATTTTTGGTTCACAAATTTTATTATTAATAACAATAAATTCAATATTTTAATTTATATTTATAGAAAAATAATATAAAAACTTACTATAGTTCTTACTATAGTTTGTACTTTGTTCAATTTTATTTAAATTAAATTTTATGATTTACACTAAATTATTTAAATAATCTAAATGACCAGGAAACTAAATATAATCATACAAATTTATAGAGTTTATTATAATATTATATTTTGCACATATTTAAAAATAATTATACAAATATTATTGAATTCTAACTATATTTATAAGTATAATCATTATGTTTATTATTAAATTTGTATGTATTATTGTTATTTGTTACAAAACATATAGATAATACAATGAAAAATTTAATCATACCTTGGGTGAATAGGTGACAAAGTTTTTTTTTCCTTTTCCTCAAGAAGTTTTCACGTTTTTTTTTTGTGTTTGTAGAATACTTGTAAACTCATATAGGAGTATACTTTTATAAAGTAACTAAACCATGAATATATATTATCACTTGCTTTGGAACATGTGTCATAGTAAATTTGCATGTCATATACCTCCTTCCTCTTGCGTTTCATCCACACACGTTTCTTCTTTCTTTTTTCACTAAAAGACAAAAAAAATTCAGTATTTCGGCCCATCCACAATAATTTATGTAAACTATAAATTATGATGAATGGTAACTTCTGTGTGGTTCATCTGCTTTTCTTGAAAAGTTCGGTTCCTCTTCTTATCCATTCAAGCCATAAAACAGCTTGTTTCAATAGCTGGTTTCTATAGACACTTTCTCATGCTTATTTTGGTCTGTTCATCTCTCAAACATAGGAAAAGGTATCCAGGTGATTAAAAGTTACCTACTCACACTCAACAATATAAAAAGTTATCCATTCTACAATAAACTCTATATTTTACTATACACTTTATTGATACTCATAAATGTTCCAAAGTTATCATTTCACACACATTCCACTCATATGATTTTCATCGACTCATTTTTATATTGACTCATTAGTATTACAAAATAATTATTTTTTAAAAATTAAATATTATCTCAAATTTTGACAAACATTTTTTTATGCTCTACAGGGACACCGTGAAATCTTATTAAAATCTAAGAAATCACATATAATATATTTGACTTAATATAGCATATACAAAGAAACAATCGGTTTTAAAACACAAATGCTTCAACGAGTAATATTTGATTATAAATCAATGTGGATTTTGTTGATTTGTTATTTCTGGATTTTACCAAATGTATAATTAACAGATTTTAATAGTGCAAGGTTGTAGAGTAATAAAAATAATTTATCCCAAAAAAAAAAGATTTTTATTTAACAAAGAAATCCAAATCACACAAAAATGAGCGGACACTGCCATAGATTCACCTTACTACGTGGTCTGAGCTAATTGGTTCGTCTCTTATACTATACCGACGCCCAAAGAAGCATCGTGGAATCGATTTCTTCACTTCTCGGTCAGTGTAGCCAGCCCTTCAAACTCTCGTTTACTTATAATTCTCCATTTTCTTGTCGTACCTGCACACCACATGTTCGACGAAATTACTAAACGATTTACTCGTTGTCACTTCTTTGGATCTTCCTTTCAAATCGTCACAAATTTCCCTAAATTTTGCAGGGCCTGAAGAAAGTAGTCATTTTGAGCATATTTCTGATTCGGGGTCGTCATCACAAGTCAACATGCTTCTGGTTTATCCTCAGCCAATTGATTTTTCTGCCAGAGGCTCTTATGCACTTTGCTTTCAGGTTTCAGTTTTCATCTCCTGTAACTTTAATTCTTAGTGATTCAATCTTGAGGTTGATGCTACATTTTTTTCTATTATATGCAGATTCCTAAAAGAGAGTGTTCAGTGAAGTTAAGAACCTTGGTTTGTTTCAATCAGAAACCTACAAAGCACACAACCTTCAAGAAACGACAAGAGTTTACACAAAATGTGGATCTTCCTCCTATTTTACCAAAGAACAAGAAAAAACCTTATCCTATTCCTTTTAAGAAAATTCAAGAAGAAGCTAGGAAAGATAAGAAACTTGCTCAGATGGGTATTGAGAAACAATTGGATCCTCCCAAAAATGGATTGCTAGTTCCCAATCTTGTCCCTATGGCGTATCAAGTGATTGATAATTGGAAGTTGCTGATTAAGGGTTTAGCAAAGCTTCTCCATTTTGTTCCTGTCTTTGCTTGTAGTGAATGTGGAGCGGTTCATGTGGCTAATGCCGGTCATAACATTAGGGATTGTAATGGTCCAACGAATTCACAGCGGCGTGGTTCTCATTCATGGGTCAAAGGTACTATTAATGATGTTCTTACTCCTGTTGAGTCGTATCACATGTATGACCCTTTTGGGCGGCGGATAAAGCACGAAACACGATTTGACTTTGAAAGAATCCCAGCTGTTGTTGAGCTATGTATACAAGCTGGAGTTGAGATCCCGGAGTATCCTTCTCGTAGAAGAACACAACCAATAAGAATGATCGGGAAGAGAGTGATTGATCGAGGTGGATATGTTAGAGAGCCTAATAAGCCTCAGACATCATCGCCATTATTATCTCCACTAGCTGAGCTTGACACACTTGGTGTTTGTGAGAGGTATCCACCTCCCACACCAGAGGAGATACCTCAGATAGCACAGGAAACAATGGATGCTTACGAAAAAGTGAGATTGGGAGTGACGAAATTGATGAGGAAATTCACAGTGAAAGCATGCGGATATTGCTCTGAAGTGCATGTAGGACCATGGGGGCATAGTGTGAAGCTGTGCGGAGAATTCAAACACCAATGGAGAGATGGGAAGCACGGATGGCAAGATGCTCTTGTGGATGAACTCTTTCCTCCAAACTATGTATGGCATGTGAGAGACCTTAAAGGAAATCCGCTTACCGGAAATCTCAGGAGGTTTTATGGTAAAGCCCCTGCTTTGGTTGAGATTTGTATGCATAGCGGAGCTCAGGTTCCTCAACGCTACAATGCAATGATGAGGCTTGACATTATAGTTCCTGATTCACAGGAAGCCGATATGGTTGCATAGGTCTTTAGACATGTCCATTGTAGAACACCATTGTTAGGATAAAGAAGTATGGTTGATGATGGAATAAGCTGGCTAGTTACGATCTTTCTTTATGTGGGACATTATAAATCTTGTCATATAGTGTATTTTGCAATTTGGGTATAAAATATTTCGAAACTTGTGTAGAAACAACCTGACAGAGAATAATAAACAACTTGCTGGCTTTAAATATAATTTTAAGTTTCTGTTATCGACATCTCATCTGTTCTCTGTTATTATAATGGAGACTATCTCATTGGTCCTTTTTTAATTTGAATCCATGTTTTAGAAAGTTTGCAAAGATGTTTTGATCCAACCATTTTTTGTTTGACTAACCAAACGATGGAAAAAGATTTCTCGTCAATGTGGAAGGAGGAGGAAGAAGAAGAAGAAGATAACAGGAATGAAAAATCTACGGAAGGGACGAATTATATATCAGGGGAGATGATGAAGAAGGTGAGCTTCATGGCTGCTCCAATGGTAGCAGTTTCTGTTTCTCAGTTCCTCCTTCAAGTCATCTCTATGGTCATGGCTGGTCATTTGGATGAGCTCTCACTCTCAGGCGTTGCAATAGCCACTTCCCTCACCAACGTCACAGGTTTCAGCGTACTTTTTGGGTTGGCAGGTGCGTTAGACACCCTCTGCGGTCAAGCTTTTGGAGCAGAACAATTTGCAAAAATTGGTGCATACACATACAGCTCAATGCTCTGTCTTCTCTTCTTCTGTTTCCCAATATCTCTTTTATGGGTTTTCATGGACAAACTCTTGGACCTCTTCCATCAAGATCCTCTTATCTCTCAATTAGCTTGCAAATACTCAATTTGGCTCATACCGGCTCTGTTCGGATACGCTCTTCTTCAACCTATGACTCGCTATTTCCAGTCACAAGGATTGGTTCTTCCTCTCTTCTTGAGCTCTCTTGGAGCTCTCTGTTTTCACATTCCCTTTTGTTGGCTTCTTGTCTATAAACTGAGATTTGGAATCGTTGGTGCCGCTTTGTCCATCGGCTTTTCATATTGGCTCAACGTATTTCTGCTTTGGATTTTCATGAGAAAGTCAGCTTTGCATCGTGAAATGAAAAATCCTCGTTTGCAAGAAATCATCTCGAGCATGAAGCAGTTCATTGCCCTCGCGATCCCCTCTGCAATGATGATATGGTATATTACATTACATATCCACGTCCAAGAAAAAAACGATCTTGGCAACCTTTTAAGCTTTTTGATCTGATCTGATTTTCAAATGGATCTTAAAACTCTTTTTTTTTTCTTCTGCTCGGTCTAAATAAAGCCTTGAATGGTGGTCCTTTGAGCTTCTACTACTAATGTCTGGACTATTACCAAACTCAAAGCTCGAAACATCGGTGATATCCATTTGGTATGTATATATATATATCATTTTTTACAAATTCAAACATTCAATAAGCGTTGTGATCTTTCTAACTTCATTCATGGAGCAGCCTCACAACATCGGGTCTGCATTATGTTCTGGTGAATGCGATAGGAGCAGCTGCAAGGTTCTATAGATTTCTAATGTTCGCAAGAATCTATTTTTGCTTGCAAATTTATTTTAACGAAAACTATAAACAACATGTACCTTTTGAAATTTTATTTGCAAACGGACCTTCTCACTGTTTACTGTTTCAAAAACCCTTCTCATGGATTCTGTTTGAAAATAAAATTTCAAAGGGGTGCAAAATAAAAATGTTCCCTTTATTTTAAGCTCTGAACCAACTTTTTTGTCATTATAGCACATATGTCTCAAACGAGCTAGGAGCTGGAAATCCACAGGCAGCTCGAGCAGCGGCTAATTCTGCTATTTTCCTAGGTGCTGTTGATGCAACCATAGCAAGCATCGCTCTTTATGATTACCGAAGACGCTGGGGTTATATATACAGCAGCGAGATAGAAGTAGCTCAATATGCAACACAAATCACACCAATTCTTTGCCTATCCATTTCAGTTAACAGCTTTATTGCCGTGATCTCAGGTGACATGATAGTAGTTTATTACTTGAAAACCAAGAAAAGTAAATTCATCTATAGAGTTATTACATTTCTCAGGGGTTGTGAGAGGAATGGGGTGGCAACATATAGGAGGTTATTCAAGCCTAGGAGCATATTATCTTGTCGGAATCCCATTGGGGTCGATCTTGTGTTTTGTCATGAAATTGAGAGGGAAAGGACTTTGGATTGGTATACTAACAGCTTCCACTCTCCAACTCTTTGTTCTTGGTCTTGTCACTTTCTTCACTAATTGGGAAAAAGAGGTATATAATATTAACTCATCTTCTTCGGTTATTCTTATCTTTACAGTTTTGAATTTACTTTTGGATTGGGTTTCAGGCAATGAGAGCTAGGGACAGAGTATTTGAGATGACACCCCAAGTCAAAGGCAACTCAAAAACAGAAAATATACCACAAGAGGATGCACAAAATTTACTTAATGATATTTCAGAAACTGTATAAGAATAAGTTTTCTACTTAATGATACTGGCCGTGCTGAAATATTTGTGGCGTAGTTGTTGTATATGAAACATAGCGAGCTCTCTTCCCGGTGGTGCCACATCAGCGCAAGAGAACTTTACACATGTCCATCTTAAAAATTTTAATAGACCTTCTCTTTCGATTGTTTTGAATTTCGTTCTGTTCTTTTCATCTTCTCTAACAGGTATAGTTATCTTCTTTCAAACATTAATGTATGAAGTTGAATTTCCTCTCCTTTTTGTCCTTTTGGCTTTCGATAGTCTTTTACTTTTCAATTCGTCATTCTTAGTATCTGTGTTGAAGAAATCCACTCTCGCTGCAAGGAGAAAGAAGCAAAGAAGGTTGAGTTTCAGACTAGACTCATATTTACATCTTATATGTGAGTACGCATGTCAATGAGATGAAAGACTCATAGTAAATATGAAAGAACTTGAGCTCCCTACAAATGGTGATACAACCGCGCTAAATAAGCTAACATTGTTCCATCTTTAAAATGTTAATAGACTTTTTTATTTCAATGTATACACATATTCTTTTAGACATTAATGTCTAAAGTTGAATCTCTTCCTTTTCTTGTCTTTTCGATTTCTTATATGATAATTTCATCAATCATCCTATCAAGGCTCATGTTAGTGTTTCATGCGTAAATACCATCGGGTTATTAGCAACAATTTAAGCTTATGTTAGCACACACATGTATATAAACTCTAGGGTGTACAATTTTACTAATTAACTAGGGGAGGTACCCGCGCCTTGCACGGGTGAATACATCCGGTTAGTCTTTTAATCAAGTAATCTGATTTCTATGATTTTAAACGAATCATTGAATAAAATCTATAAATATTTTTGTTTTGAAAATCAATTAGAAAGAATTTAAATTAGCAAAATAGTTACACATAAATTCTAGATAATAAAATACTAATATAACACCATTGAATCATCAAGAAATTAACCATATTTGTATTTGGAAGCTTCACTTTCATGGTCTTCTAGTGCTGCCTGACAGATCAAGAAAATAATTTTTCACTGGAGATATAAAAGTAAACATATCATATAAACTGGTATAGTTTATTAGAGGGAACTAGTACATACCTTTTGATGTTTTGTAATATCTCTTTGTAAACAACATTACATGTAGTTCTTTGCGGCTTCCCTTTTTCATCAGTTATCAAGATTTTAAGACCTTTTCTTGACTTTACTCTAGATAAGACAACATATAGCTGACCATGAGAGAAAACCGGTATAGGAAGATAAAACCCAACGTTTTCTAGGGTTTGCCCTTGACTTTTATTTATGGTCATGGCAAACGCAATCACAATTGAAAATTGCCTTCTTTTCATCTTGAATGGGAATTTTATTTCTAGTGGTGATATAAACATTCTCGGAATCAAGACTTTTCTAATCTCATCATCTTCATTTGTGATTATTATTGCTTGAATCACATGATCTGCCAATTTAGTTATTTGGAGTCTTGTACCGTTTCATAAACCTTCCTCTGGGGCAATATTCCGAAGGAGCATAATTGGTATGCCAACCTTCAGCCGCAAGTCATGGTCAGGTAATCCTAAGACATTGACACTGTTCAAAAAGTCTTGAGAATAAACTATTTGATCAGCTTCAGTACCTTCTGTTGGCTCAATACTATCAGAGCTTAGGTGGCTTTTTTCATCACCTAGGCAAGATAAAAGTGTTAAATTGAATTAAAATAATTGTATTATAAATAGTTGATCATATTATCTTCGAAACTTTCGAGCATGAAATCATTGATTAATTATATCAACGTCTTTGTTAGTTGGACTCAATATAGCTCTTTGTCGTAGGAAAAGACGATCTTTTGATTTATTATAGGCTTCACCATAAACTGCTTTCACTATTGCTTCTATTGGTTTATCACAATCTGTAATAAGAAGATCTCTAGGTATATCAATATCCACCTCATCTGAATTAGGTTCATTGAGTTTTCCTTCACCAACATCCAATATCCATTTAGAAAACGTTTTGAGCTTTTCTGCATCTTCTTGTCTAATATTTCCTAGTAGATGCATGTTCTTCGTTAAGGTAAGAAGTGTGCAATCTTTCTAAAGCTTTAACGAATTAATAGCAGCAATAACAGTCATCTCTCTTCTAGCTCCGGGGATGACAGGTAGGGTTTGTCTAAAACCGCCACCAACCACAACAACTTTCCCTCCAAAGGGTTTTACAGAACTACATTTCACAACATCACGCATTGTCCTATCCAAAGTCTCAAAACAGTGTTTGCTCATCATCGGTGCTTCATCTCAAACTATGAGTTTGGCTAATTTTACTAACTCCGCTAGGTCAGACCCTGCATCTATCTTGCAAGTGGTGAATTCATTTTGGTTAAGTGGTAGGCCAAACCTAAAATGTGTTGTTCTTCCTCCTGGTAAAACACATATCGAGAGAAGTACCGGGTATTGCCAAAAATTGAATAAACAACCTTATAGCCCGGGCAAGGCTCGGATACATCAAAACTTGGTCATCCATAATGAATTCAAACACTAAATATTAAAAAGACCTGCATAAAATTGGTAATCCACCATAATAAAAAATTAAATTATGTTTAAAGCTTATTTAAAAAGTTATTTTATGTTAAATCCTATAAAATTTATGGAAAAGTTTTAATCATCAGCCTGTTTAAATAATGTGCTTACGAAGACTTTGTTAGCGCACATAATTTAGTTTTAACATCTTCTTTATTACATTATATATCCTCCATTTGTATTTCTCTTGAGTGAGATGTGAGGCAACACTGTACTCAAAGAAATAAAACCGCGTGCTCATCACCATGGGTATGAAAACCGTAAAACCCACAGAGATTTTCACCATACCCTGTACAGATCAAAACCAAGTTTTAAAGAGGTTTAGATGATGAAATAAACATCTTAAATGTAGTGTGGTAAACTCAATGTGATAAAAGAATCAGAATTCGACATGAATTGAAGAGTATTCTCTGAACATTTTTGATAGCGTACTGAAAGACAGCATTATCCAAATCACAACTTTCAAGGGAAATCCACATTCCGCGATGAAACTTTTGTACCATCCTTTCCAAGAAATTAGATTTTACGACATGTTTGATTTTACACAGAGTGGCCACTAAAGCATACGAAAATTCATCTCTCTTACCTATTTTGTATCTCGAAGACCTCATTTTTTGCTCTTCAAAGTGGTGTATTTAAGGCCATAGGTGGAAATGAAACCTACAAATTCATGTTGATAAAGGCATTCGAACGTATACTTCTCAATTGTTGAGTCCTCCTATCTTGCCGTCGCAAATTTACTCACCATTCCTTGCAAATTTCATTTAAATATATAAGTAAGTTTAGATTTCTCATCACAATTCAGAGATAGTTGCACATTTTGGTTTCGGGCTTGGGAGGATTATGAGCTTCGCCTCACAACCTCTTGGTATTTAAAAATAAAAAAAAAAGTTTAGACTTATCATCACAATTCAGAGATAGTTGCACATTTTGGTGTTTATACCTTAATGGCTTATTGAGTGAATATAACATATTATAACATACCAAAAATCTCCCTCATGATTTTCTAACACTTCAAGCTAATTAAAGTTAATTTTCCAATCCGCTGTGTCCACCCGTGAGGAGGTACCATGAGTTGCTAACGGTTTGTGCTTCTAGATAGTTGTTTCATAAGCATTAACCTCACAACAATCTGAAAAAATGTCACAAAATTTAGAAAGTAATTATATTACAACAACATGCTAAGAAACTCACAACACCAATCGAAATTTTTGCAACAAAACATTAAGACTCCAAAACTCACTTATAATAACAGATGCATCATATCTTCTCACGAAACAAAAATAAATATTCCTCAAACATGTTGAAGTTTAAAAAATTATATGTTAAAAGAGAGAACCTCGGGCACAAGCATTCTTAGCAAAGAGGTCGGCAAAGATGTTTGAGCTACGAACATTAAATGAAACAGAAAAAGCAGGAAAACATAGTTTAAGAGAAATAAAAAAAAAGAGTTATCCAATTCAAATGGAAAAGACAGCCAAATTGACGGTTTGTTTCTTTGACCAGTTAAATCTTATAATTAGTTAATCTTACATTGATGGTAGTTTCATTCAGTACAGATTTACAGCTTTTTGTTTTGACTCTTCCTCAATCCAAAGGCACACGTTTTAGCCCTCGTGAGCCGAGGTAACACCAAATAAACTTTGCTTTAAAATGTAACAGAGGTAGAGACAAACCAAGTTCCGAACAGGTGAAAACATTGGTTCTCTTGTTATCTTTACACAATCTTCATCTTCTCTAGCTTCTGTGCCTCTCCGAAGTCTCTAAGAATTTTTTTCATCCTCTCTGATACTTCAGCTGCAAGAAAATCCTCACATCTCCTTCTCCAACTTTAACGTCATATTGTTCTTGACCATCCTTACTTTTCTGTTTTGTCTTTTTTTTTTTGTTTCTGTGACTTACTTCTGCTTTACTTCCTGATCCAAAGATGTTAGTTTTTTGGAGAGGAGGTAACGGAGTGAAGCCAGTCTTAGAGGCAGAGTCTTCAGGGATTGTCACTTTCTTGGCTTACAATCAATATTAATCTTCTTGCTATCATCATAAATATTGATCGTCAGATCTGATTAATACAAAAAACACCAAGTGTTTGAACTGGATTGTAAAACATTTCAATGTACTTGTGCTTTGCTTTCTTTTGATCTTTGTTCACCTGTTTCAAAAATCCATAAATGCTTCCCATCTTCAAAACTCTGCATAAATAAAGTACCTATGAGGAATAGTTTCGGGGGATTCATTCGCTTCCGGTAGATGAAATTCGACAGAGTCAGGGACCTGGCATAGGGTTCTAATAGCTTGAAGGTTCTCCTTCGATGGTCCAGACCTATAGTACGGTCCGTATTGATCGTTAGGTTGAGTACACAAAATCGGTGGGGCGTTCATAGGGTCCATCTGGGGATCTGACGCGATACTAGGAATCGGAGAATCTGAAATAATTGTGTCTTCTGAAGGACGAATAATAGATTCAGACATAATTTTTGAAAGAAGGATGGAGTTCAGAAAAATCTACTTTGATTGAAGAAAAGACAGTCGAGACGACTGAAGTTCTTAGTTGAAAGATTCAAAAGGAGATTAACACAGCAGTAAAGAGGAAGTTGAGGAGTTTCCCGTAAACTTAATTTAAAACGTATATACTTAAGTCCTCCAAGCCGGACAGTGGCTCACAGGACTTGGGGGGCAAATGTTGATACTGGATCCGTACCAAGGATCTACTCTCTCCAGATTACGACACATGTTATTGTATTTAATACATTAAAAAGTTAGCAGATAATTCGGAATAAGAAGAGCAGGCGAACTAAGCAAGAGCTCGGAAAAGAGGAGTAAGATCCAGGGAGTAGCGAAGCCACGTGGAGGAGGAAGCGAGCTAAGCCAAAGACTGTCCGCGAAGCGAGGTAGAACTGCTCATCGGAAAATATCTCATTCAAAAGCGAGAACGTTACGACATTAAACCGATAGCTTACAGGAGAATGATAGAATTAATTATTCATTATTCTTAGCATTTATTCACTATTGGGGGGGGGGGGGGGTAATTGCATTATCGAGTCTAACAAAGTAATACTAGATTACTTATGATTCTACTTTTTGTTATAGGAAACCGTTAGAGGGATCTAGAGGGCTACGGAACGATAGGACCCCGGAGTAGATTGGTGCCTTATGCTAAAAATGTATGTTAAATGATGTGTATTGTATTTTGGGCATTAGGCCTTGGCCAAATACTACTTATATTTTGGATAAATGTTTGTAAAATAACTTTCTATGAAATAAATGGGATTTTTCTACTTAAAAAGCGAATCATAGTTGGTATAGGTCCTGTCCGGACCAACATAACGCTAAGGAAATTGAACGGGTTGCAAAGTCTTGTTCATGATCCGAAGTGGGATAATGACCGGAACAGATTGATTTAAGTATTGATTCGTTTCTGACCTCAATTGAAACGTTCTGGTTAAATTATCATGTAGTGACTATGGATGGGTTGTGACTAGTCCGGTCATAGAGTTGTCTGTGGTTGCTACAATCACTCTATCCATCTTTTCTCCAAAAATTCCTTTTTAACTCCATGTTTTTCCGAGTAATTTCTCGAAAATGATAGACTTTCTCATTCACTTGACTTCACTGAATATTTTTGCCTGTTTCCCTTTGCTCCTTAACTTTTGGTCATGAAACTCCTCGATCCTTCCACTACCCGTCTTTAGGTAAGGAAGTGGGTCATTACATTCTCCCCTCCTTATTAGAATTTGTCCTCGAATTCTTTCTTGCTTCATTTTACTTAACTGATTTCTTCTTTATCCCTTCTTGGCTATCCATGTATTCAGTTTGATCTTCTTCTTGGTCACTCTTGGTTTCCTCCTTATTCCCTTGTGTCCATCTTCTTCCTTTGTGCCACTCCTCGGGTATACTCAATAATTCTCGAACTAACAACCGTGCATTCAAACAACTACCACTCAACAATATACGCATTCCACGACGAGTTGAACAAAAAGATATACGCTGGAAACCATCAAACCGAACCTTGACCAAACGTTGACCGGCATTGACCGGCGAGTCAACGGTTGTACAAAACCGAGCAACATGTCTATCTTTCCGCATAAGTAGCATCTTCGAGGATCAAATGATGATTTCCCACGTCCTCCTTGATTATTGTTTCCACCTCTTCCCTAGTTGTTGTTCTGTCCACGTATGCTTGGTACATGCTCCTTCTTGCTTGAGCCTTGACCCGCTTGCTCACCATTCTTAGCTCGTACGGTAAGTGGATGAATTCCAGTTATTTGCTCTATCATTTCATGTTCTCTTTTGATGACGTCCTCCATTATCACACCTCGCTCCACTAATTCATCGACATTCATATGGTTTACGGACATGAGTCTTCCTTGAAAATTTGGTCAACAACATATGCTGAAAAATCTACATTTTTATTAACTATAAATATTATATGGTAATTTAAAAATAAGATCAAACAAATATGATAGAAGAATCATAATTTTAAATTTTAACAAAATTTTTCAAATATAATAACTTAAAATAAATAATATGGTATAACTAGTGAAATTAGATATTAAATCTTAGATTTTCAATTTTGATTGGTTAACAATTTTTAAAAATATATAATTTAATTTTCGTCTATAATTAATAAGGAAGAGAAAGTGAGTTTATTTATTTGGACACTATAATTATTTAAAATATTTTTTATGATTTTTTGTTTAAATACTTTAATTTTTTATTACTATTGTAGCTTTAAGGATTTTATTTAAAAAACACTAACAAATGGCATTTCATGTTTTTACAATTTTAAGATCTTTTTTTACAAAATGTGCTTCGGAGTAAATAGTTTAGATATACATAACCGGGCCTAAACGGACTTGACAGATTAACCCATTTACCGTTACTCAAACCCGTTTAGTTAACACTTAGCAGGTCAACCTGTTTATGATTTATTAAATAAACCGAGTCTAAACAAGTCAATCCGTAGTATGTGAAACATGACATACTCATATGAAACCTAACTGTAGTCTTGTCTGTATATAGGCATGTGGCTGTACTACCAAATTATAAAGTTACTATAACTTAATATTTCACTTGCAAAATTTTAATCATTAGAGAGAGAACAATAGTCTATTAGTTTTACATCTAGTTGCTAAAATGACAAACCTAGAACCCTAATTTATTCTCTTCAAGGAAGAAAAACACAAGCCGAGTAGGGTCATAAGCCGAACATTACTACTAATAAACACAAACAAGCAAGCTCAAGAAATGGAGTTTTCGAAGAGTTCAATCGTCGATCAAGACTCCTAATTCTTGTTGTTGAGATCTTTGAAAACAGGGCTGTCCAGTGCAACGCCCATTGCATTCAAGCCATTGTCCACATAGATGGTTGCACCGGTTATAGCAGAGGCTAGTGGAGATGCCAAGAAAGCTGCCGCATTCCCAACTTCCTCTGCGGTCAGTGTTTTCTGAATAGGTCCATTATTGTAAGAATATTCAATCATTGTGTCTATGAAACCAATTGCTTTCGCTGCTCGGCTTCCCAAAGGGCCTGAAAAACCAGAAACAATAGTACTCTTTCCTAAGTTAAATTTGTACGGACTACGCATGAGCGTACGAGAGGAAGATGAATTTACCCGCAGAGATGGTGTTGACTCTAATGTTCTGTTTCCTTCCAGCTTCAAATGCAAGAACCTATGATGAACACAGAGTTGGACTAAGAAAGAGCTTATTATAGTTTATGAATACTATTTAACCAGAAATGAAAACTGACCCGTGTATCGCTCTCTAGCGCGGCTTTAGCAGAACTCATACCTCCACCGTAACTGCACAGAAAATGAAAAGAGATGCTTGTAAAACCGTGTATACACGAGAATACATGGCCACTGTTAGTTTGTATAAGTTAAGATCCTTACCCAGGAATGATTCTTTCAGAGGCAATATAAGTAAGAGATATTGAAGCACCTCCTGAAACATTCATCATAGAGAAACAAATTATAAAAACATAACTATAAAAAGAATAAGAGACATACTAAATATTGTTACATGCCTGGATTCATAATTGGCAGAAAATGTCTAAGCAAGGAAACAAAGGAGTAACTCGAAGCAGAGATAGCAGCGAGATATCCTTTCCTTGATGTCTCAAGAAGAGGTTTACTAACCTAAAACCATAGGTGCAAACCATTAGGGAAAAGTTACACTTAAAAATGTAAATCAGTAAGAAGATATGAGTTCTCCTCTACCTCTGGCCCATTTGCAAGGGAATGTACAAGAATATCAATGCTTCCGAAATCGTTTTTCACACATTCAGCAGCTTCCTGATTTAAGCAACAAAAAGCAAGTTCATACATTTATATTCTGGCATGAACTAGAAATGTAAAATCATTCTTTATCTCTGATCTATACCTGTACAGTCCAGTTTGATGATCCTGCATATCGCTTATTCGCTTTCACCTGAAAAATGTAACATACAGTTGGAATATTAACAGTTCCATAGGTCGATGACAAAGCTAACTAATACATTTAAGTCTCCTTACATCTTCAGGCACATCTTCAGGATTATCAAACACAGCATCCAAAGCATAAACCTTCTTGATCTCCATCAATGACCCGTCCGGCAACCTAAATATAAATGAATAGAAAAATCAATGTCACACTATATGAAATATATATGAAATAAGTCCTTACACTCGTGACTGGTCGAATTTTCCACGTCTCAAGCTTGTCTCGAAAATATTAAGTGCCTACAAAGACCACTCAAAGGTTATAGTATATTTAGTAACTGAGGAAACTTAAAGAAGCTGAAAAACGAATGTGATAAGAGTATGAAATAACTTACAGGAACCCATGTCCCAACCAAGATTTCAGCTCCAGCAGCAGCAAGAGATTTAGCTATGGCCCAACCATATCCATTGTCATCAGCTATACCAGCAATGAAAGCTCTTTTCCCTCTCAAATCAATAGGAAGACCAGAAGAAGAAGCCTTAGTTTCACTAGATTCAGACATGGCCTTTGCGGAAAAGGGTCTTTTAGAGGTTGGAACAGCACTGTGGTTTTGGTTTCTCAAACATCCAAGATTCAATAAATGGCGAGTGCTGGTAAGTTTATC
>CM051387.1:7245219-7260800 GCA_028015245.1 Cardamine occulta | reverse complement strand
CCACGACGTGTTTCCAGGATTGACACCAACATTGTAGCTCCCTGCTTTAACAACTTTGCTAGTAGTAGAAGAAGCGATGCTTGGCCTTCTTGTAGCAGCAATTTGCAAGCTTGAAGCTGCTGTTGCTGCCATTCTCACAATCTTTCTAATTTTTCTATGCAAAATTGTAAGAACAACAAGTCAAGAACCGAAATATCGAGATATTTTTGAACATTCACCGTAAGTAGACACAATGAGGTTTTTTTTTTTCTAATACACAATCTAAAGTTTATAAATTGTTAAAACAAATTATAAGAATCAAGATTCAACCTTATAGCCAATGCATTTACAAAAAAAAACACATAAATTAGAGATAAATCTCAATCTATAGAATAAAACCAAAAAGCCTAAATCACATTTGCCCTTTTTCTAATGATTTTTGATTAGAATACACACAAAAAAAAAAGTTCACATTTTTGTTTCCACATTTGTTGATAAAGAATCAAATCAATTCAGAAAACGCATTCACAAACCAGACCCTAACCAAGAAATCGCATTAGATTTTTCCCACTCAAAACAAAGACACAAATGGAGAACAAGAGAAAGAGATGATAGAGATACCTGTTCGAGCCTCAGAGAGAGATCGAAGCGAACACAAATGGTTGTTATGAAAGTGAGAAGGGCTTCGATGAGATCGAGGCGAAAGTTAAGTGATATGTGAAGTTTTCGACATATTTCAAAACCGATCGGTTCTGTTATTAAACCGGAAATTTTCTTTTAACTTTGAACCGCATTAGGATTTTTTTTTGGAAAAATGCAAAAAAGAAAAACAAAACACTAAAAAATTGAGGTGTAAATAAAAACCCACATTTTTTAATCTAGTTCAATTTAAACCCTGCTGTTTTTACTGTTAAATCATTAAAAGAAGAAAAAACACATCGTTTTAATTCATACAAAGGATTTTTATTTTATAATTTTAAAACCTAAAATCAAAGGGGTGATTTTGTGTGATTTGAGTTGAAATGATATATCATATTATATTGAAACATGAATATAAAATTTAAAAAATCAGTGTTATTGGATATATGATTTACAAATATCACTTAAAATTTTGTGTTATAATTGAGTAAATGATTTTAAAAAATACTTCATATTCACTGTTATTGGAAATGTTTAAACTTGAATTATTGTGATTTTAATAATTTGAGGAATTTTAGAAGAACGATTCTTAGTAAAAAATACAAAGAGCCAAATCTCATGATTTTACGTGGGATTAGAGAGAATTTTAATATCAAATCATAACAATTTCTTTAAAACATTGGTCTAAAATTTTATTAACTTGGTATTGAACTTGGTAGAACTTGAAATTTGGAGATTGTTAATGCTTATGTTATCTGTCAGGGAGTATAGTTTAAGGGTTCATGCTTGTGTATATTGCAGGACTATGAAAATGCTATATCCAGGTGGGAATACTCACGTAGTTCAACTAATATCAAGGTGGTCATTGCTGAAGAAAAATCATATTGACATATTTATGGCTGGAGAATACAGTGGAAATATACAATTTCATATTTTCATCTGAAATTGAAGGGAGTAGTGATAAGAAGTTGTTGAATAAGGATGAAGATTTTGAGGAGTGGCGTGGATGTATGGATGGAAAAAAAGTAAGAGACATCTATGTTGTGAGAAGTGATGATCCAAATCTTGAAGGGTTTAGGTGTTTGGGGTGAGAATGAAGTAGAGAGAGTTCGATATTATGGAGATAATGACTAGTCCATTCTCTATTGGACAGGTTTTTGAGACCAAATATTAAAGCTTCAAGAGAGTTGTGGAGAGGTATGCATACAGTTGGAGGACAATTGAACATTAATTGGTTTTAAGAAATCTAAAGGCAAGAAAGTATGTCATATGCATGTTTCCTCCATTCGAACTACTTCATGACTTAGAAAAACATTTCAATATAAACAACCAAACTAAAAATGGCTTCAATCGTAGAAGACAAAGCAAATTCTCATATATAATATCACTACTGGGGAATCAAATTCTAATCAGCATATAACTATCTACTAGCATATCTATAAAGATTAACCAATCAAAGTCAAGACTGATCAAAATTTCAAATAAAAATGAAATGGTAATTACATAAATAAAGGAACAAGACTCATTAGACGAAAGGTATTACAACTCTACATAGTGTCCAATAACTTCACAAATCACTCTTTATTTTGGATGATGTCTCTTAGAAAACTTGTTTTCATAGGCAAATTTAATTCATTAGTAAACCAAATCGTAGTATGTAAATATGCCACATTTATAATTAATTTTGTATTTTTATTTATTTTAGGTTTTTGTGATTGATTCTAGTTTGATCACGGGATGAGGATAATGTAAGCAGTGCATAGTTTGATCACGAGTTCATGAAGGCGTAAACATAATAGTTTTAAGAAAAAGGTCTTCATTTAATTATTCCATTGACGTAAAACCTTAAATCCATCTTAGTAGTTTGATAATTAACTTAGTAATTCGTAGCCTCATTGGCATACGAGACTTGAAGCTTAGACCACACTTTCCTCTCAGCCAAGTCAGTGGAATTACATTGTGTTGGGAGAGGAGCCGTTCCTTGGTATGAATTGCAGACTATGGACACCAACTCACTAAAATTCTGTATCCCAAATAACACAAAAAAAAAAAACATTTAAAGACATTTTCAGTTGTTGAAAAATGTATATAAATGAAAAAAAGTGTTACTATAATGTAGTTCAATATTACGTCATAGAGTGGAACGGTGTTGACTATAACCCACGGTACGAATTCATGTTCCGGGTTTAAGCTTAAAGTCTTGTTTGCATACCCAAGCATGAGCTGCAATTAATACAAAAAAATTATAAGATTATTGTCATTATACAGTATTTTATACTTTTTAGATATACCTTTGTGGAGAGATCACTATTGTAACAAGCATTGATGTCATCTGCAGCGCCATTGAAACATGATGATTCCCAGTCTTCTGTGTAATTTTCAACGCACCGTATGAACGCGTATTGCAATTTCTGCGTTCCAAAACCATTGTAAAACTAAATTCTAACAATTATTTTTGTCTTAATCCACCAAAATTATTAGAAATAAAAGTAATCATTATATACCGGATCGGGATAAGTTGCTATAATGCAAGCTTCAATCTTGTTTAGTTTACATTCCTCTTCACCATGCTGCACAAATTTTTCCAAACATAATTAATTAGTTTAATTAAGATAAAAAAACATATACAAAGTGATTTTTTTATATTATATAAAAGTGATCTTAATCATATAAAAATAGGAACAATAAGGATGAGATAATTGAAAAGAACCTGGCAAATGATGGTCTGATTATCAGAGAGTTCAGCATTACCGAATGGAACAAAATTGACATCAGTGATTATGTCGAGATCGGAGTCAAAGAATTCGACTAGAGTATTGATGATGAACTGCTGACAACCGGGACAAAGTGATTCGTAGTAAAGATTAAGTTGCACTTTGTCGGATTGTCCAGCCACGAGTTTGTCTGAGAATGTGAACATGAGGGAACAACAAGCAAAGAACACAAGCTTGGTTGAAAAAGAAGAAGCCATTGTTGTAAAAATATTCTTACTGAGTGATGAGTGATGAGTGATGAGTGATGAGTGATGAGTGATGAGTGATGAGTGCTGTTTACATTTATAGGTACTTTTTTACCATAGCTCTTTTCTTTTACTACTTGATAAGAGTTTTCACGTAGGGTCGCCTTTTTTTTTTTACTTGTATGCCCATAGTAACTCCAGAGTGAGTCTATTTATTTTTGACTTTAATGCCTATAGACTATAGTAACGCCAGAGTGAGTATTTATTTTTGACTTTTATGAGTAGTTCTTTATTAAATTTTATGTTTGTCATAAATCACTATTGTAGATCAGATTTTGTTTACAAAAGAAAAAAAACAAGAGGATCAGATTCTAGGTCTACTTAAATTTTTTTTTTTTTTGTTAAAGTGGAAGTAAATCATAATTATTAAGAAAATAGTATAGCATTGGATTTAAAAATAGAAGTTTCTCTAGCTGTATGTTATACTTCTACCTAACTGCGTAGGAAAATGGTTTGCTGCATCTTTCAAATTGCAATATCTGGATAAACTTGAATAGTTTTGGAAAACAATTAATGTCAACAAACGCAAGTTGGTGTCTACTTTTGAACCTAATAGAGGTATATTTTCCCCCTTTAACGAATGTCATCAAACTAAGATCGAATCAATCAACTTTCCGTTTATTCAAGAATTTTCCCTTAACAAAATAATTAATTTTACGAGCATATTCCAAATTTTCTTGAATTTTCATTTGGGAATTTGTACTTGATACCAATAAATAACTGGAACTTAGTTTTCTGGAAAGTGCTTCTTTTTTTTACATAAAACACTGTACATTTTCGAGACGGAAATATCTGTATCTTCTATCATGCCCTCTAGCCCTAGATTACTGATATGAGCGAAAAAGGTTTTAGGCAAAGCTCAACTTTTAACTCAAGTCTCTCTTAGAAAATTAGGTTAATTGTTGGGAGTTCTTATTATTATTGATGTTTAGAGATCCTTTTATAGATCTCTTTACAACCGACTTAACCCTAATTAAATAAATAAAACTACCAAAACCTTAATCTAATAAAAAATGAAACATAACTCTTCATGCCTTAGACTTCCTACGATGAAGTAAAACACCAAAACTAATAAATTAAAACACCAAGACTAATTAATTAAAATGTCATAACCATACCCTAATCAACCTAAGCATAGTCTTGTATCATTACTCTCCTCTTCGATTCGGAGTTTGTCCTCAAGCTCCAACTCATGGTATCTAAACATCCACCTGGAAGTAGCGATTGTGGCACTCTTGATACAAAGACTATAGTCAAGAGACTCAAGAGTTGTTGGTGGGTCATTAGGGAATGATAATCCATGGGTGTCCCAAGCATCATATCTTTTTCTTTAGTTACATAACAGTCACACATGGTAGAGAGTGCTTCCGCTTCTATTAAGAATCTAGATTCCACAACTGAAACAGTAGTTGGTGTTCCTTCGGTTTGTGGTTGTGGCTCCGGTTTCTTTACCTCAAGCTCCGATGTTACTGCTTCTAGCACCTCCGCTTCAGCTGGTTTTGGCCTTTTCCTTTTGTGTCACTTGATCTAGTTTCTCTAAATCATCATCTGACGTATGGTTATGTTTCTTTGCCTCAACCACAAACGCTTCCGCTCCTAATGCCGCGGTGACGTCCGTGAGTTTTGAATTCACTATCTCCAGCACTGCTTGTTGTGTTGATGTTTTCTCCTAGAGCTGGCCAATCGTTGAGTGGATTGGAGAAATTTTTTCACTTATCTCTTTCTTCCAATCATCAAACATCTTCATAAGTTGCTCGAATTGTGATGTCGACAATAATTCTTCTCCCATTGAATCGGTCGGCTCTGATACCAAGTTGATATGAACCAAAAAGGTTTTAAGGAAAGCTCCACTTTTTAGCCCAAGTCTCTCTTAGAGAATTAGGTTAATTGTTGGGAGTTTTTTTATTATTATTGATGTTTAGAGATCTTTTTATAGATCTCTTTACAACCGACTTAATCCTAATTAAATAAGTGAAATTACCAAAACCTTAATCTAATAAAAAATGAAACATAACTCTTCATGCCTTAGACTTCCTACGATGAAGTAAAACACCAAAACTAATAAAGTAAAACACCAAGAATTATTAATTAAAATGTCCTTACCATATCCTAATCAACCTAACCATAGTCTTGTATCAATTACATTATACTTTCATCAGTTACCATTTGCATTATTACGGGTTATTATGTTACCATCAGTTAATCGAGTTTGATATTTGTTACCATTCGTGTTATCACGCATTATCATGTTATCACGTTTGGCATGTCTACTGATTTTTGTTATCACGATAACAATTGTTAGCAGACATCATTGATGCATATATATTTATTTATTTTTAATCGATTATCACTCGATTTTTGTGTTGGGTATCAAGTAGATTTTTAGTTGCTAACTGGTACCATTAACGTTAGAAAACTGGTACCATTATAGTTATCGCAATATCTAAGTAGCGGTTAAAGCCAAATTGTTAACATCTATTTTCGCCTTAGCCATTGAAGTTAACATTTTCAATACGTTAAGTTTCACATTTCACGTAGCACATGTCTATGTTCGATGTTTTGTTTCTGATTATCAGGATACTTAAGTAGCTGTTGAAGTTAGAATATTAACATATTTACTATTTTCTCATCAATGTTAACATGTTCTATTTGTTAGCTCATCTCACTCACGTTAGCACGGTATGTGTTTGATGTTTCGTTCTAATTTTATTGATAACTATGTAACTTATTAAAGTTTCTTTGCTAACATTGAAGTTAACATTTTCGATAATTAAGTAGTGATAGGATATAATCGTCATTTCTGACAACAAAGCAGAAGGGAGAATTAATTAAAAATAAATGCATACTGATTTATTAATTAAAAACTTATTTATGCATTTCTAGCTAAATCATCCATTTCTTTTTATTCAATTGTTTTGGATTTACCCGGCTACATCCACATTTTGCTCAAAAAGGTCACCACCTTGACAGAGCCAATCTTGATTTCGTAGTATGAAAACACATTGACTTGTTTATTTGAACATAAATAAATATAACATGTTGTTGGAGAAATCAACTAGCCGTTGAAAATTAATAGCCAGCAGGATATGCAAATAGTATTAGTTAGTTTGGTAAGTTTGTGTATAAATATCTCTCATTGTATATTTTATCGACTATGAATAAAAGTCTAATAAATAATATAGTATCATAATAAAAACATATGTTAAGTCAACCTGAATCCAAAAACTGTTTTGATCCAAAATTAATTTAATTGATCAAGGTATGACCACGGTCATAGTTATCCTAATTTATGTTTAATTTTTAGTTTGCGAAGATTTTTAACTTTTTTATTATGGTTGGATTTCGATGAAGTGACCAAAAGAAAGAGAAGAGAAATGATAAATAGTTGTCAGAACATTAGTCCTTTTAATTAAACAGAAACTCCTAACAGACAACTTAACCCCGTAAAAATGCTCTATTACTTGATTTAAAGACATGCCTGAATTGTCATAGTCAACATAAGTTAGGCATTTAATTATGAAGTCAACGAAAACTTAGGCATTTAAACGATATTTAAAAAAAAATTAAGAATTAAAACATCCACAATTTGAATATTGATAATTTTTAATAAAACTTAAAACGACATCGTTTTGATTAAGTGGAAGTTGCTAATGGAACCTTAAACACCGTAAACTTCAAGTTAACGACGTGTCTCAAATGGTCCAGTCAATGAAAGTTTGCTATTTAATTACGAGTTAACAAAAAACTTAAGCATTTCGACGGCATTTCGTAAGTTCAGGATTTAAACATCCCAAAAATGTAAGTTCACACTTTTTAACATTTTTTTCATTAAAGAATACTAAAACAATATCTGATTATATAATGTTGGGTTGGACTTACGAGAGATCGACATGTGTCAAAATTATAATTCATAAGATCATGACACGTGTCGGTTGATCGATAAGATTATGACATGTGTCATAAAAATTATATTAATTTTGTTTTCTTTAATCAAAGAAAAAAAATAATAAAGTGGATAATTTTTAATTTCTATTTTCCTAATATATGTTAAATATTTTTATTTCAATAAAATTTAAACATTTTTCCAAATATAGCTTTTTATATTATTATACAATTTAAGTTCTAATAAATTTATAAAATTTCAAAGAGCTGTGAACAATTTTGGCTAGTGAACGTGCGAGAAAAAAGGATATTTGGTTTAGAACTGATTGAAGATCTAAACCAGAGGATTTTAGAGGGAAACCGAAAATCTTACCAGAAGAACTTCTCACCTAGATATGAGCAAAAACATATCCGCCGGTTAGCGGATTCGTTTTTTCATATCTCACACTAAGTCTGTGCATTCAGGTTTAGTTCAGCTTTTTGGATTTTCGGATTTAGAGGCCTTTGACCCATTCGGGTATTTATAGTTTTTTATTTGGTTCTGTTGTTCCAAGTTTAAGTAAGGTTTCCGGTACATGAAATATCAGAAAAAAATAAATTAAAAAATTAGTTAAATTTTCACAATGTAACTATAACTTTCAGATATTTTTTGTTAATTTTGGTTATTTTAGTTATTTAAGTATAAAATAATTGATTTTTTGGGTTTATAGTTGTAGGGTAATTAGGTTAAATAAAATTTAAATACAATTAATATTTTTGGGTATATAATTGTATTTTAAATATTTCGAATATCCATTTGGTTTTTGGTTTGGTTCGAGTTTGGTGCTTCGGATATATGAGTCTAGGACCCACTCGAATTTTTGTCAGGTTGGTACCCCTTTTTGTAGATACAGTTTGGTTATTCGGGTTTTAGATATTTAGTCCAAATTTATCTTACACGGTGGTCGGAAAAATAAACAACAAAATGGAACCAAAAGCTATTAGACATGATATAGATTTTTAATATATTAATAATAAATTTTTAATATAGAAAGTTTCATTAATTTATTTGTGTAAAAAAAAATTTATAAAATAACTGTCTTCTCTAACTAAAATTATTTTCTACTTTTTTCTCTAAAATAATTTAAGATATATCTTTAACAACAAATATTTAATTTAATAAATTTGCTTACATTTAATTTATTTTAAATTATAATATTTGCTTACATATAATATTAAAATTAAATTATACTATATCAGCACTTAATAGAAAGAAAAAAAATGTATATCATATTTTGTATCAATTATATATCAAACAAATAAATATATATTAAATTTGCGCACCGCGCGGGACTTTCGGAGAAAATAATACGGATTTTTATCAAAAGTGGTTTTGCCTTGATGGACCTCCAAAATTCCTAATGGATCTGGTGCATTTGGGTTTGGGATGTTACAATAACTTGCAGAATTTGGTATTAATTCTGAAATAGCCGTGGAAAAAATGGGTAAAAAAGCTCTGACCTTTTTCAAAAACATGAAAAAAATCTTCATCTTTTTTTGTGGGATTTTAGTCCCTCACCTTTTAATACATAGTAAAATAAACGCTAAATATTATAAAAAACACTAAGTACATCATTATATCAAAAATAAAAATAAATAAATAAATTTTGCTTTATGATTTATTTTTTTAAAATATTATTATAGATTAGCACATTTTATGTTTTGATTCGAATTTTCAAATCTTTTCTTTTGAATAACTAGATAAAAGTAATTAATATTAGTTGATTATTAAAATATTTTAAAGTTATATTTTAAATATATCTTAATTTTACGTATTTAAATTAAAAATATTTTGGTGTAGAAATTTATGTACTTTCGTAAGAATAAAATTTTTATCTTTTCAAGTTAGTAAGTTTATATGACTAGACCAAAAAAATATTTATTAACATAAAATTCATATTCGATAATACTATAATCGATAATCGAATATGAGTTTATGTTAATAAATTTTTATTTGGTTGGTCACACAAACTTATTGACATGAAACAAACAAAATTATTTTTACTAAATGAACTTTATGTTAATATGAGTTTGTTTGAGAGTGTGAAGAGGCAAGCTAATAAAAGACATAGGCACAGAACAAGTTTGGTTGAAGAAGAAGAAGCCATTGTTAAAAAAGTATATTTTATGACTACTGCCTTGTCACTTGTGTAAGCATTTATATAGATACATTTTTTTTACTTCTGTAACTGTTTTTTTGTTATTAATAGTAGTCGCCTAGTCGGTAACATTTTTCACGTGGGGTCTTTTTTTTTTTTTTTTTTTTTTACTTTATGTCCTTAATTTACTCAAGATGTCAATATGACAATATCTACTCATTTCAAGAATGTGTAGAGAAGTAGGCTAGCTTAACAGTGGAGAATTTATCTACCATTCGAGTATATATTGATATATCTAGAAGGTTTTCAGTTTATTAGATTTTCTTTATGTTATTAAATACAAAATCTTTCAATGACTAACGACAGCGGTAGGTTCTACCTTAACCTATATGAGTCTTGATTCATCTTTCAAATTGCTAAACTTTAATAGTTTTGGAAAACATTTTAATGTCAATAAACTAAAGTAGATGTCTAGGGACTAGTCTAGTAGACTCAACCAAATAGAGGTATAGTTTTTCACCCTGATTAATGCCATTAAACTAAAGTACTTTGAATTAACTCAACTTACCGTTTCATAAAGAATATTCCCTTAACAAAATACTAGAAAACAATCATTGTTTAAACTATATTACAACATTTGGGATAATGAAAAATTTTGTAATCTTGTTACGAGATTGAACATGTTACAGAGCAAATCATCAGTTTATTTCAATTCCTTTTTATATGCTTTTTCGTGTAAAATTTTATGAAAGTTTATAAATTTAAATTCAAATACTTTAGACTAGTTTCAATTCAAAATGCGTATCAATATAATTATGGTTTTATTCAAATTTGAACCGTTTTTTCCAAAAGAATTACTTTAATACGGTAAGAAAAATATATATTGAAAAACTGTAAAACAAATTTCGTTTATATTTGATTGAGAAAATATATTTTAATTTTATTTATTTACATTATTGAACTTCCGCGGTGTAATAGTTGAATATAGAAGTGGAGTAAATATGTTAAATGTGGTTTGGTTTTCAATATAGATTCATAAACAATTTTGTTCTTTAAGTATTTGAAATAAAATCAAGTATGTTTGCAGGATAAGAAAAAATTGATTCAGAAACACTAATAATGTAGGCCTGCACAAAACATATACACATGCTCGTTTTCTATTACGAAACTTATATATATTATTATTATTATTATTTTCATTTACAAAAAATCTTTTCCTTCTCTTAAAAGTTTAGTAAATAAATAATACGTAACTAGTTTTTCAACATATAGATTCAAAAACAGTAACGTAGGCATACAAAATGGTTGTAGTCGCTTTATCTTTTCTTATTTTCTTGGTTTAAAAAATACTTGAATCGGGCTCGCACATAGGTGCAGAGTTATATTTGTAAAATAAACTTATTTGATATTTAAATTTAAGATATAATTTAGTTGTAAATATTTGATATTTAAATTTAAGATATAATTTAGTTGTAAATATTATTTTATGTTACATGTACATTTTCTAAATTAATCAAACATTTTTAATAATTTGATTAGAGGTTTTCAAACGGATTTGAATTCGGTTTTAATTTAGGTCACTTCAACTTCAACATATAACCTAGGCATATATATTTTCGAACGGAAAACAGTTTCGTCCCATCCATCGGAGAATATTTGTCTCATAACAATTTTCTTTTCAATAATTGTCCGTTCAAGAAATTGTATGTCAAGTTTTAGATAGGATACCCATAAAACTCTTGTTTGATAAGTCAAGTGATTAAAAAGGGTCTAGATCGTGTCCAATAGCTTCACAAATCACTCTATTTTACAGTTGGTCTCATGATGTGTCGTCATATGTTGTCAATTCAAGATTGTTTTGATGGTGTCTCTTATAAAAAAAATTCTTATTGGCAAATTTAATTCATTATGGTAAAACCATAGCAAATATAGTATGTAAATATACCAATTTTATAATGAATTTTCGGTTTCTTAATTCCCTTTTTGGTTTTCCGATTGATTCTAGTAGATCAAGGGATGAGGATAATGTAAGTAGGGTTTCTTACTTGCTACGATTTAGCACTCCATATTAGTTACTTGTAGAATCAGTCTTATTGTCTAAATATAGTTCAATTTCGATGGTATTAATGAAGAGGTTCATGAACGCGTAAACATAAAAGTTTAGGAAAAAGAAACTTTATTTAATGATTCCGTTAACATAAACCTTAAATCTATCGTATATAGTAGTTTGATAATTAACTTAGTAATTGATAGCCTCATTGGCATACGAGACTTGAAGCTTTTAATTAGACCACCCTTTCCTCTCAGCCAAGGCAGTTGAACTACATTGTATTGGGAGAGAAGCCGTTCCTTTGTATGTTGTGCAGACTGTGGCAACCAAATCACCAATATGATGCTGCATCCCCAATAACACCAAAAAAGAAAAAAAAATACATTTTCAGTTTGTTAAAATATGTAGATAAATGAAAGAAAGTGTTATTATAAAGGACTTAAATATTACGGAATAGAATGGGTCGCCGTTGACTGTGATCCACGGTACGAAGTCAGGTTTCGGGTTTAAACTTAAAGTCTGGTTTGCATACCCAAGTATGAGCTGTAATTAATACAAGAAATGGTTATAAGATTATTATCATTATACATTATATTATACTTTTCTAGATATATAAATATACCTTTCTACCGAGATTATTATAGTAACAATCATTGATGACGGCTTGCTTATCTGCAGCAGAGCCATTAAAACATGATGATGGCCAGTTTGTTGTGTAATTTTCAATGCACCGTATGAACGAGTATTGCAATTTCTGCGTTCCAAAACCACCACATTGTTTATAAAATTAAATTCTAATAATTTATTTTGTTATAATCCACCAAAAACATTAGAAATCAATGCAATCGTTATATACCTGATCGGGAACAGTTCTTATAATGCAAGCTTCAAACTCGTTTAGTTGACATTCATATTCACCATGCTTCACAAATTTTCCCAAAGATAATTAATCAGAAAAGAAGTTTAAGATTATAAAAAAAAACATATACAAGTTATTGTTAATCATATATATATAAGTGATTTTATTCATGTAAATAGGAAACCTGGCAAGTGACGGTCTGATTATCAGAGAGTTCATCGTTACCGAATGGAACAAACGTGACATTTGTGATTGTGTAGAGATCGGAGTCAAAGAATTCGACAAGATAATTGACTATGAAATCTTGACAATCGGAACAAAGTGAGTCGTAGTAAACATTGAGTTGCACTTTGTCGGATTTTCCAGCCACAAGATTGTCTGAAAATGTGAATAGGAGGAGACAACAAGCAAAGAACACAAGTTTGGTTAAAGAAGAAGAAGAAGCCATTGTTGTAAAATTAATCTTACTAAAAAGTTTGAGTGTGACTGTGTGAGTGATGACTACTGTCTTGTGTTTACGTTTATAGGTACTCTCTTTTACTATAGCTGTAACTGTATTTTGCTAGTTGGTAAGAGTTTTCACGTAGGGTCCTTTATTTTATTTTTCTTTTATGCCTTTAGTCATTTTGAGAGTGAGTCTGCTATATAGATAGATATCTGAGTTTAATTCTGTATTTATTTTTTAGTTTTTGATAAATTTGAGTAGTTCTTTAGAATGTTTATTGTTAAACTATTCATGAAGATCATATTTTGTTGACATAAAGAAAAGGAATAAAAAGAAGATCAGATTCCACGTACGTGTAATCATAATTTACTTATTTTTTTAATAAAATCTGAGTGAATCATAATTATTAAGAAAATAGTATAGCATTGGAACAAATAATGTGCTCTTTTCTTTTTTTTTAAGTGATCTTGATAATGTATAGGAAACATAGAAGTTACTCCAGCAGTGGTTCTAGTACTACTACCTAACTGAGTAGGTGGTCTTTGATTTTCAAATTGCTATATCTTGATAAACTTTAATAGTTATTGAAAACAATTAATGTCAATAAACGCAAGTTGGTGTCTAGTTTTGAACCTAATAGTCTATTTTCCCCTAAAGAATATCCAGTTTTTGACCTAATAGTCAATTTAATTGACCAAAAAAAACATAAAACGAATGTCATCAAAACTAAGATTGAACCAATTAACTGTCCGTTTAACTTCATCAAGAATTTTCTGTAAACAAAATAATTAGTTTGTACTTTGTACAACGTTTGAGTTGATAATAAATTTTGAAATCTTTTACAAGATTAAACAAGTGAGAAAGCAAATCATCAATTATTTTCAAAACATTTATTTTGAAAAATCAAGTTGAAACCTGGAGGTGAAAATTGTTCATACATCGATTTCATAGATATTTGAAGTAGAATCCTAGGACTATCTAAAACAACATACATAGTTTAATGGAAAATCAGCTAAAACAGTTTGTGAGCAAATAAGCAAGCAAGTTAAGGATATAAATTAAGGAAGTCAAAAAAGGTTTCAGTAACTACATAAGAAATAGAGTATGTAAGAAATTAAGCATGTAAACAAGGAGACAAAGAAACAAGTTAATCAAGCAAGTAAGTAATGATGGCAGAAAATAAGAAAAGAAAACAAAGAAACAAGTTAATCAAGGAATCAAGAAGCCAAGAAGCTCATAAGGAATTAAGAAAGAATACCGAAGCAAGTATAGAAGATGAATGATATTCGATCTTTGTTATTGAAAGAGTTACAGCATATTTATACATATACAAAGGAGAATATTTACTAGGATTATGGCTCTCACATAAGCCATGAATGAAGCTATATGGTTATAGGGTCTTGCATAAGAATTAAGATTTCAATAAGATAACGTGGAGGTGATGTATGATTCACAAAGTGCAATAGCTCAGCCACAGAATTTAATGCACATTATATGTAAAATTAAAGAACAAAACACATTGATGTTTGTTAACACTTCTTTTTTTTTTTTTTGAATTAAATGTTAAATTATATTCAAAAAACAAATATCGTTTTTACAACTAGTGCAACATTTGTTTGATAGGAATTAAAGCTGAAACTTTAACATATTTAGAACATTAAGCTTTATCTTCTAGAGCCCCAAATTGTATCTCGCATCTCCCGAAGTTCGAATTGCTGAAAGTTGGTTTCTAACTTGCTTATCTATCCACCTAATGAGGGACATTATTGTGTTTGGATTTTCCCCGTGTCTTCTCTCATTCCTCTCTCTCTCTATAGAATGTAAAGAGGCTTGAAAAACATAACGAGCAAGGAAAGTTTCCACTCTATCTTGGTGATGATCGGAGACATAGGTAATAATCGAATGCCAATCTGTTGTGTACCTTGACTTGAGGATGTTCTTCGCAAGAGCTGTCCAAATTTCTGAGGCATAGCCGCAAGTAAAAAATAGATGATCTCTGGTTTCCATGCTGTTGTTACAAAGAACACAAGTCTGTGATGATCCTACGTTCCACTTTGCCATATGGTCACATGTTGAAAGTCGGCCATGCACTGCTAGCCAGGCGCAAAACGAGTATTTTGGTGTCGCATGAATGAACCATACGCCCTTGTGCCAAACTACCATGTTTGAAGTTGTTCGAGTGTAATTCCAATTGTCATTTGTGAAAAATCTTGGTCTGAATACATCGCGTTTCCCTTTCCACAACAAAATATATTCTTCCTCCTTGCGGTTTTGCCATTTCAACTGTAACACGTCTTCAATCAAGTTTAAGCACGTAACTCGATGATGTCTCCTTCGGCGGCCTGTCCATGCCTCCATGACTGTCATTTCCAACTAATTCCCAAGTCAATGACTCCTCTTCAACCTGCCACCTCTACAAGTCTTCCCATGTTCGACCAGTTATTATGCCAAAATGAAGTCAGGTTACCATTACAAACTTCAGCTTTGCATAGAGCCTTCGCTATCCTCTATACTTGAGTATTTTTTTCCACGTCCAAGATCACATTCTTCTATTCGTTTTGACTGACCAG
>CM051387.1:7170119-7245119 GCA_028015245.1 Cardamine occulta | reverse complement strand
AATGATTCTTGTTTGAGCAGGTATGTCTTAATCCACCGTACCCACAATGAGTTACCATGTGAAACAATTTTCCAAATCAATTTCAAGAAACATACATCATTTGCCTCTTTCAAAGAACGTAAGTCAAGTCCTCCCTCGTATTTTGGCTTGCAAACAGTGTCCCATGAAATATTTGCTTTACGTGAATTCATTTCTGATCCAGACCAGGGGAAAGCAGAACACATTTTATCAATTTCTCGAATGCATTCTCGTGGCAGTCGAAATGCAGCTAACCAGAAGTTAATATGCTCCATAAGACTGAGCTGATCAAGTTTAATCTTCCAGTGTAGGAGAGGAAACGTGATGTCCAAGACCCAATTCTCTTTTTCTCGAGTAAAGGCTGATAATCAGCGGATGTGAAGCTCTTAGTTACAAGAGAAAGTCCTAGATACCACACTGGTAGTTAACCTATGTCAAAAAGAAATATGTTGGCTATCACCTGATGATCTGTAGCTTGGATCCCAGATAGGTACATAGTAGATTTCTCCAAACTAATTTTCAGACCTGATCTTTTAGCAAATTCATCAAAAACTGCTACTATCCCTTATATCGATCGAACCTTGCCATCAAAGAGAATCATTAGATCATCCGCGAAACTTAAATGTGTTAATTCAAGATTCTTACATCGCGGGTGGTAGCCAAACTGTCTTGCACCAGCCGCCTTATCTAACACTTTTGAGAGTACATTCATACTTATGACAAACAGATACGGCAACAGAGAACATCTCTGACGTAATCGTCTTGCACTTCTAAAAAAACCCACTAATTCTCCATTTACCTGAACTGAAAAAGAGGCTGTAGTGATACAAAGTGTTATCCAGTGAATAAAACTCGGCAGAAAATTTATTGTTGTGACAACATTTGTGATAAAGGACCATTGGACTGAATCAAAAGCTTTAGAAATGTCAATTTTTATAGCATAACTGCCAGAGTTTGAGTCCTTATGATAGTCATTGACTAGCTCCATTGCTAACAACAAATTCTTAATCAGTAAACAATCTTACACAAAAGCCGACTAATTTCCTGAAATGAACGTAGGAAGCACCATTTTAAGCCTATTAGCAATGATTTTTGATATGACTTTATAGATCACATTGCAACATGAGATAGGCCTGTAGTCTTTCATTTCTCTCGCCTGCAAATGTATTTAGGACTGATTTACGACTGAAACATGTAGTCGTAAAACTTTCGTCATTAAATGGGTCAGTCGTAAATCTGTCGCAATATGCCGATATTAAGATAAAACGTTTTCAAAAGAGATATGGAGATAATCCTATGTCTCTTTAGCTGTTGGATCTTGAGAAATGGCCGGATCAGCTGTCGTTGATCCAGCTTGGGAATCTATGAAATCGAGGAGTATCGGGTCAGTTTGCGTGAGATACTTCTCGACCAACACCAAGTGGTCGATATTGCTTTGTTGCGCAGCTGCTACCCGGGAACTCTCTTCTTGCAACTGTTTGTTAGAAGCTGCTTGTTCCTCTATCTTCCGATGAGCTTCTTCTAGCTGTTGTTGCATCCCCAAGAATGAAGAAGAGCTTCCCGGGTACTTCTGCTTTCCATTGACCACACTCTCGAGACTTCCCACTCCATAAGCATGTCTTCTATCATTCACAAAAGTAGACTACAAAAGAAAACAAATAATATCAATCCCAAAGAGGTTGCAAAAAATATCAATCCTTAAACAGTTGCAATCAAATTTCAAACACATGGAAACTTAAATTACCTGAAGAAAGATCTCGTTATCCTCTTCTAAGGAGAGGTCTCAACAATACAAAGTACCATGTGAATCTTCTTCAATATCCGCCTCGAGCTCAGCCAACTTGGCCTCCTTGTTCTTCTTATATACCTCAGCAACTTTCTCCACCTTTAAATCGACAAATGTCCCATCCGGTTTGGTATGGGTCATTATGAAAACTTCACCAACACTCACCGGCCTTCCCAATTCTACTTCCTGAAATGTTAGACAAAGAAAATGTTAATTATAGTTTAAATTGAATTAAGGATAAGAAAATGAAACTTACCATTTCTTGTTCGATTTGCAAATAGGACTTCGGGCCCAATAAGCGCTTGTGAGGACCAAGACCGCCACGGTCAGACATCTGAGCCTGTGAAGTGGTCTCACTCTTCTCCATGGCTTCTTCAGTGTCCTAATACTCCACCATTTTTTTCCAGATAGTATCGGTAATCCACTTTGGTTGCTCTCGAGAAGTCCTTACGTTGCTGAACATGTCTTTCATCCGGATTTGACAAATCCTCTCGAAATGTTGTTGAACCACACCGGTAATGATGGGATCCCATGTGTGGGTTTTCTACAATACAACAGAGAAGAGAAGGTTGATGTTAGTGATCTAAAAAAAAAAGTGGAAAAATGAAGGTTATAAGAGAGAGTTTCTTACCGCGAATTCGACGAAGTATCTTTCTTGTCTGTCCCGAGGCACACAAGTCCAGCTGTAATATGGACCATCGAACTTGTTTGTAAAAACCTTCGTAATCTTCCGAGTCAGTGAGGACTTGTCACGACCAAATCTACATACACAAACGTCCACAAGCCAAAATTCAGAGAAACTGTAAAACAAAGAAATAATACATATATATATATATATATATAACTTAAAAGTCTAACAACTATTATATCAACCATCCTAACAATAAAATCCTCATACGAAGCTTCCCATCAGATCCAAACAGAAACACAAACGTCAACAACAATAATATGCGATTTGTTAGACATACCAAGTGGTTCCGGGCTTCTCAATGGGAGACAAGACCGTGGTAGACAGCTCCTGTCCTGGCTGGGTTAGCATCGAGTTCAGAATGACTGTTTGGTCTTCTGAGAGAGCCGGTTCTGAAGGAGCTTCTTCTTTGAAGGGAGCTTCCTGCTGTGGTTGAGATGTTGGAGAGTTTTGTGCTTGACTACTATGAGTAGGAGATGCTCGAGCTTGAGATGATGTCACTGGTCGAGTTTGAGTTGATGGATTTCCTCCGGGTTGGCCCATTCAGTTCTGGAAAAGACCTCTCGGAGGAGTTCCCTTGGAACGAACTCATACTGACTCGGTAGAGAAGACAGTCTTTTACCTCTCGAGGAAGCGGTGGCGACGGGTTGGGTTCCTTCACCGACTGAGCCTCCTCCTCCTTCTCCGTCTTATCCTCCTCCTCCTTCTCCTCCTCGTCCTCGTCCTCGTCCTCGTCCTCCTTCTCCTCATCCTCCTCCTCCTCCTTCTCGTCCTCGTCCTCGTCGTCCTCCTCCTCCTCCTCTTCCTCGTGCTGCTCTCTTCCTTCCACGGCTGGCCATCGTTAGAACAGATGCGGATTTGAGATAATAGAGATTCTAATTACAGATTTTGGGGATTATTAGGGTTCGATTTAGGGAATTTGTGGAGAGAGTTTGGGATTTAGGGATTTTGTCGAGAGAATTTGGGAGATTTAGGAATTTTCGAGATTATTAGGTTTAGAATTGGGAGATTTAGGGATTTAGGTTTGTCGAGAGAATTTGGGAGATTTAAGGATTTAGGTTTGTCTTTTAAAAGATTTTAGTCACAATTTAGTCACTGATTTGCGACTACAATAAAATTAATCATTATTTTGCGACTATATGTATAAATTAGTCATTATTTAGTCACTAAAAACTATTTAGTCACACTTTATTCGACTTTAGTCGCCATTTTGCGACTGATTTCTGACTACATTGCAAAAAAGTCACAAATTACACTAAACTAACTGATTTGCACATTTTAATTTATTTAATCAACTATTAAAATATTTGGGAGTACTTTTTCAATTATCTCAAAAAAAATATAAATGGGTTACAAATTATTTTATATATATTTACATAACATATAAGGTTACTTATTAAAATGTTTAAGAGTACTTTTGCAATCATCTAAAAATGACTTTGTTTTATGCGACATTTGTTAATTTTGTTCATTCTATATAATTTGTGTCCATAAATATGTATAGTACATCTTAAACATACTAAATATTTATTTAAAAATAGTTTAAAAGATGTTTAATCACAAATTAGTCGTAAAATTAGAGACTAATTTGTGACTACCTGTATAAATTAGTTGCTATTTAGTCACTAAAAACTATTTAGTCATACTTTAGTCGCACTTTAGTCGCCATTTTGAGACTGATTTCCGACTACATTGCAAAAAAAGTTTTAAGATTTATGAGTATTAAGTTATATAGGTTCAGAGTTATATATATAGGATTTATGATTCAGATTTAAGATTTAGTTAAATTTTGGAAAATTACATTTTTTCTTATATGTTTATATATATATATATATATATTATATAGGGTTTTTTATGATTAAGATTTAAGATTTGGTTAAGTTTTGGAAAATTAGATTTTTAATAAGTTTTATGTATATATATATATATGGTTTATGATGAATTAATTTCTAAGACTAATTAAGAATTGAAATTTTATGATCTAGGTTTTGGAGTTTGGGGTTAAATTTTGAAAATTTGATTTTCTTAAATAGCGACTCTTATTATGAGTCTCATATTAGTCGCTATATTGGTGACTATTTAGCGACTACCTGTTTCGGTATACAATGTAGTCGTCATATTACGACTACTTTACCGACTACAAGTAGTAGTCGCAAACAAGCGACTGATATACGACCAAATATATGTAGTAGTAAAATGGTCGCCTAATAGTCGCTAAGTAATTGCTAATTTTGGCGACTACATATGTAGTCGCCAGTTATAGTCGGAAAACGCTGTTTTCTTGTAGTGTTAGGGATTAGAGCAAGAACCTTTAGGAAGAAAACCTTTCACAAAAAAATGGACAGCCACTATGAACTCGTCTCCAATAATTTCCCATGTTCTCTTATAAAATTCCAAAGTATAACCATCAGGACCTGGCCACTTATCATTTGGCATAGAGAATAAAACCTTCTTAATCTCCTCTCCCGAAACTGACTGAATAAGCATCTCTTATTGTTTGTTAACACTTCATCAAAGACAAAAATTGCAAAAGACAAATTTTTAGGTTGTTAAGGTTTCAACTTTGTGGAATCTAGTTAGCAAGCTTTAAGATGCTCTGAAACTTCACGGATCATGGTAGTGTGTTTTAGATGAGTTTCTGAAGCATGCTATATAAATATGTTTGTTTGTAATTTATCAGAAAACGTCATGGGGCATTTAGTAAGGTGTATGGGGATTTGCGGCAAATATATAATATAACGCAATATTCGTTTCCGAAAGAGAGTATATTTTTAAGAAGCTAGATATAATAATGAGACAACACGAGATTTAACAAGGTATCAGTCGTTTCTTTCAAACCAACCATTAATCCTTCGCTGCAAAAATAGTTTAAGGCATATTTGTGTCAGAATTAGTGGTATATTTCAAGGCATATATAACTATTTTTAGCCTAAAAGAAAAATGAAAGATCCAAAAGTGTTTGAATCCATCAACAGAATCCGTTAATCTCTCATCTGCCTATTTTTTTTCTTTTTTGTAATTTTTCTTCTTTTTTGCAAGAACTTGTTCTGTTGCAAGGTTTCATTCACCTTTTCAGGTTTCTTTTTAGAATATTTTTCCAGATCTTGATTCTTTTTATACGTTGAGATCATTCGTTATTTTGCCTTAAAACATTAAAGATGGATCGTGGAGAATTGACTAGAGTGTTCCAAATGTTCGATAAAAATGGAGACGGGAAGATTGCAAAAAACGAGCTGAAAGACTTCTTTAAAAGCGTGGGAATCATGGTCCCTGAAAATGAAATCAAGGAGATGATAGAGAAGATGGATCTGAATGGAGACGGGTTCATGGATATCGATGAGTTTGGATCATTGTATCAAGAAATGGTGGAAGAGAAAGAGGAAGAAGAGGACATGAGAGAAGCATTTAGAGTATTTGATCAGAATGGTGATGGGTTCATTACAGATGAAGAGCTGAGGTCGGTTCTTGCATCAATGGGGTTGAAGCAAGGAAGAACACTTGAAGATTGTAAGAAGATGATTAGTAAGGTTGATGTTGATGGAGATGGTATGGTTAATTTTAAGGAGTTTAAGCAAATGATGAGAGGTGGTGGATTTGCTGCTCTTAGCTCAAATTAAACATTCCCTATTTATTGTTTTTATTTTTTCACTCACAATAAATTTTGTATAGATAACATTAAAGCCAAAACGTTTTGAATTTTCCGAATTAACATTAGACTTCCGCTAAAATAATTGAATGTCCGATGTTAGTTTTTCAGACACGTCGTTTTGTTGGTTCATTGAGTGATCATTTTAAATTATCAGGCATTTGTTTTTGAGGTATGTTCTTTTTTTGTTTCTTTTCTTCCCGAGTAAATAAATTAGATAATGGGAAAATTGGAAATAAAGGAATTCTAAAATTTTGTTTGTCCATCAATACCTTATTTTGTAAATTGGCATTTTTTCCTAATCTACCCCTGCTAATAGATTAATAACATTTAAAATATAATTAAAAGGGATGTAAAGAGACTACATCAATGAGTGTTTGTGTTTTTCTAATTTTGTCCTATTTTTTTGGACTTAGAGGTTAAAATTAGAATTTTATATTTCAAAAACATTAAATCACGATAAAACAAAAAAAAAAGGTATAGATGGACAAATTTTTTGAAAAAGTTCTATTATATCCAAATTTCCCTTAAATAATACCAAACCAAATTTTAAATTGTTGGAGATCAAGAACTTATGCACCTTACTGTCATAAACTTCTTTGACTGGGATAAGAATAGGTTAAATAGTTTCTTTATTTTTACCGATTCTCGAACTCCTAATCTTAACTATTAAGTTTTTTATACATGTTGAGATAATTTCAATGTGTAATTCTTCCACAAACAATTGACCAAAATTCAATTTGAAAGCATAATACACAGGGATAGAGTTTACCCGCATCATATTTCTTATGTAAGTATTTTATCCCAGATTAGATTTCTTAACCATTTTAATTTAAATTTGATAACAAAAAAAGTATAAAATAATTTAATGGTCCTAAGTGATTGTTTATCCCTGCTTATTCTCTTGATCGAGCCTGATTTTGACACCAACACTACAAGAGATTTTAAAGTTTAACGTCTCTTTAGTAACGACACTTCAATAAAAAAAAAAAAAAAGGGAAGGGATTTAGCTATACTGACGGTTATTTACTAACCCAATTATGATATTATGTTTATGTTTTGTAAGGTATAGTTACAGAGTTACATTTGTGTATAAATATATAAATTTGTTGACCATATAGATCAGCTTTTTTTAAAAATTTCATATTTTCCAACATGCAATTTTTATTGTAGTGTAAACGTATTTATTTACTTATTTTTATAGTAATTTATTTATTGTTTTATGTAAATAATATAGAGTTTACATAAATAATATAATTATGTGAATAACATCAAAACAATATCTTATTTGAGGAGGTTTGATATGATCTATAAATTAACCAAGATAATCAAATTTTATCGAAAAATAAACAAACCAAAATCATGTTTTAGTAGTTTTCTCAATTAATTCAAAAATGATAATACTAAAAAATGCTAAAAGCGCATTACAAACATTTGTATTTCTATTGTATGAGGTGGATCACGTATTTACTTTACAAATCTAATCCATTTTTATTATGGTGCTCATATTTATTTTTTTACTATAATTAATTTGTTTAAGAAATTTCTTGTTTCTTCTAATTCTATACAAGAATCTCACATGATTTTCATTCATAAACACGTGCAACCTTTAATGACATTGGTCAGTGATTTTAAGCGATAAACCACATTTTCGGCGAAGCCTACACGCACGCCTCACGTTTAGCAAATTGCTACTTTTTCATAAAATATTAGTATTCTTGCTTAAACTTTGACGTTATTGCTTTTCTACCCATTTTTTTTTTCCATTTTCTAAATCGAAGCTAACTTTAAGGAATTAAAGTGGTGTTATAATTGTAAAATAACTAAACTCGACAGGAAATAATTAATTTTCGGTATGGTATTATAACACTATGACTTATAGTTCACACTTTATTTTTATTTGTTTTAAAAGAAAGAGCTTAAGCTTTTCAGATCACTGTTCTTCAAAGGTGAACAAGAAACCCAAGATTTTGAGCTCTGTAAGTTTTTTTTCTTCTTGTCTTGCTCTATAGCTTATTCGTTTGCTCTTCCCAATTTTCCATTTCGGGTTTTTCTGGGTTTCAAGGAAGAGTTGTGAAATTTCGTTAGCTCAATTCGTTTGAAGTTTCTGTACCAATCTTTTTTTCTTTCTAAATCTAATTCTCACATTCGTATAGATGCATTTGGGTTTCTAATATTGGAATAACACATATTAAACTCATAATTCTTCACAATCTTGAATCTTTTTTGTGCCATTTATTTGTGTGATTTCACATTTCAGATTGAGGTACTTGTGACTTGAGTTTAATGTGTTCTTGATCTTCTTGTTCGTTGATGTTTCAGGTATCATCACTAAATATGAATCAAAAAAGAAAGAGTTCATCTCTTCACCGCTTGTTCTCTTTTGTGTTTTTCCTTGCAATGGTTTTGCTTATAGGCAATGCTTTTATCACAGTAGATTATAAAGAGGTATAACGAATTTAAAGCATATCTTAAACTTGAAAATGTTATAGAAATTTTTATTGAACTTTTAAAACAGTTTTGAGTATAATCATGGACAGGGCATTTCAGGATTGAGTTCGATAATTAGACTAAATCTTGGAAAACTAAAGATGTGTAAGGTCTGTTGAATAATCTGATTCAGTTTCTATGATCAAAACTAAGTTCATTGTCTATCTGAATATTGATATTTGTCATGTTACTTTGCTCTATTAGACACAATTTAGGCCTCGTGGAAGCGAGGTATTACCAAGAGGTATTGTTGCTAGTACATCTGACTTGGAATTGCGACCATTATGGGGCGGAAAACGCAATACGGTATTTACTCATTTCAGCCATTTCCACGGTTCTTTTTAGTCATTACTTACCATTATACATTTTCTTCTTTTGTGGTTAGAAACCAAAACCAAACTTATTGGCTATGGCAGCTGGAATAAAACAGAAGGAAAGTGTCAACAAGATTATCAAGAAGGTAAAAACTTCACTCAATATCTCTCGGTAATGAAACAGATTTGATGTGATATCTTTTTCTTTTTTATATACCTTTGCGCATACCACAGTTTGCATCAAGCGAGTTTGTTGTAATGCTGTTTCATTATGATGGTGTTGTGGATGAATGGAAGGAGTTTGAATGGAGTGAAACTGCTATTCATATATCTGTAGTAAACCAAACCAAATGGTAACTATTTTATTTATATCATAAAACCAAAAGAGGATTTTATAGCATTTTAGCTTTGCATAGTCTCAATATCTTTCTGATTCTTTTTAGGTGGTTTGCAAAGCGTTTTCTACACCCAGATATCGTCTCAGCATATTCTTACATATTTCTATGGGATGAAGATCTCGGTGTTGACCATTTTGATGCTAGAAGGTAAAAAAAAATGTTATACAAAGAATATATTGTTTGTCATTTGATAAAAGATGTGAAACTTTTATTTAATGTTAATCTATTTCAGGTATGTGTCAATTATTAAAGAGGAAGGTCTTGAAATATCACAACCTGCTCTTGATCCCAATCTCTCTGAAGTCCATCATCAACTTACTGCACGAGACAACAAATCAAGAGTTCATAGGTACTTCTCTCATGTTCCAATAGAAAAAATTTAAAATTTTCTAGCAAAGATTTAATGAATCTTATTTCGATGTTTTGATGTATACTAGGAGAACATACAAAGTCATTGGTCGTGCTAAGTGCAATGAGAATAGCACTGGACCTCCTTGCACAGGGTAAAAGAACATAGCATTCTTTGTGGTATTACATATTATTAGTATTGATTCTTAAACTCATTAAGAAACTTTATTCTATACATACAGATTTGTTGAAATGATGGCTCCTGTGTTTTCCATAGCAGCTTGGAGGTGTACATGGCATATGATTCAGGTATGATCACAAGTTTGAACTAATTATGTTACTGACTAATGAAGACTATCAACATCTGAATACTTGAATAGTTTTATTTCTGTTTTTATTTCTTTTACAGAATGACTTAAACCATGGATGGGGTATAGATTTTCAGCTTGGATATTGTGCACAGGTAAAATTGTGACTTAGCCAAACCCAATTCACCATTTTTTTTTTTGTTTCTTTTCTCAGTACTGTGTTGTTGCTTTTTGAATAGGGTGATCGAACCAAAAATATTGGCATTGTTGATTCTGAGTATATACTTCATATGGGTCTTCCTACTTTAGGAGGTTCATCTGAAAATAAGGTTCTCTTTACCAATCCTTTAGCTTTTAGTCCTTGTGATATTTATTTTGAGATTAATCATAATCATTTTATATACATGCAGACGGATTCAGACCATGTCGATCAAACCAAGACTCAGCATAGTTCAGATAAAACTGTATGCAATCCTATATTATGATTTATTCTTTCTTTCTCCTTTTCATTCCATTTAGATATCCAAGTTTTGTCTAATTACTTTCATCATGCAGAAACCATCATCTACATCTCAAATGTCATCAGCTAGATCTGAGGTAAGCTTTTAAGTTATAACCACTTAAGTATTTGAAAATATGTTTACCAAAAAACAATAATTTGAAAATATGTTATCAGTTTTCTTTTTTTAGAGTGTTTGTATGACTAAACTCTTACCTATAGGTTCGGAAGCAGACTTACGCTGAGTTAGAGACTTTTAAACACAGATGGAAAAATGCTGTGAAGAAAGATGAGTGTTGGATAGACCAATTCCAACAATAAAAGATTTCTCGTTTTTTGACAATTATAAATTCATTGAAGCAAAAGAGAGCATTCTGAGGATCTTCATATCAATTGATGTGATGAGTATACCCAGTTACTTAAGGTATACATGTAGCTCAAGTTAGTTAGGATGTTACAAATTTGTAATAGAGAACCGGAGATTCTTGAAGATTCTTCACTTTATTTATAGAGCTCTCAAAGTTAAGCACAAAAATCTTACTGGTGACTTATATATACTACTGGTAGTAACACAAGGTTTTTGAAATAAATATGAGTTTTTACAAATGGTTGGTTCATGACTCTTTACGTTTTTCTTAATCTTTTTTTGTGGAGTAGCTTCAGTTAGAATAGAGCAGATTTGCTTATGATTCTTGAAATTATTCCTCCGAGCTCCTCTCCACAATCTTCTTGTACATGATGGCCAGCCTGGTAATGACAAAGATCATTTCAAGTTAGCTTTGTTATTTACCAATGTCTTCGTCTCACCGATATATAGGGAAAATAAACGATACATTTGGAAGTTCGACGAGGTTGTGTCCCGAACTCTTGCAGAATTCTTCAACACCTTCATAGCTCAGCCACCTGTCTCGTTGTCCCCAACACACGGTGATCGGGATTTTCCAGTTTTTATCCATCAGTGATGTCCTCATCTCTTCTGTATATCTCTGTCAGGTAAAAAGTTCTACAAGTATCAAACTTGAAATCTTGATTTTTGATAGGATAACTTGATAAGTTCTTGAATTTTATGAACCTTAAGCTCCTTCTTCATGGCTCTGCTGATGGCATTAAGGGCAAAACCAGAAGAACCTGAGGTTAGATAAGGTCTTCGGTAAACCATTGCATCGTCTTCTTTCATTTTGTAAGGACCACAGCTTGTCAAAGTCTTGTCACTTGCTCTTAGAGGATCCTATTGGTTATATATATAAATCAGGAATTTATTGTACAGAACAACCAAAAAGAAGCAAAATTTGATAAAACCAACCTGAGAGAAAATCTCCCCAAGCAAAAAGTTGCTAAATACAGATAAGGTTGATGGAAGTTTAGCATGCTTAGGTGTGAGCTGAAACCACAAAATAAAAATTATAAGTTATTTTTTAACAAAGAGAAGAAAGTTATAAGTTCTTTCCTTACAGGAGGATTCAAGAGTATGAGATTCTTGATCTTCTCTGGTCGGTTTCTTGCATATTTTACAACAGAAGCTGAGAAGTAGCCCTGAGATTAAAAAAAAAAAAAAAAAACACCAAAGAAGTGAAGTTAACAAATGAAACAAATCTTTAATATATGCTTCTTCAGTCAGAAATGACCTGATGTTACTTTACCTGCACCACTAGTGACACCTTACTGGTAGTTACTTCATCAATAAATGACTCAAGCGATGAAACATACTCTACAAAACCGCAGATTCTTCTTAAAAATCTCCAAACTCTCTTCAGGTTAAAGAGTGTTCATAAGAATATTTTACCATCTAATGTATAGTTGAATCCATATCCAGCTTGAGGCTTATCAGAAAATCCAAATCCTAACCAATCGAAAGCAATGGCGCGGTAGTTCTTCGAAAGAACGGGAAGAACTTTTCGATACGAGTATGACTAGTCACAAGAAAATGATCAACAAAATCTGTAAGTTATTCGCAGTAACAAGATATGTTTTTAAAGGTAAATATTATTATACCTGAGATGGAAATCCATGGATGAGTATAACAGGAGGACTATCTAAACTTCCTGATTCTATACAAAACCATCTATGGAAAAACAAAATCATAAATACCTTAAAGCTCAAGAAATTTTACTACTCAAGAATGTGTTTTAATTACCGGAAATTATCTTTTGAAGCTTGAGAGCTAGCTCCCATTGTTAATCCGAAAATCGGATCTTTTGCTTCTACACCAGAACCACCAACTCTATGAGCTTTAACCTGAAAAAAATTGTAGAATAAAAAAAATGTTATATAAAATATTTTTATTGAATAAAGGTAGAGAAATATTAGTACCCATTTTCCTTGCTTTAACCATTCATCTGATGGACTAGGTTGATTTGAATATTTCCCTGAGAAAGAAATAAAAAGATTTAGTCTTTCTCGTTATATACAAATTTAATTTTGTGATTGAAAGTTATAGTAAACCTCCACTAAAAGAGAATCCATCTCCAACAGAAACAGGAGCATCAATGAGATAATCCTGTTACAAGAAGAAATTTATTTGATTAGTTTTTTTTTTTTTTTTGATAAATGATTTGATTAGGAGTTGTAAAAAGAAGAATACATCTTTGTTACTGGATTTGCAGATGAATTTTGTAGGAGAGTGTCTAGGAAAGAGATATGAGGATGAAGTAAGAGATGATCGGAGATGATGAGTGTGGAAAAAGTTAGGGTTGTGAATATGAACTGCCATTTTTATTTTTCTTTGGTACGGATGAGAATGAGAGAGATAGAGAAGAGTACAAAAAAAATTGGTGGGCTAAACGGTTGTTTCGAGATAGGCTTTATGTGGTTGACTGATTTTCTTAGTTTTTTTTTGGCTCAGGTAAGCTTAGTAGCAAAGCGCTGCGTTTAAATGGGCATATTTTACAAAAAGAAAAAGTTGAAACTCCATTGAACACGATTTATAAAAGCCTCACAATTATGAATAACATCATTTGAATCACACTATACTATTCATGTGAGTTACAAGATTTATAAAATACTTTTAACATATCTTCATAGAGATTCAAGCAAAAAAAAAAACGAAAATAGAATATTTTCTGAACTTTTTTCTATTCTCGGTTTAGTGTTTAGTGTTTTTTTTCTTCTTCTTTTTTTGTGGTCAGGACTCAAGAGTATTTAGTGTCCTTAAATGATGAGATTATAACTTTTTTATATTTACCCATTATCTTTTAGCATCATAGCTCATATATGGGGACACAATCCAATTTCACAATATTTAATTTTGTAGTAACAATTGTAAGTATAGTATTTCATTATCTAACAACGTTGTTGATGAGAACTTTTTTTAGTTCAAAGGAAAAAGAAAAAAGTCTAATCCAGTTATATATCAATTATGGATTATGGAGTTTTTTAGTATCAACTCCACCATGAACTCAATTTAGAGCATTTGCAACGGTAAAAATTAATAATGTCAATAAGATGAAGAAAGAGTAATATACATTAACAATCCTGAGATTCAAGATTCTTGATCAAGGACAAGAGTAAAAACATTGATGCAAGAGAGTTGTTGATGTACACTCATATTTTGATCTACATTCACTTGACGTAGTAAGGAAGGTCAAGAACGTATAGAAGGAAGTAAGCCCAAGTCACCCCAGAGATGCCTCCGAAGAAGAACCCTCCTGTGAACTTAGCCCATCCATCAGCCGTCTGAAGCTGGTCAGGCTGCTTCTTCCGCCCGGTCAAAGTCAAACTTGGCGCGATCGACGGCTCACCTTCCTTGAAAGAAGAGATTCCGTAGATGGTAAGGCACATGCTGAGGATTACTACGAGCCCAGCCGCAGCCAAAGAACCGGCTGTGCCAGCGTAAACAGTGTTCCTTAATGGGCCTGCCTTAACGAATGGGCCCACTAAGAAGAAACCATGGGCCAAGCCCACTTCAACACCACGGAGGAGAGGGTTAACTGCGGTGCGGTAACCGGGGAGGTTGGAAAGGTACCATGCGATCAAGGGGCTTGATGTCACCGGAGTTTCCAAACTTCCGATGAATGGATCACCGTTGATTGGTTGAACCACTTGGAATGTTGGCTGCCAATTTTCATATTAATTGATAGAGTCATAACTCTCCATTACAGATGTCAAGACCTCATATTATCATTCTTTTCATTACTATCGAGTTCCATTGAAGATGTTCTATAACGAATCACTAAAGAGAATTTATGGTGTTTTATGTTATACCAAAACATAAAATATGTAACGAAATCTATTGCAAATTTTATCCTAACAACAAAATATTATTTTACTAATTTTCCTAGAAAATTATAGCGCTTGATTAAAAATTGGTAGTCTCGGGACTGAACATACCTTGTCGGACTGAATAGCTCTGACGGTGAAGGTAGAGACTCTTTTGGTCGGAGAAACACCGAAAGGAGCGCCGGAGATTCCCTTTGGAACGGCAAGACGCCTTGAAAGAGAAGCGGAGGAGAAGCTGCTCCTTAGCTGACTCGCCATTGGAGATGCACTCGTCGCCATTATTTTTTGTCTTAAGTTTTATCTCTTATGAAATTAAAATAAAATCAGTGTTGGAGTGTATGTGATGAAGAAATAAGCCATCTACGAAACTTGAGATTGCATTTGCTGATGTGGCACGACAGAGGATCTGGTTCTTGAGATGATTTGTGGCTCTTAAGGATCTATGTGTTTGATATATCTGATTCTCATTGGATGTTATCTTATCCGCTTTGCTCCAACATTTTCTTTTATTTGCATAGTTTTTTTGAAAAAATTTAAAATTTGTTAATACCATGCCATTTAATAAATGTAAGAAAGAAAATATGTTAATACCGAAATCTAAAGATGATTAATGAGGTTATGCTATAACAGTGATATAATTTATCATCAAAGAAAATTAAATATTTTCTTCTTGAAAAACCAATATTCGAAAATTTGCTAGGTGTTAATCAGACTATTAGAGATAGACCGAACACCTATTAAAAATAAAATTCATTGGTAATTATGTTTTAGACTATTTTATTTCATTATTATAAAATAGTTAATATATGATGTTAAATATAGCATTGTAAGAAAATTATATTTCAAATAAAATTCATTGGAAATGATGTAAATATAAATTGATGTCATGTTTTCGAAATATAAAATAGGACTATCCATCATCAATATATATTTTTCAATATTAGAAAAACCTATTAGATGCAACTGCATGTGATTTTTAAAGAAGGAATTTAAATAAACAAAGAGTTAGTGGTGCGCATTCGGATACCCATTCGGGTTCGGATAATGTATTTCGGATTTTAGGACATTCGGGTTTAGAATATTCGGATTTAGGGATATATGATCCGTTTGGATATTTTTTAGTTTCGAGTCGTGCTCGGTTTATGTCAATTCGGGTTCGGGTCGGATATCCGAAATATTAAGAAAAATAAAAAAAAATGTTAAATTTGAATAAAGATCTGTTAAAAATTTACAAATATAATTTATATTACAAAAAAAAATTTACAAAAAAAAAATTTGGATATTTTAATTAGTTTATATATTTTGATTAATTTGTTTGGATTTATAATTGATATTTTCGCGCTAAGTCTAAACGGGCCAGGCCTCAATTATAATTAATAATATTGTTAAGGTCCACGTTAATATAATGAAGAATTTGTAGCTACAGTAAAGATTCAACGTTTATAAAACTTTGGCCAATATTTCTTGTACCGAGTCAAAGATGAAAAGATGAACCAAAATCCATTGTAACAAAAGAGTAAAAGACCAAGCCAATTGGTTTGGTTACACAACTGATGCTTAGTAAAAAATCAACTACAAAATTCTTTGAATATAGTCTGAAATCCATATAACAAACTAGGGAGCAGCAAAAGAAGTGAATGCATTTAGTCGAACAAGCCAAAACCCAAATCACCATCACTCTCTTCTGCTGGTTCATCCTAGAACAGTCAATTAACCAAAATAAGATCAATAACCAAATCATGATAAGTAATAAAATAACCAATAAAACCTTCTTTTACCTTCTTCTTCTCCTCAGCGGCAGGAGCAGCAGCTGCAGCACCACCACCAGAAGCTGGAGCAGCTGCTGCAACTGGAGCACCACCTCCACCACCAGCACCAACGTTCATGATAAGATCAGTCACATTACGTTTCTCAGCCATCTTAGCGAATAGCATTGGCCAGTATGACTCAATCTCAACATTAGCAGCTTTCACCAATGTCGCAATTTTGTCAGCCTAACAACAATATGATCAAACAGATACAGTCAATAAAATCAAACATATTTATCGAATTCTAAAAACCCTAAACCCCCAAAAACATACTTCTAATCCTAAACCTCAACTTTAGGCAATCGTCATTAGATTAAACAAGAACAATCAAGAGCATACGGTCAAATAAAAGAAAACTTCTTTATCGTCATTAGATAATTAGATAATCGAATTCTAAACCTTAAACCACCGAAAACATACGCCTAAACCTCAATTTTAAACCTTTTTCTAACTATCAACTTCATAAAAGCATACATACAATCAATAAAATCAAACTTATTTATCAAATTCTAAACCCTAAATCACCAAAAACATACTCATAAACCTCAATTTAAAAACCTTTTCTAACTTTCAAAGAAAATGAAAAATCTTAATTAGGGAATAATATGATACCGTAATAGCAATACCCTCGTCCTCCAGGATCATAACAGCGTAGCTGCAAGCAAGCTCTCCCACTGTCGACATTTTTTTTTTCCTGTAACAACAATAACAAAAATAATATCAAATCTGAACTTTAAATCAAATCCGTTTAAAATCCAAAATTATAGTAAATGAAACAGCTAATACTAATAGAAACAGATCAAAATCACAAAAACGATAGAAATGGAGAATCATCGTGTACCTTAGACAGCGATTGAAAATGCTATTGACACGCGGCTCGAGAGTAAATAGCTAGGGTTTGAAACAGAGATGAGGGATGCAGAGGTTTACAAAGCTTATTTCTACGAATATGGGCCGGATAGATAATCAAGAGGCCCATTTCAGATGATTTGGCTTATATAGTATTGGTGGGCGTATCAGTGTTTCTATAGGAATAGGAAATGATTGTAACAAATATTTATATTTTACTGTTTAATATTTTGTGTTCAAATTTTTAGATAATTTATAGATTTATAGATTTTATTTGTTTAATTTTTATAATTATTTTTTTACTTATATTTAATTTAACTTCATTAAATTATAGTGTTAGAGTTGACGTATATACTGATTTTTGTTGTTGGTAGTAGTCCTTATGTCCCACTATGCTCTGCGATATCCAACGGGTTAGTGAGCTACCCCACAGATTTAATTCTTATAATTTAAATAAATAAAATATTTTTAAAAATTAAAATTAACAACTTTTTAAATAGAAATATTTTTAATATTCTCTTTTTCTAAATATTCTAATCTTATACATAAACTATTTATATTTTAAAATATATCATAGTTTATATTTCATCAACTATATACAATTATTTATATATATATATATATAATTTAATTATTTTAATTAAATATTGGTAGTCTGCAAGCCGATCCATCAATCCGCGAACAAATCTCACTAAATCTCCGCTCCACTATGGGCTTCTTCATGATGCCCACTTAATGGGCATAAAATTTTATGTCTATTGCCCTATTGTGGATTTACTTGTACTTATTCCGATGGTCACCGATCCGATTGACACCTCTACCGATGTCTGTTTATAAAAAATTGAATCATAACATATGCAGAAACAAAATCTAAAATTTTATTAATTTTATATATTATATAATAATTCAAAATAATTTGAAAATAAGATTAAACAAAGATGATAGGAGAATCATAATTTATACTATTAAAATCTCAATATTAGATAAGAAAATGATTGTAGAGAATTAATTTATTATTTATTATTTATTATTTATATTGAAAGAAGAAAAATAAAGAAACTAAATATGTGAGTGACTTGACACATGTATAACTACTTGTTGTTTGGATACATGGATAATTATTTGTACTTTAATTTAATAGTATAGAGATAATATTTGAAACTTTTTATAAAATTTCTTAGCTGAGGTGGGATATTGAACAAAAATATTGTTTTCTTCATCGATTGATTAATTTATGTCTGTTTTAAAAATTTGGAATCACAACATATGTAAAAAAAATCTAAAATTTTATTAATTATATATATTATATAATAATTTAAAATAATTTTAAAATAAGATCAAATGAAGATGTATGAAGATTTTTATTTTTTCAAGTATATTGGTTTAAATTGGATAAAGAAATTTTAGGAAATTTAAAATTAATTTTAGTTTTCATATTATTAAAAAAATTTAATATTTATTTTTTATTTGATATAAAGATTGTTTGGATGTAAAGAAAGTAGAGGTGTCAAAATGGGTCAAAACCTATGGATTGATCCGGACTACCTATTATTTTAACGGGGTTGGGTTGGACTATTATACCCATATAAATAAATAGATTGTCGTGGATCAAGCATAATGGATTGGTGAGTTTAGTGGATAAACCCATTTGGGTTTTGGGTTATCCATATATTTACTATTAAAACATAAATTTATTAAATTTATAATAAATATGTAAAATATCTATTTAAATAAATATATATATATATGTAAAAAGTTTTTAAGATTTTATAATGTTTTTATTTATTTTAGTAACTAGATATTTTATTATATTTGTTATTTGGATATTCTTGTTAGTTTTATAATCCCTTATATATTATTTGAGAGATACACTTATGAAAATAACCTTGCAATAGTTTGGTATATTATAGAGCTGACACTGCTTATGTGTCATCACCACAATCATTCTTAAAGTACGTTATTAACAAGACATACTTTACTAGATTAATTACACTAATTATCATTGAACATATATTATTTATCACATAATATTTTCCTTAATCACTCATTAATTATTTCATTTATCTTTAATTATAATTCGGATTTACCTTGAATATTGAACTTTTGCATTTAATTCATTTCATATTTAATTACAATTGCTTTCTTTATATACTTTAACTATTCATTAACTTAATTTTATTTCACTATTATATATAACATGTATATAACTTTTTTTTTAATGCATATATGATATAATTTTGTTTTCAAAATTACTATTACCTTATTTTAAAAATTTTATTTTACAAACTTTAGTACTATATGATGCATAGGTATTGGGCGAATTTTTTTTTCCTTTTCCCCCTGAGTTCTCTCTCTTGAAACTCTCACCCTGGTCTCCGTTTCCAGTGCCGTTCACGGCCACCGGCTCTAACCAAATTTCGTTTGCGGTCCTTCCCACCGTATGGGGGAGAAAAAAAAAAGAAGTTTCCATGTCGGGCGAGCTTCTGCCGTGAAATCTAAGGCGATTTCCATCGCCGGTGCTTCCACGGAAAAGAATGCCTCAGCCTCTGTTGCACAGAAGAGCTCAGCCATAGATACCGTCTCAGATCCTAAGATGGCGATTCCACCGCCAGATCTAGACCCTAAAACCACTGTGAACGCTCCGGCGAACCCAGTTTCTACCACCGTGACAGCGACCACAATAACCCCTGGGAGTGACAACGCTGAGCTTACCAATATAACTGCTGTTTGGGCAGCTCTATTCAAAGGATCTAAGCGTTTAGAACGAAAGGGAAAGCCTTTGTGTAGTAATCCCTAATTCAGTCATTGAGAAGAACAAAAAATCTTGGGAGAACTTTGTGATAGGTCAGTTCTACTCAGACCCACCGCCGCAAGGAACCGTCCACTCAATTGTTAATGGAATCTAGAGCCGACAGCACAGAGATGTATCGGTTTCCAAACTGGAGGGAAACGCATATCTATTTCGCATCCCTAACGCTCTAACCAGATCCAGAGCGCTAAGTCAAGCCTTATGGAACATCGAAGGACAAACAATGTTTATCGCGAAGTGGGAGCCGGGACTGATTCCCGCGAAGCCTGAACTTACCTCTGCTCCGGGTTGGCTGGAACTCAGGAAGGTTCCATATCAGTTCTTCTCTGAAGAGGGACTCGAGCATATAGCTGGCATGGTTGGACACCCAGTTTTTCTTCACCCATCAACAGCAAATATGACCAATCTCGAGGTTGCAAAGGTCTTAACCATCATCGATCCTAGAAAGTCTGTACTAGAGGGAGTTAATGCTCGATTCCAATCAGGGGAGACAAGCAGAGTGCAAGTATCCAGCCCTTGGATGCCTCCAGTATGTACTCACTGTAAGGGCATCGGGCACAGCCCAAAGAGATGCGCCTCAGCTCCTATCACATGTTTGAACTGCAAATCAACGACTCATCAAACACATAAATGTCCTAGAGCAAAGTTTACAGCTCAAAACCGAAGTAGGCAACGCTCTAAATCTCGAGCTCCAGACACAAAAAACAATGAGCCCAAGGCAAAGATATTGCTTGGAAAAGGAAAGAAAATAGTTGATCCCCACACTGAGATTGAAACAGAACTCAGTGAGTCAGAAACAGACCCGATAACTCCGGTTACTAAGAAATTGGCTATCATGAGACAAGTGGGACTCTAAGGGTTGATTTATCTGTGGATAAAGAACAGGAAAAAACAAAAATTTCTCAGCACACTCTGCCTGGCTCTGTTTGTGGAAGCAGGCAGTCAGAAGAGGACGCCCAATTCACTCCGGTGATTTCTAAATGGAAGCTACGTAGCTCCAAGAATACCCGGGGCAAGGGCCCCTCAAATCATTAATATATATGTCGATAGACATTTTTTGTTGGAATTTTAGAGGATTTAACATTTTAAGCCATAGAAAAGCCTTTAAGAAGTGGTTCAAGCTTAACCAACCAATTTTTGCTAGTCTCATTGAGACTCATGTACAACAGTCGAAGAGTATGAAGATCATCAACTCTGTTCTTCCAGGCTGTTCCTATGATACTAATTACGCCTTTTTAGAGCTAGGGAAAATATGAGTAATAGTTGACAAGCCATGGGCAGTAATAGGCGATTTCAACCAGGTGTTGAGCAGTACAAAAAACTCGAGGGCAGAAGATTTCTCAACAACCAGAGGCATTCAAGACTTTAATGAATGTCTCACTACTTCTAACTTTGGTGATCTTACCTTTCGTGGAAACTCATTCACATGGTGGAACCATAGAGATGCTTCTCCCATTGCTAAGAAACTTGACCGAATATTGGTGAATGAAGATTGGTCATCTTTATTTCCTGCCTCCTACGGCTTTTTTGGAGAACCAAACTTTTCAGATCACAGTCCAGCAGGGATCATCTTAAGTCCTTCATTTTAATGCAGCAGAATGCCATTTAAATTTCAAAATATGCTTTTGCAAAATCCAGACTTCATCCCACTTATTCACGCTTGCTGGGAATCCTTGAACTTCATGGGTTCTATAATGTTCTGCGTGTCACAAAAGCTTAAAGCGTTAAAGAACATAATCAGAGGTTTCAGTAAATCCAATTACTCAAACATTGAAAAAGAGTGAATGAAGCTCATCAGATTCTTTTAGATCTGAAAAGGCAACTCCTTCAACATCCTTCATCTTCATTTGCAGTTCAGGAAAAGGATGCTTATAGAAAATGGCAGGAGCTGACAAATACGGAGGAAGCTTTTGTTTACCAGAGATCCAGGCTAACATGGATTCAGGTAGGAGATTCCAACGCCGCCTATTTCCATAGAATTGCAGCAGCTCGCCGAGCAATCAATCATATTCATTTCTTGACAAGCAGCTCTGGAACAAGAATAAATTCTTTTGAAGATATCCAAAACCACTGTGTGGATTTTTTCCAAGGTCTGTTGGGAAGTTTTGAATCCCCTCCTCAGTTTATGCCGGAAGATATCTGCGATCTGCTTATTTTTCGATGCTCAGACGATCAAAGAAATATTCTTGGAGCCTTGTTCTCAATGGAAGAAATAAGGTAAACCTTTTTCTCTCTCCCTAGAAACAAAGCACCAGGTCCAGATGGGTATCCTTCATAGTTCTTTAAGGGTTGTTGGAGTGTAGTTGGTCCTGATGCATTGAAAACCGTGCCGGAATTCTTCAGCTCTGGCAGAATTTTAAAGCAATGGAATGCGACAATACTCACTCTCATTCCGAAAGTCACTAATGCATCAAGAATCACTGACTTCAGGCCGATCACTTGCTGTAACACCATGAATAAAGTTGTTTCCAAACTGTTATCCAACAGGCTAAAGCAGCTTCTACCCTCTGCCATTTCCCCTTATCAATCTGCATTCTTGTCTGGGAGGCTGTTAGTTAAAAATGTTCTCCTAGCCATAGAAATCATACAAGGCTATAACTGGAAAAACATCGGGGCCAGAGCAATGCTTAAGGTTGACTTGCGTAAAGCATTCGACTCCATCAGATGGGATTTCATCATTACCACTTTACAGGCCTCCCATTTCCCGGAAAGGTTTGCAAACTGGATTTCAAATTGCATCTCTACCCTGAGCTTTTCAGTTGTGGTCAATGGTGAGTTAACTGGATTTTTTCAGAGCATGAGAGGCTCGAAATAGGGGAATCCACTGTCGCCCTACCTCTTTGTACTAGCTATGGAGGTTTTTTTGAGGTTGTTCATTCAAGGTTTGAGGATGCCCATATTGGCTTTCCCCCTAAGACTGAGGAGCTAAGAATCTTACACCTTATGTTTGCTGATGATGTGATGATTTTCTTCGATGGTTCTACCTCTTCTTTGCAGGCAATCATTGAGGTTTTGGAGCTCTTTGGTGAATGGTCTGGATTAAATATGAACAAAGAGAAGACCCAACTGTTTTTCTCGGGTTTGAACCCCCAAGAAGCCATTACTCTATCTAGTTTTTGCTTCCCAATTGGTTCTCTACCCATTCGATACCTGGGTCTACCTCTTATGCATCGCAAACTCTCTATTGCAGAATATTCCCCACCGCTAGTCGATAAGATTGCTTGGAAATTCAGAACATGGGCTGTTAAGATGCTTTCTTTTGCAGGCAGATTACAACTTATCTCATCAGTCATCACGGGAACGGTAAACTTCTGGATATCTGCCTTCATGCTTCCCAAGGGATGCATTCAAAAGATAGAAGGCTTATGTTCTAGGTTCCTTTGGTCGGGAAACATAGAGAGCCACCACGGTGCAAAAGTATCCTGGGAAAATATATGTATTTCCAAAGCGGAAGGTGGGCTCGGACTGAGGCGTTTTGGTGTTTGAAACACAACTCTCTGCCTTCGGTTGATATGGCTCCTATTCTCCAAAAGTGGATCATTATGGGTTGCATGGCATAAGCACCATCATCTTAGAAATAATTCATTTTGGGAAGTTGATGCAAATGCCAATGACTCACGGGGTTGGCAATCTTTGCTAAAGCTTCGGCCTCTTGCTTTGTCTCGTGTAATGTTGGCAACGGAAACACTGCTAGTTTCTGGTTTGACTCTTGGACCCCTTTTGGACCATTGATTGAATATTTGGGACAGCAAGGACCAAGAGACCTCCGAATCCCAATATCATCAAAAGTGGCGGATGTTTGTAATGCAGCAGGCTGAAATATCCCCTCACCGAGATCAGACTGGGCTCTAGCTCTCCAAGTCCACTTATCAACCATACTCAATCCAAGAGAATCCCAGCTAGAGGATGAGTATTACTGGAAGGTAGACGACTCGCCTTACCCAAGCTTCATCTCAAAAAGAACTTGGGAAATTCTTCGACCTCGTGAGAATGTCCAAAATTGGTCGTCCATGATCTGGTTCAAAGGTGCCATCCCAAGGTATTCTTTCACTATGTTGGTCGCCCAACTCAACAGGTTCCCTACTCGCTCAAGATTGGCGTCATATGGGGTTCACCCATGCCCACCAAAAATTGCTTATGCTCCGATGTGAGTTCAGCGGATCGATATGGGGACTGGCGCTGCTAAGGTTACATCTCCACCCTTATACTTTTCATACTTGGACTGCCTTGATTGCTTAGTCTCAACTAGACACACCAACGGCCCCTACTCTGCTACGGAAAATTGTTACTCATGCAATAATCTATAACTTATGGAGGAACGGAACAGCAGATTGCACAATAACCATGCAGCACCAACAGCCGTAGTCTTTTAAGAGATTGACGGACAAGTGAGAAACAACATTTCAGCACACAAGAAGCGGAAGAAATTCCAGTCACTAATGCAGAAATGGCTCTCTGAAAGTAAAAGCTACTCAAACCTAGAATGACTCTTTGTTTTTTATTTTTTTTTAACAAGGTTCATATATAGTTGGTTAAGCTTGTAAAACCATTAATCCTCATTTCATAATGATATTTACATTTTATAAAAAAAAACTTTAGTACTATAACCTTCGGATTTGACCTTTTCTATAACACTGCAACATGAAGCTTCGGTTTTGACTCGGTCATGGTCTTTCTTTTCTTCGTTTTCAGTTTGAACAACTGGGTAGTAAAGGGATGTACTCTTGACACGTTAGAATTCTATTTGTCTTGGGTATTTGGAATCAAGCCGTAATATATGTTTTAATTGCAAAAGTGTGTAATCTCTATATATATAATTTGAAAAGACAAAATTTGGGTTTATATCAAAGGAAAACCAAAAGAAAATAATATTTTTATCCTCTAATACAACATTCTCAGACCTCCTCAGTCCTCGGACGCCTTCAAATAATAAAGCTCACATTGGGCTTTTCATCTCTTTGATCTACTCTGCGAAGGATAATCTAGGTTAGTTTTTCTCAGAAGTTACATATCAACTTGCTTCAAGGGTTTTTGTCATGTGTTATGCCTTCTCTACAAGTTAAATGATTAACTATTATAATTGACTTCTTATGCTGTTTCTTAATAAGCCTTATTTGTGGCTGCAAGGATCCAAAATGATTCAAAAGAACGCATGTTTCATGGTTTGATCATGAAAACAAGTAAAGCAAATTTCAGTAACGAGAGATTGGAGAATGGAATGGAAATACAATGGTAATGGCACACCATTTAAGCCAAAAGAATCCGAGTTCCATAGAATTGCATGATGCTCTGGCAAATTGATAAAATATAGCTCTTCTGTGTGTTATCGAGATGTCCTCAATTTATGATATGTGATAGATATGTAAGTCTACAGTTTGATGTATTCCTCAATTTACATATAAGTTACAATCATACATTACCTATCTTGATTGGAAGCACAGTTCTCTACTCCAAGTTTTTATTTGTGCAAATTTAAATGTGGCTGAACTTTATTTTGTACTATTTTTTCCTTAATTTATAAGCTGTCGAAAGTTCTGTGTAAATAAATATCATTAGTAGACTTTAATGAAATACATCAATCATATAACATTTTGTAATGTGATATTTTGTTATAAATAAATCTTATTAGTAGACTCGGAACCAAAACAGGACTCTTGGCATCCAAGTACAAAACATCCCCTATATATTATTTGAAAGATACACATTTAAAAGTAACTTTATAACTACATGGTATATTACATAGGTACCACTGCTTATGTGTCATCACCATAATCATTCTTAGATTAATTTTATAATAAAGCAAACATTACTAGATTAATTACACTAATTGCCATTGGACAGATATCATTTGTCACATTGTATTTTCTTTAATTAACTATTAACAATTTTGATTTAAATTAAATAGCATTTTATTTTTCAAACACTTTTAAAAATTTTTGATGGCTTTACATAATAATTCATTATACTATTCAAATAAATACTTTCACATTATGAAAATTTTAAAGATTTATATATTTATATATAAAATAGTAGATATTGTATGTATTACATCATATAATTTTTATTATTCAAAATTTCAAATATGAATATACTTTTCTGCGGTTTATTAAAGTATATATATAAAATAGAATTTTAATATATATATATATATATATATTAAATCACATATTTAAAATAGATTACATATATGCATATTGAATTTAAATAATTTTACAAATATATTCATATAGAGAAATTGAATATATTTTCTCATCCGAGTTTTATTACATTCGGATTTATTATTTCAAAATTTTCAAACAAATCAACTAGTTTTTGGGCATATATTGTGTTAGTTTCGAAATTTGGAAACTAATAAATGTTACAATTAAAATATGATCCTATCAAATTAGGTCTAAATATCTGAATATTCTCAAATTTGAACAAATTTAGCCATATGTGGTGTTAATTTTGATTTATGGAAACAAATTATCTTTTGAATATTCCTTTGATTCTGTAGATTTTAAGAATGCATAACTGACAATTTTTAAGGAATCCCAAATAATAATTATAGCAATTAAATACAAATATGAATCCCTTAATATACGATTATACAAAAAATATAGGATTCCTTTAATTAATATCTGCCGGCATAAACAACTTAATTTAAGATATTCTCTTTTAATTTACTTTGTTTCCAAAACCAATTCCTAACAATATGCAATCATGATATCAATAATTAATTCATAATCTTTTAAAATATTTAAAATTTAAAAATTTATAATGAATCCCTTATAAATCTAACTCCCTATAAATAACCTAACAATATCATCTTCATCCACATACACTTTTACCATTGATATTGTCTATATTTCTCCCTTTTTCATATTGTTTGTATAGAAAATATTTTCTGAGTATGATAAGTTATTCTTGATGTATATTTTTCTTACGAATCTTTGATTGCCTAGGAGATTATTTTTTCTTTTTGTTTATGGGTTCAGATCAATTTATTTTATTCAAGCTAAATCTTCAAGATGCAACGAAGAACGTCCGATCAAAGAGCTCCACATTCCAATAGAATGGTATATCAACAAGGCTGATTCTTTTGTCAGATACACAAAAATAAATTATTTATTGTTTGGTTTTGAGTTTCTATTCTTTGTTCTGTCTTATTTAGTTATTTTACTGTTATTTATTGGCATTTTACATGTTCCCAACCATATCATAACTTTTAACTATTTTTGTATGATTATTTGGTTATTTTGTAAATAATTTAGTTACTTGAGATGTTAATTAATTCTCTAAATCGTTTATGTTTCTTTTGTTGGCAACTCTTAGGTTTCAGAAGAGATGAAATCAATGGTAATTCTTTGATATATATTTTGATATGTATTTGAGTTTTATCTTCTTTTTCTTTTTATTTTTTTTGTTAGTAGTGTGTATATTGATTCTACCATTGTTGCTATTAAATTGTTTCTGTTTGTTGTTATTAGACCAACAAATATGGTTAGTTGCTAAAAATCATCAAAGTAATTCTTTAAATTTTCATTTATTTTGTATTTAATTTTTTGTATTCGTTGATGATTAGTTGCTAAAAATCATTAAAAAAATATTATTCGTTGATGAGTACTTGCTAACAAATTTTCTTATATTTGGATCATGTTTCTCTTTTTTATACTTCTTTAATTACATAATATTCTTTTTGATCATAATTTACTATGATCTATTATTATTATACAAATATCAAAAGAAAAACAGAATTGTCATGAAGATAAGATATAAAACCAATATGAACATGTGCTATTTATATTAATTTTGAAAAGAAAAAAAGTTAGCAAATATGAAAATACAACCCAAATTAATCGCTAAACATAATTTTACATTTATGTGCAACGTTGATGTTCGATGTTGTTACCAAGTTTTCTCTCAGCAATTTAAAAAAAAAATCCATTAACCCTTTTAACAGAAAAAAATCAATTAAAAAACTAACTGAATTTAATGGTTTTAAACCAAAACATTTTTGTTATAACTTTCCTACCATCAAAGATTTCTACTATTAATTATTTACATTAACCAGTTACCAAATCTTCTATAATCCTAGCCTATATATATAAAGAGGTTAGTTGATATATGTCTAATTTTATGTTAATTAACAATTTATGTGTCAATTTCTTTTATGTTAATTATTATCACTGAAAACGGGTCAAAACTGATTCTGACTGTGAGTTTCAGATCTTTTGATTTCTTATAAAACTAAAAAAAAAAAAATGATCTGATTCGATTTTCTTTCTTCCTTAGTTATTTTTTTTTTTTTTTTGCAGGCATTATTGTTCTTGAGAGATGAATATATATATATATATATATATGACCCACTATTCCCTTTTCATGTTCTTACAAGAAAGTAAACGTAATAATTGACTTGATCAATGAATCTTAATTTCATTTGCTCTGCTTTTAATGTTGATCAATCTGATCAAACAAATCATTTGTTTGTGTTTTTAATGGTATCTCACTTTTCACTGAGTTTGAAAAACCATGTTTTAGGACACGGAAAGAGAAGAGCTTCCTCCACATATGATTCATGTATATGAGGCATATATTAAAAGGGCAAGGCATCATATCACATAGTCTAACTTTCAGATATCATTAACAAATTGATTAAAAGATATGACTCATTTGTGAACAGTTGTGAGTTGTGATCGTTATATATTTTTTATTAGTTTGGAAAACTGATTATAGTAGCCCGTCGGAGGTTGTGAAGAGTCTGCTTATGTTTTTCTAATTTGATTTACTCTTTCTATTATTGTTTAAGCATGTCAACAGAGGAATAAACTCAAGGTTTTGGTTGTTGTGTATATATATATAAGAATATACGTGTACGTCTTTGTCAAAAGCAGCATAAGCAACAAGAGCAAAGGTAACTAGAATTTGCCCCTAAAATGTGGATTCATCCACTAAATTTAGTACACTTATATACGTTTATAATCATTGATTTGGATTTAGTGATCACGTTTAGAGGTTAATTCTAAGATACTTGGTATCAATTGTTGTGTTCTTATGGACGCAAACAAGGTTACTAAATGATCCAAATGACCAAACGAGTTTAGTAAAAATTGCAAAGAATAACAACTTCCTGAAACGACTGAACAAAACCCAAATTTTCTTTGCCTTTTTTTTGTCGCTGTCTCCATTGTAACATTGACTCTCTTTTAATTTATTCTTTCATTGATTACTACAGTAGGAGCACTAAACCGAGAGTTGCAGAAGCAGAGGAGAAAGGTTACTAAATGATTCAAGAGTAACACCATGTCTTAATCAGGACAAGCCTACGAAAATGATCATCGGCACCACTAAATGTATATTCTTACGCCTATTAGTCATAAATGTATATTTAGGGAACTGTTGTTATCTGTCAATTTTCTTCCATTTTAATTAAGCAGAATATACAAAATCTCATCAACTAACCAATTAACATAAACCATTTTTGATATATTAAAAAAAATCTGATTTACCTAACGTGAAATTAAAATTATTTTCATATTAACTATTGAAGGTGTATTTATTTATCTTAAATGATTTGAGTTGAATTGACGGTGAGGACAAGAAAAAAAATGCATCATGTTAGTCAATATATTTCAAATCATTTATCCCGCAATTTTGTTGGCAGGGTAAGAAGAAAAATTTTTATTTCTTAATCATATATATATATATATGATGATTTTGATGTCTTGGAAATAATGTCACAATATTTTAATAAAATCATAGATTATTTTAATAGTCTCAAATTATTTTATAGGAACAAAAATAGGATGGGAATCTGATTTCAGATTAAAAAAAGATGTTTTATTTATGTTACATTTAGGAGTGACGTGCTTAGGCTTAGGGCGATTAAATCAAATATTTTGGAACGATAAGCTTAAGAGCGATTAAACCAAATATTTTGAAATATAATTTGGCAAGTCAGAATTCCAAGTTCTTATATAGTGAAAAACACTCGTTTTGAATAAATTCAAGGTATCGCTCTATATAAACTTTGCAATTCGAAAACCTATAAAATAGGTGAAACGAAATATACATATGTATAAGGAGAAGAAGATTAAAGATAACCGTAAAAGCAAGAGAAAGAGAATTCAATAACAAATAAAAGAGGTAAAAAGAAAGATGTATATGTGTACGAATAAGATGACTAAATATAACCGTAAAATCAATAGAGAGAGAGAGGTAAATCGAAAACCTATAAAAGAGATGAAAGGAAAGACGCATATGTGAAAGAAAAAGAAAAATACTAAATACAATCGCAAAAGCAAGAGAGGGAAAGAGAAAGAGGGAAAGAAAAAGAGAGAGAGAGGGGTAATTCAAAAATCTAAAAAATAGATGAAAAGATAAAGACATGTATATGCGTAAGAAGAAGAAGAATAAATACAATCATAAAAGCAGGATAGATAGAAATAGGTAATTCAAAAACCTATGAAAGAGGTGAAAAGAAAGAGGCATATTCGTAAGAAGAAGAAGACTAAAAGAAGTGAAAGAAAAGAGGCATATTTGTAAGAATAAAAAGCCTAAATACAACTGTAAAAGCAATAGAAAGAGAAAGAGAGGTAATTCGAAAACCTATAAAAGAGATGAAAGGAAATATGCATATGTGTAAGAAGAAGAAGAAGACTAAATACAATCGTAAAAGTAAGAGAAAGACTTCGAGAGAGATTGAGAGAGAGAAATAGAGAGGGCAGAGAAAGAGAGGGAGATAGAGGTAATTCAAAAACCTATAAAATAGATGAAAAGATAAAGGCATATGTGTACGAAGAAGAAGAATAAATACAATCGAAAAGCAAGAGAGATATATAGAGGTAATTCAAAAACCTATAAAAGAGGTGAAAAGAAAGAGATAAATTTGTAAGAAGAAGAAGATTGAATACAATCGTAAAACCAATATTGAGAGAGAGAGAGAGCTTATTCGAAAACCTATAAAGAGATAAAATGAAAGAGGCATGTGTATAAGAAGGAGAAGACTAGATACAATTGTAAAAGCAAGAGAGAGAGAGATAGAGAGAGAGAAAGAGAGGTAATTTGAAAACCTATAAAAGAGGTGAAAGAAAAAGGGCATATGTGTTAAAAGAAGAAGACTAAATATAACCGTAAAATCAAGAGAGAGAAAGAGATAGGTAATTCGAAAACCTATAAAGAGGTGAAAGGAAATATGCATATATGTGTAAGAATAAGAAGCCTAAATACAACCATAAAAGCAATAGAGAGAGAAAGAGAGGTAACTCGAAAACCTATAAAAGAGATGAAAGAAAATAGGCATATGTGTAAGAAGAATAAAAAGACTAAATACAATCGTAAAATCAAGAGAGAGACTTTGAAAGAGATTGAGAGAGAGAAAGAGAGAGAGAGAGAGAGCTATTTCAAAAACCTACAAAATAGATGAAAAATAAAGGCATATACATAAGAAGAAAAAGAATAAATGCAATCGTAAAAGCAAGAGAGATATAGAAAGGTAATTCAAAAACCTAAAAAAGAAGTGAAAAGAAAGAGACATATTCGTAAGAAGAAAAAAACTAAATACAACCGTAAAAGCAATAGAGAGACAAAAAGGTACTTCGAAAATCTATAAAAAGGATGAAAGGAAAAAGGTATTTGTGTAAGAAGAATAAGACTAAATACAATCGTAAAAGTAATAGAGAGATATAGAAAGAGAGAAAGGGAGAGGTAATTTGAAAATCTATAAAATAGATAAAAAAAAAAATGTGTAAGAAGAAGAAGACTAAATTCATCGTAAAAGCAAGAGAGAGAGAGAGATAGGTAATTCGAAAATCTATAAAAGAGCTGGAAATAAAGTGGCATTTGTATTTTTTGTATACATTTTGTTTTAACTACAGTAATTTTTATATATACATTAATATTTTCTATATATTATATATGAAAGTGATTTAAATTCATCAATGTTATATATTAATATTAAATATCACTTATGGATTTATTTTATCAAAATATATATTTATACTTCATTATCACTATGCATTTATTTTTATTATAAATCATTTTTACGGGTTGGGAAAAATATCTTATTTATGTTAGATTTAAAATGCAAGATTGAAACGTGGTGAGATACCGGAACGAAATTCTCAATACTACAAACATGACAATACAAATTAAAATATGAAAGCTTAGTTAATCTTAATTATTATCAAACTCCAACAAAATAAAATTTACTAAATTTCAGTTTAATGAATTGATTTTCCCCGCCGATGCGCGGGTTCTTACCTAATTATATGATATGTTTTAGATTTTTTAATTATATTTAATATATATATATATATATATATATATGAGTAACCCATTTAACCAGTGGGTTCAACAATTATGGGTTTGGTATATAAAATTCCGTCCATAAAATAAATGGGTTGGGTCAGGTAACCCAAATAAATCTGGAAACCAGATGGGTTTGGGTCGGATTGGGTCGGGTTACCAATTTTGACACCATAAGTGAAGAGTGTTTGGAAACAATGATAAATCAAATATACTTCACTTTTAATAGTATAAAGATAGAGCTGTATGGATCAGCGGATCAGCCAATTTATACCCAAACATATTCATTAAATCGAAATCATACATGGACTATGGTAAATGATGAATTTATACCTAGAGATATTAAATTGGAAAAATTCATACACTAACTATAAAAACTTGATCAATTCATACAAATATGAGTGACTGTACATTTTAAACTGATGACATGTCATCCACGTCATCGACACATGATATTTTTTTGTTAGAAAATCTTGAAATAAAAATTAGGGGCAGACAAAATTCCTTCCCAGTCCTGTCCCTTTTCGTTTTGTCTCACTCTCAGTCTCAAATTCATGTTTTAGATAGAAATGCATTTCTATATTACACACACTTTCAATTCCCATTTGGAACCAACAATTCCCAAAATCCTATTTTAAAAAATTATACTGAATAATACTTTTTTATATATACTATAATGACAAGAAATTGGACATATATAATATATAATATTACATACAAAATTAATCTAAAAATTTCTAACTTTTTTTAAAATATATAAATTTGTTATTATATTTCATTTCATATCATTTAAAATTTGTATTTTGTCTTTTATAAATTAAAAGCTTATAAGTTTTAGTAAAGCTATCAATTAAAATAAAATTTTAAGTTCTTAATTTATATGAGACAACTAGAATTTTAAATGATACTAGATATAACCCGCACTGTGCAGCGCAGAAAAATATATACTTCATATTTTATTAGTTTATATTGTCATGAGTGTTTTATGGTGTTTCCGATCTTAATGGTGTTAGCCGACGTTCACAGGTTGTATGAGAAGCTTAGTAAGAATCTTTCGGGTTTATGTGCTCAATTTTGGTTCTTATCTCTTTTTTTTTGGAACTAATATTTTTAAATTAAGCCTCTTTTGTCTTCCTATTAATTGAGTTTTGTCTCTTTTATTTAGTTTTTTGGGTTTTTACCTTGAAAACTCCAAACTCCAAACATCCAAAATAAATATTTGATGTTTCGGCCGGTTTTAGTTTTGTTGAGTATTGTACAACTTTTGGTTTAACGAGATTTAATAATATCCTAGATGACACCAAAAAAAAACCCTACTAAACTAGGTAGTATGGAAACTCTTTCTGATGTCTGTTTCCCGTTTCTGAAATGGAAACTCTCGAAAACTTGATGGAAACGCGATGAAAACGTCTACTTACGTTTTGGAAATGCGATGGAAACTTGTTTTTATTTTATTTGAAAACTTATTAAATAAATAATTTAGAAAAATAGAAAAAATAAACTTGGCAAAATGACAACTTTTCTCTCTAAGGGCGATTCTAAGAGCGATTGTGATAATCGTCTACATCTTCCTACATAGATCTCTCCGGTAGTTAACTCTCGTTTCTTCTGGCAGTTACTTACCGGTTTTTTGTCCGTTTAGATTCTTTTCAGGCAGTTTTGTTGACAGTTTCTTTCAACTGTCTCCACATCTGAAACCGCCCTGGTCTTCCTCTGCCTATATAAACAATGTTCCTGTGTCCCTGAAAACTCAACAATCCAATCATCCTTTAATAATGAGTGATACTCGGAGACATTTGCAAGATATTTTTTTAGGTGTTAATGATGCGCCGATTGCGTTACCAAAATTTGTGTGTGTTCAAGCGGCAAGAGAAAATCGATTCATGATAATTGGTGCTTTGGTGAATCCAAGGAAGCAAAATATGCGTGCTTTGATAAGTAAATTACCCAGACTTTGGGGAATGGAAGATAACGTGATCGGAAGAATTGTGAATGCGAGAAGGTTTCAGTTTGTCTTTCAAACAGAGGAGTCTCTAAAATTCATCCTGCGCAGAGGTCCATGGTCTTTTAGCGAGTGGATGTTAGTCACTCATCGCATGATTTCAAACATGTCTGAAGAGAGGATGAAGATAATTCCCTTTTGGACGCAAATCCATGGAATTCCTCCCCATTATCTTACTAGAGAGATGATCGACGTGATTGGTGCCTCATTGGGGAATGTTACGGGAGTGGATTTTGATGAAGCTGCAGCACGGGTAAATTATGTTCAGGTAAGACTTGATTGGAACATTGATCATCCATTACGTTTCAAACGCAACTTTACGTTTGGTAACGAAGAAGATGCTGTCTTGTCATTCCGATATGAACGTCTTCGTAACTTCTGTGTTCTTTGTGGTTTGATAACACATGACAAGAAGGAGTGCCCTCTCCGTTTTGATATTGATGATGATGACCCAGAGAACCCCGATGATCACGATGATGATGAAACAAAGAAGCGTGATGAGGATGCGAATTTGTTGATTCCGGCAGATGCAAACGCTGATGATGGTAAAGTGAAACGTGAAGTTTTCGACAAAGGATTGGTTGCTGGACCATCTTCAGTGTCGAATGTGGATAGTGAAAATTATTTCTCTTTGATTGCGGATAGAGATCTCACGGCTGAGACTTGGAACTACCTTCAAGCCGAGTTGGCCAAAGGAAAGTTCACAGATGAAGAATAATTGGACCTTGTGCACCATTACTCAAATGTGGTGGCATCACGAGGATGTATCAAGCAACCCAGGGATGATACTACCTCTGATGAATACTTTCGTCTTAATCAGGAGGCGACTATAAAACAGAGCACTGATCAAGAGGTGGCTATTCCTAGTGTTACAACGGGTTTTAATGTCCCCAATGGTATGACTTTAACTGAAATGTCATCAGGTTTAGATTACCTTATGCAGCAAACAGAGGAGGAGCGTGTGGAAATGATAAGACGATTCAAGGACGGCTATAAGGATCTGGATCATGCGGTAGTTGCTGAAGAATATGCACATGAAGATGGCATAAACGTTGAAGTTAAAATAAGAAAGATAAATAAGGAGATGCTGAATCAAGACTCAACACAAGAGGAGGTTAATCAGAAGGTCCTGTTTCCGGTTAAAACAGAGAACCTGAAGGAATCAGAGGGTTCATATGAAGTTTTTCATCATGTAGGCAGAGGCGCGGGGCCCCCGGTACACCCACCAGTCCCATGAAGATCGTCTCTTGGAACTTTCAAGGCCTCTGTGCGCCGCTGATTCAATCTAGGCTGAAGGAACTTTGTGGTAGAGTTGCTCCAGAAATCTTATTTTTATAGAAACTATGAACAAGTGTGATGTTATTAGGTATTTGTGTGTGTATTTAGGTTATGACTATGTATGTATGGTGCCTCCATCGGGTAGAGGTGGAGGTTTAGCTTTGCTTTGGAAGAAAGATGTAATCATAAATAAGCTTTCTCAAGATGTAAGAATGATTGATGTCTTTGTTAATTTTAATGGTATGGATTTCTATTTATCTTGTCTTTATGGCCATCCAAACCCTCAACATAGACATGAATTATGGGAACGTCTAGAAAGAACAAGTTTAACTCGAAATAGACCTTGGATGTTAGTTGGGGACTTCAATGAAATTTTTTCCAATGATAAAAAAATAGGCGGTCCAGCTAGAGAAGAATGAAGTTTTTAAGATTTCAGAAATATGGTCAATACTTGTAATATTTTTGATTTAAGGCATAAAGGCAATCATTTCAGTTGGGTTGGAAAACGCGAGATACATATGATCAATTCGTGTTTAGATAGAGTGATGATAAATTATAAATGGTTTGCTAATTTTCCAGCATCTGAAGCGACTTTCCTCCGGTTTTATGGTTCTGATCATCGTCCAATTCTAACTTGTGTGGCTTTTGCTAAAGGAACAAAAAACAGACATTTTCGATTGGATAAAAGATTATTATCTATTCCAGACTTTAAAGACTATGTGGATTCCGGCTGGAATTCAGATACATTAAGAAGGAATTATACTATACTCAATCTAATTCGGGAATGTAGAAAATCAATGGCTACTTGTCATAACAAGTTAAATGCATCAAAAAGGATAGAAGAGTTAAGAGATAAACTTAATTTGGCAATGGAGTCATCAGGTCATTCTAGGAGACGTATTGCTGGTTTATGCAATGACTTAGCCAATGCTTATCGTGATGAAGAGATATATTGGCAAACCAAAAGCCGCAATAATTGGTTGGTGTTAGGAGACCGAAATACCAAATTCTTCCATGCATGCACTAAAACAAGGTTTTCAAAAAAATAGAATTCATTCAATCAAAGATTCTTCAAGTAAAGTCTATAGAGGAGATAAAGACATTGGAAGGCATGCTGAATTTTTCTTTCAAAACATATATCAGAGTACAAAGATGTCCGTCATTGATTCGATGTTTGATGAATTTATACCTACTGTTACACCGACAATTAATGCAAATCTTACTCAAGATTTTACACATTCGGAAGTTTATGAAGCTATATGCCAGATAGAGTCAGATAAAGCTCCGGGTCCTGATGGATTAACGGCTTGATTTTATCAACAATGTTGGGATATGGTAGGTGATGATGTAACCAAAGAAATTAAATTATTTTTCCATACATCATCAATGAGAACTGCTTTGAATCATACAAACATTTGCATGATACCAAAGATCGACAAACCTAATTCATTATCTGATTATCGACCTATTGGTTTATGTAATGTTTTGTATAAAATCATATTAAAATTATTAGTCTCCCGTCTTAAAATATTTCTTGATAAAATCGTTTCTGAATCTCAGGCTGCTTTTATTCCTGGTCGAATAATTTCCGACAATATAATGGTGGCACATGATTTAATGCACTCTTTGAAATCTCGTAAAAGAGTGTCACAAACATATATGGCCATTAAAACTGATATGAGTAAAGCATATGACCGTGTTGAATGGAGTTTTCTAAGACAATGAGGGCATTTGGCTTCTCGGAAATATGGATAGGTTGGATTATGGCTACGGTTAGGATAGTTAGCTATTCTATACTTATAAATGGGAACCTCTAGGGACGTATTATTCCTCAACGGGGATTACGACAAGGAGATCCATTATCTCCATATCTATTCATTCTTTGCGCTGATGTGATGAGTCATCTTTTAGACGTTAAAGCGCGTCAAAGAAAAATAAAAGGGATTAAATTGGTATTGGAGTTCCCCGTATTACCCACCTCTTATTTGCTGATGATTCACTTTTCTTTTGCCAAGCAAATCGAAAAAATTGTCAAGCTATTAAAGAAGTTTTCCAAGATTATGAAGCATGTTCAGGGCAAATTATTAATCAAGCTAAATCAGTAATTAAATTTGGCAAACTCAGGAAACACTTAAAAATATTTTAAGAATAAAAAATCATGGAGGTGGTGGTAAATATCTGGGGTTACCTGAACAGTTTGGTCGTAAAAAGAGCGAAATATTTAAATATATCATAGAAAAAGTACGGCAACAAACTGCTTCTTGGAGTGCCAAATATCTTTCCCCCGCGGGTAAAGAGATTATGTTAAAATCTGTAGCAATGGCTATGCATCTTTATTCTATATCATGTTTTAAATTACCAAGACAATTATCTCTGATATAGACAGCCTTATGCTTCAATTTTGGTAGAAAAAAGATGAACATAAACGTGAAATACCTTTGGTGGCATGGAAAATGTCAAAAAATGAAGGCGACTTAGGTTTTCTTAATTTAGAATAATTCAATGATGTTCTTTTAGCGAAGTAAGCTTGGAGACTCCTTAAGTATCCAGATAGGCTCTTTGCCAAAATTTATAAAGCTTGTTATTATAAAGAAAAAAAATGTTTTCCAAGCTAAATCTCATCAGTACCAATCGTATGGATGATCATCTATATTAGTTGGAATTGAACTACTTAGAAAAGGGTGCAGAAATATAATTGGAAATGAGAAGAAAACAAGTGCTTACAAAGATGTTTGGATACCATTAGAATCAGCTCAGCCAGCAGAGATAATTGTTGAAGATTTTAACAGAGATGATTGTATTAACGGAGGAGGACACAATTCTTGTGCAAAATATCCATTTGGCAAAAGTTGAAGAAGAAGATAGAGTTGTCTGGAACCTAACACCTCATGGTAACTACTCTGTTAAAACAGGCTATACGTTGGCAAGCTCAATCCATATAACCCAACACATACCCATTGAACCACCACATGGAAATATAGAAGTTATAAATAAAGTGTGGAAGTTACCAATAATGCCTAAAATAAAACATTTTATTTGGCATATACTTTCAAAAGCTATAGGAACGACAACTAGATTAACTACACGTGGAATTAGAATGGATCAGAAATGCCAATGATGTTGTATTGATGATGAAACAATAAATCATCTTTTATTCACTTGTCCGAGTTCCTTACAAACGTAGAGATTATCACAGTTGCCATATTTATATCCTTTTAATCCATCCTCTGATTTAGAGGAAAATATAAAAATTTCCTAATGATTCAAGCTGATACAAATTTAACAATGGCTCAAAAAATATTACCGTTCCGGATTATGTGGAGGATTTGGAAATCAAGAAATGATTTACTATTTAACAAAAAATGTATATTTCCAAAACATGATATTGAGCTTGCAACATCAGAAGTACATTAATGTATTTCAAATTATAAGCCTCAGGAAAAGAAAAAATCAATTACCTCCCAACATTCATGGTCACGACCATGCGATGATTGGTTGAAGTGTAATTTTGATGCATCTTTTAATCAAACAACTAACCAAGCCCATGGTGGTTAGATTGTACGAAATTGTATTGGATTTCCAAAAATTTGGGGATCTACAAATTTAAAATTTACAATCTCCCTACTTGAAGCAGACACTAAAGCATTATTGGTTGCATTACAAATGCTGTGGTGTAAGGGTTTTAAGAAAGTCATTTTTGAGGGTGATTATCAAGTGCTGATAAATTTAATTAACCATGAGGAAATTACAATTCTTAATATCTGTAAAGACATCAAGGAGTGGATGAAGAAATTTAAGAAAATACGACTCATAATGAGAACGTGGACCACTGAATGATTTGTTTTTCTCTGATTATATTTATCCACCTTTTTGGTTAACAAAACGATTGTATCGTGATTTTATTTTTCTGATTAATATAATTATTATTTGTCGTTAAAAAATAATAATAAATAATTTAGAAACATGAGATATGCATGATATATGTTCTTTTACCTTTAAAAATCATAACTAATTAATAAAATAAAATATTTATTGGATTTTTGTTGTTTCAAGTATTTTTTAATATAGTTTTTATGTTTCCTATATTTTTAAATTATATATATATATATTTTAAATACATATATATATATTATATTTACGTTTCCAACATGTACTTGTTTCTTAATTTTCTAAAAAAAATTATTTTTGTGTTTCTATATATTTTGCTTCTGCATATCCGTTGATAGTTAGCTACTAAGTACGAATTAGGGAAATACTATTCCAAAATCTCCTCAACCCAGCAAATAAACTCTATGGTTTAAGGGCTTTTCAACGAAGACTAAAGAGGCCTTTAACTCTTTTAATATTTGATCCACGTGAAACAGGTTGTGGAAACGGGGCTTTTTTTTCTCGATTTAACCCTTTTTTTTTTGTCGACTTGTTCGATTCAACCCAACCATTTAATTAAAAAGAATTATTAGTATCGAAAATTTAATATTCTAAATTAAAAAAGAATTGAAGTTTATTTTGCCGTCAAAAAAATAAATTAAAAAAGAATGAAGGATGAGAAAAAACAAATAAAGTGAAAAACCATTAAGAACCCTAAAAGATCTTTCTTTAGACCCAACAATAAAAGAAAAAACTGAACCTCTTGAAACCCTCTTCTCCTCTCTTGCTTGTGGTTTAGGTTTTTTCAATCCGCCCAAAAGCCTTCAGAACAAGAAAAAAAAAGACTCGAAGGTGAAGTCTTCTTATACATCGATTAAGTAGTACATACAGAACTTGTGATGATTTGTTTCTTGTGGGTTCTGCAAAAAAATTGTCGCTTGATTTTAGTTTCTTCGATTTCTCTAAAAATTTTCGTTTTTTCTCATCAACCATTTGACTAAATCATGTATGTGGTGTGAAAGTTTTGATCTTTTCCTAATTCTTTAACCCAAAAAACTAATAAAGTTTTGACCTTTCCCTTTGTTTCAGGTACTGAAATGTGTCTATTGATTGCTTCTGGTTTATGGGTTCCTGCGACATTTTGAGAGTGTTGTTTGGTTTAGGTGTTTGGTGTATTGCTTATATAACTGTTGCAATCTTTGCATCTTTTAGAATCTTTCACTCTCTTTGTTAAATTTAAGACTTTGGTGGAGTTTGCTACAATGGGTTACGCTCAGCTCGTTATTGGTCCAGCAGGCAGTGGAAAGGTTATATAATATATAGTCTTATGTCAAAGTTTAAAATTTCTGTAAATTAGTTTCATCAATGAGATTTGACTAACTATTTTTTTGTGCTTTGTGTTTTTGATCTATCAGTCAACTTATTGTTCATCTCTATATGAACACTGTGAAACTATTGGCCGAACAATGCATGTTGTTAATCTTGATCCAGCCGCTGAAATCTTTAATTATCCTGTAGCTATGGGTTAGTGAAGTTAAAGATTCCTCTTATTCAATCTCCTTTGGTGGCTTTGGCTTTGAGTTGCCTCTTACATTTCTTGATTTCTCACTGTTTTGTAGATATCAGAGAACTTATTTCTTTGGAAACTGTAATGGCGGACCTAGGCCTTGGTCCTAATGGTGGCCTTATGTATTGCATGGAGTATCCTTTTTCTTGTTATATAAAAACATAGCTTGGCACAATCGGGTCTTAAACATTGTTACCTCCATATGTTATAACCAAGAATCGGTGTTCTATTGTCTTACAAAGGATCTATTTGGTTGGAAATGGAATAGCCTTAACTTTTAATTCCATAGAGTCCTTGAGGATAGCTTACATGATTGGGTGGATGAAGAATTGGAGAACTACAGGGATGATGACTACCTTATATTTGATTGTCCAGGTGCATGCATGATCAATGAGTTTATCTCTAATCTGTTGTGGTGTTGGTTTGACGCATCCTAACTATGTTTTAATCTCTAAATTCTTTGTAAATTGTTGTCACATAAATAGGCCAGATAGAGCTGTTTACACATGTTCCTGTGCTCAAGAACTTTGTGAAGCATTTACAGCAGAAGAACTTCAATGTCTGTGTTGTTTATCTGCTTGATTCACAGGTTTGATATAAATTCTATAACTCTTATTATATAGAACCATTTTTGCCTTTGACTAATGATACATTTTGTTGGCGCAGTTCATAATAGACGTAACCAAGTTTATCAGCGGTTGTATGTCGTCTCTCTCTGCAATGATCCAGCTTGAATTACCACATGTCAACATCCTCTCAAAGATGGATCTCTTGCAGGACAAAAGCCACATCGATGAGTATGTATTTATAGTTTTCCCTTTTGTTTTTTTTTCTTTGTTGTGGTTTCAATTCGATATTTAGAAAACTGATTTGGGTTTATTGTGACTTTTAGCTACTTGGATCCAGAGCCTCGCACATTGCTGGCAGAGTTAAACAAAAAAATGGCTCCTCAATTTGCAAAACTGAACAAAGCCTTGATTGAGATGGTATGGTTGTATACATGATTGTAGTGGATTCTTATTGTTAATGTTGAAGTTGAAGTAATTTGATTTCATTATTGCATTTTTGGGTTGTGGTTAATTAGGTGGGAGAGTTTGGGATGGTGAATTTCATACCACTTGACTTGAGGAAAGAACGAAGGTAACTTATTTGCTCTTAATATTCTTCTCTACTTTCTTCAATTCAAAATTGACAATGGCCTTGTTTTTGTGAGCAGCATTCAGTATGTTCTGTCCCAAATCGACGTATGTATCCAGTTTGGAGAAGATGCTGATGTGAATATCAAAGATAAGGATGACGATTTTGGTGGTGATGGTCCTGATATGTGATTGTTATTCGGTTTCTATGACTATTTCTTAAAATTGTAAACAGTCTTGGTCTCATTGTTCTTGTTAAGAGGCCAATGAGTTTGTTTGAACTACTACTTGTGCTGAATATCAAAAACCTTAAATGAAGAGACTTTTAAACCGAATGAAATTTCTTGAATCATACAATTTGAATTTGAAGTCAGCTAACAAGCACAATAATTAAGGATGATTGTATATTTTTCTAAGATTTGATATCAAATTGGATACTACCATTCCCTACTTTTGTCTCTTATAGGTATTTCGACATTGTATTCCTTAGGATGGTGTCTTTATTTCTGTAGGATGGTGATAAATCTAGCCTGATGATACCGAATTTATACCTCAAGATACGATGGATCGAATGAGCTAGATGTCCACTAGAGTAGCCCCTATGCCATTTCAAAGAATATTGATATATGCATATATTATAAATGGTTTGGAAACAACAATACACAGCTCTCAAGTGTTGTGTTTTGATACAGAAATCAACATCAATACATTTTGACATTGTACTCAAAAAGACCAGACTCAAAAAAGGGTAATGACAAGGAAAATTTACCAAAAATAAAAAAGAATGCCCAATTGCTGCCATGTCTGTGATTATGCAGTGATGGGAAATACATACTCTATCTACAACTATCTTGCTCCAACTTGGGCTCCATTTTTGGCTTTTACATGAATGCCACATGATTCATCTTCTGGGCGAGATACGAACAACACTCTCAAAACGTAGTACCGTAGTCATGTTTTCTCAAAAGAGTTCTTCTGAGTTGAACTTGTTCCATGCTTCCTGATTATTGTCATGAGAAAAGAGATAAGCCACCAAATACAGATTTGTGGATTTACATCCAGAAAGATGGTGAATCACTTACCTTGAGCATGTCGAAAACTTTCTCGGCAATGTACTTTTGCTGGAGATTGGCGCCTTTTTGCTGAACTTTGTCGGGATGTATACATAGAGTGGCCTTCCTGTAGACTTTCTTGACAGATGCTGCGGTTATTAAATCGGTCAATGACACAGGTTGCCAACCGCATTCTGGCCAAAGAACCTGCTCATTTTCGTTGCAACATCAGAAGAGATTCATAACATTAAATGTCAAAATAATAAAGAAAATGGACACTACAACATACGTATTGTAATGTCGAAAGCAGAGCACGCAAGTTTCCCTCCTTCCCCGCACCCCAACGTTTTATCTCAACATCCAAGGTCCCACCAATCCTCTGGAATCCAAGATAAGAATGGATATTAAACAGCAAAAATTACAGACAGGGTGAACAAAAGAAGAACTAAATAGATGGATGGTAATAGTTGAGACAGTTCCATAAGGTGACACAATATATTTTATGCTAATGGGTGCACGACCCAGACTTAAGTGTTTCAACAGGAGAGGGGCACAACAGAGAAAGGAAAAGGAGGAAACATAATGTAGGAATTTCAAACTGAATACATGGGAATGAAACTTACATCTTTCTCAGCTTGCTCTCTTTGTACTTGAAGATCACGTTCATTTTTCTCAGCAAGTGCTTTTGCCTGATTGTGTTATGAAACATAAGAGGCAAATCTTGTGTCATTGTCAGATACAAAACCCATCAAAGTAAAAGATTTAACAGCTCTAATGATACATACAGCCCGCTCTTGTGTCCTCTGGTGGCGTTCCAGCCTGGCACGCCGTCTCTCTTCAGTTTCTCCATCAACATCTTGAAACCCACCAGATTGGGACGCTGAAGCTTTACAACGCAGGGGGTTAAAAGACATGAAACAAGTGCATAGAGACGGAATATGATGGATAAACCTCAGAAATTGAAGTACCTCCAAATATTGAACTGAGATCATCAACAATGTTTGTAGCTGAAGAGGTCTTTCTCAAGTTATCTGTTGTTCCAGAAGGCACTCGTGAAGATGCCTTGCTAGATTCGAAAGACCCTCCTTTGTTCCATGAATCCTGGAAAGGATCCTGAAACACAAACAGAGTTATAGGAGGAGACAAAATCACCTATAAATGTCTTAAAGCAGAACTGAAGTAGATTATTAATCCCATCTCACCGGAGGGTTGGTTCTCTGTCGTGGAGCACTGCTTGGTCTAGAAACCGAGTTGAAGAAGGAGTCAAGATCATTGTTACTCTCTTGTTGCTGCTTAGCTTTAGCTTGGGCAGCTGCCCTTCCACGTGCCTCAGCAGCAGCCCTTTCCACAGCAGCTCGTTCTGCCCTAACCCTTGCTTCCTTCTCCCGTGCTTCTGCATTTGCTTTTTCTCTAGCTTCTGCTGCAGCTCTTTCTTTAGTGTCTGCTGCAGCTCTTTCTTTAGCGTCTGCTGCAGCTCTCTCAGCCTTTTCTCTTGCTCCTGCTGCTGCCCTTTCACGTGCTTCAGCATGGGCTCTTTGAACCGCTGCTCTTTCTGCACGCTCTCGGGCATCAGAAGCCTTCCCAACAGCAGCTCTTTGAACTTTCGCATGAGCTTCAGCGGCTGCTCTTTCACGTGCTTCCCTTGTAGCCCTCTCTACCGCCTGTCTAGCCAACAGTCTTTCCCTTTCTCTCTCAATTCTTTTCTGCTCTCTTTCTTTCTCCTCTCTTTCCCTCTCCTGGGCTTTTTCCATCTCTGCCTCCCTCTCTACCCTTTCACGGTCCAATCTCTCTTGCGTTTCTCTAGATTCCTTATCCCCCCGAGAATCATACTTCTCCATTTGATCGCCTTCTCTATTTCTACTTGCCTTCAAGTTTTCTTTCTCTCTCCTTTCCTTGGCATGCCTAAACTTTGCTTCTGCTTTATCCATGGCATCCTTCATGGCAGCAGCTGATGCAACAGCAGCAGAGAAAACATCTGAATCTTCACCAGAGGGAGGCTCAGAATGTCCATTAGCAGCGGTTTGATTTCTGCCCATAGAAAAATCATCCAGTTCATCCATTTGAGATGCTTTCGGGTTATATGCAGAAGTTCTAACTGAGCTAGGAACGTGTGAGTGGTTAGTAGAGGTCGTCGATAAAGAAGGCTCGTTAGCCTTCTTTTTTATAGGACGTGTAGGTCTTGGTGGTGGAGGTCTCGTAGGTGGCGGAGCACTCGTAGGTTGCGTAAAGAGGGGGATCTCAGATACAGTAAGCCACACATCATCAGATGAGTCAAAACTTCCATCTGAATTGGTAGGTGGTGGAGCACTCGTATTCTGCTGAGGCTCCAAAAATTCATCAAATGAACCTTTCTTAGGATGATGGTAACTCCGAGAAGTTTCTACTGGTGACTGGGAGCCACTAATATTTCCTGGTCTTAAATGACTCTTGCCTCTACTATTCATATCTGGTCCTGATTTTCGAAGACTGTCGAGAGGATCAATATCAACAAATACTCCTCCATGGACCGATGAATGGTCAGTTTTTGTGCTATCGGACCTATTGAATTTACCAATATCCTCCAATGGATCGGTGAACCCTTCGGTGGGAGGTTCTTGAGGGGTTGATGCAGACTCCTCCAAGACTACAAATGGGTCTTCTTCCACAAGATTGGAAGGTGTCTTGGCAGTCCGTAACGGAGGTTTCTGGGGTTGATTCGCTGTCTCTGAAGTTGACCTGTAAAAAAAGAGTAGAACATCTTTCAATTGATAAACAAGCTATGCCTATAGAACCAAAAATAAAAATGAAAGCTTGCGTATGAATAATGACAAGTGAAAGGTTCAAGCTTTTGGAAACTATCTGAGATTTATCTTCTAAGTTTCAGAAAGTACACTAAAGTGAACCTTGCAAGCAACCAAACAGCTCTCCGTAAGAACTAACGAATATAGTTCATGCTACATTTCATTATGTAAGTATGATGGCTTTAAGCTCTATACTCTTGAGCAAGCTCTCAAGTAAGCTCTAGGAGAAACAAATATGAAGAGCAATGACGCTAGCCACAGATCATAATGAATATTTTCATATGAATGGTAAGAAAAAAGTTGAATCTTTTGGAAATTCTCTGAAAACTCCAAGTTTCAGGATGTACACATAAGAAAACCAAATAGCTCTCCACAAACCCAAATATATTTCATGCTACATTTCATTCTGTAAATGTGATAGTGTGATGGCTCTAAACTCTACAGGCTTGACTCATGTCACGCAAGCAAGCTCTCAAATTTCAAGTCAGCTCGAGGAGAAACAAATTTGAACAGCAATGACCCTAGCCACAGAGCAAAAGGTTGAAGCTTTTATGAGAGTTTTTAAAGTTTCAGAGCGTACACATAAGAGAACCTTGTATGCAAGCAAACAGCTCTGCATATAGTTGATGCTACATTTCATTATGTACGCGTGATGGCTCTAAGCTCTATACCCTACCGTTTAGATGGAAAATTGTATAATAGAACCCTGTATGCAAGCAAACATCTCTCCATAAGCACTAATATAGTTCATGCTACATTTTCTTAAGCTCTATACCATTGAGGAAGCTCTCAAGTCTCAAGTCAGCTCTAGGAGAAAAAGAATTGAAGAGCAATGAATAATGAAAATGAAAGTTTGCATATGAGTAATGGCGAGCAAAAGATTCAAGTTTTTGAAGAATATCTGAGAATTCTCTTCTAAGTTTCAGAAAGTACACAGAAGAGAACCTAATAAGCAACCAAACAGAACCTCCATATAGCGTATGCTACATTTCATTATCTAAGTGTTATAATGAAATGAAACCGTCTTCATCGTTGTTGTTGTTACCTTTCTACTCTAAGCTATACATCCTTGAGTCATTTCAATTGATAAACAAGTTATACCCCTACACCGACAAAAATCAAAACGAAATTTTGCATTGTGAATGACATGCAAAAGGTTTAAGCTTTTCGAGACTTCTTACATTACTTTAAGTTTACCTTTTATGCAAGCAAAAAGCTCTCCGTAAGCACTAATATAGTTCATGCTACATTCCATTATGTAATGGGGATGGCTCTAAGCTCTGTACCCTTAAGCAAGCTCTCAAGTCAGCTCTAGGAGAAACAAATTTGAAGAGCAATGACCAGTTATCAAGAGCATTGAATATAGTTCATGCTTGATGCTACAAAGCCAGATTTAAAGGCTCTCAAGTCAGCTCTAGCTCCTCCATAAACACTAATATAGTACATGCTACATTTCATTATGTCAGCTGACGCATTTCACGCAAGAAAGTTCTCAAATTTGAAGAACAAAGACCGGATCAAACCTAACTAGTAACCACAGAAAAAAAAAGAAGACGGAATATTACCGTTTAGGTGAGCTAGTGCGACCAAACCCTGGAATCAAGTCATCAAAAACGGAGCTACTCTTTTCCTCTGTCTTGTTAGGCTCCGTTGTATCTATTTCCCCCAAATTCCCCAAGAAATCATCAAAAGGAGAACTATTCTGCTTCCTATGCTTTCCAGGTGATGACGACGAAAAGGAAGAGAAAACATTCTCAAACGTATCTGACTGAGAAGAAGTAGAAGGGATTTTAAGCTCAGGAATAGCCTCAAACACATCCTCATCATCATACACAGGCTTATCATAAACTGGCATGGTCGTCGATTTAGGAGCTGAACGTTTCTTAAACATAGCATCATAGTCAAAGGCCATTGGAGCAGATGGAGAACGAGAATCGGAAGATCCATACTTTGTTGATGGCCCACTAAATACATCTTTAAAGAGAAGATCATCATCACCACCGTCGCGACCAAGATCGTCGAACACCGGCAACGAATCGGACTTCTTTTTTCCGGCGGGAGAGGATGAAGCGTTGGCGAATTTATAGGAAGATGCGAAAGTGTTGAAATCAGAGGTTGAAGAGTTTGTTTGAGAAGCCATCGGAGCTGATTTGCCCTGAGGCTTTAATCCGAAGTCTCGAGATAATAATCCTGTGAAATCATCCATTAGATTCCTTCAATTTCAACCTCCCCAAATCGGAAAGTCTTTAGATTTTGTCACCAAAGATGAAGATGAGATTGTTCTTCAGATCTGAGTCGCCATTAACGAATGGGATCGAAGCTATCTGATTTTGAAAATAAGCTCTCTTTTTCTTTGTCTGTAGTTTCTTCTCCGACCCGTACATGTTTCGAGTCTTCGTAATTTCTTCTTGTTTTGATAAATGGTCCTTACTTTTTAAAATTTTATAGTTTTGACCTCCCCAAATTTCCAATTTAAATTTTCACCTCTTTGATCAGCAAGAGGTAAAACCCATGTTAAAACAATGGCTCGTTCGAACTGGACCTATCGCCTAATTAGTTAATCGGAGATTTTTTGGAAATTTTTGTTAGTGGATTTTTGGATTTTATATGTAGTTAGTGGTAAAATATTGAGTTTTATGGTTTAATATTATTTTGGAGACATATTGGCAAATTACTTCAACAACTTAGTTAGTTGACTAACTGGTTTTATGGGTGAGAGATGATGAGTTTGATAGTCATTTTAAAGTCATTAGACTAATACCAGCGCATACGTGCAAGCTTTCTTTACAATTAAATTCAGAAATGAGTTTAAAACTGTGAAAAACTTCAAATGTCATAAGATTTTTTTAATACATATATTTTTTATGAACGAATTGAGTTACGATTTTAAATCCATGAGAATTCTCAAATATCATAAAATTTAGAAATTAATAAGAGTAGAAAATTTTTCATGTGAGATCATAAACACAAACACAAAGTTGAGAGTCATGTAAATGTTTTATAAAAACCAAGATTTGAAATTTAGAGAGCACATATTTGACATTCATAGAATATTATGATCAAAAATTTTATAAACTACAAAAAAATAGATGAAAAATTAATTTATAATTAATCATAGATCATTTATCAAAGACATGTGGCAACTTCTCAATTGTCCACGTGTCACAAAACTGGACAAAACTGGAGAGAGAGAGCTTTCATATGATTTTCTTCATGTGATCTGCAACTTTTAGAAATCTTAATAAACGTCTGCCCTTCGTTTTAAACACGTTTTCACCATTTGTGTCTTGTTTACCACCTGTTTTACCATCAAAATTATAGATTTAACATAGACTATCTCATTTCAAATACAAAATCAACAAAAAAGTGAATTCCTTTACTTAAAATCCTATTATTCTCTCTCTATTTGAAAAATAGTTATAATATAGGCAAGACGAGAAATTTTGTTTCTACTCTCAGACAACAAAAACTTCGGACTCAACTCCAAAAACAAGACAAGTTCTCCCCTATTCATCAAATTTTGCAAAAGAAAGGTTTCAATGTTATCATGCTAACACTTGATACACTCATGGCTATCGACCTAAACCCAAAGAGCTGAAGAGTGTGGTTTTTTTTTGGGGTAGAGAAAGGGACTATTATACATGCATATACGAGAACATATATATATGACTTGTTAGATATCATTATCGTGTTAGTTAATGCTAGTTGCTGTAATCATACTATAAAATATTTGCAAGTGTACAACAGTACAAGTTTGAAATGTTGTCACACCTTATTGGTTTTGCGGGGGAAGGATTTAAAACCATATGAATATTCACTAACATGTCAAAAGTCAGATGTTTTATTGCTGTTTTGTGGAAGTTTAACATGCAAATTATGAGACAAATGATAGTAACAACATTTTTCAAGCGTAAAAAGCAAAATTTCGAGGATATATATATATATATATATGCATAACTCTTCATATTACATTAATTGATCATTTCACATGATGCATGTTGTAGTTTGTTAAACTTTTCTAGTACATTTTGGATTTAGTTTTATAAAATGTAAGTTGTACCAATTTTTTGTTTTTGAATTGTTATGACCTTTGTCGCCGGATTTTTAAACCATGACATTATAAATTCGATTTGGTAAAGTATTTACTTTTTGATATTTTATCATAATTATTTCTAAAACTATTGAATTATATATATATATATATATTTTGGTTAAAACTATTGTTCGTCGTGGAGGTTTTAGAAACAATATTTTTTTCTCCATCTAATCATTTTTAAATTATAAGACTATGTACAATGGTTATACTGTTACAACACCCTATTTTTTTTTTTAAACACTCCACATCATCTTTTCTCTCTTCCACATAATTTTCTCTCTCTTCCAGATCATAATTCAACACTTACATAACTTTTACTCTTTATAATAGTTTTGTTTAAAAAATTTACAACACCTTACCCCACCATTTTTATTTCATATTTTTTATTTTATTTATGTTTATATTTTTTATTACATAATATTAATCACAATTAATATCAAAGGAAATTAAAATAAATAAAAATTATTAAATAATTTTGTTTTTTTGTTTTTGTTTTTATTTTAAATAAAATTTTGTTTATTTGCAAATAAATAAAAATGAGATATATAAATAATCATTATGAAAACAAAAACAGTGACGAAAAACTTAAAATGCAATACAATAAGCACACAACACAAGTAAGGAAACACTCATAATTTAATTAGTATAATAATCTCAACTCACAAATTTAAAAATCTCATTCACCACGGAACATTCTGAATTGTGCCCATATGTGTTTAACAAGATTTGCTTACAATTCGTGATGAACATTGGAATCACGCAATTCGGATCTAGCACGCACATGATTTGTGAATACATGTAGCACTTCGGTCGAGAATGGTGGTTGTGTATTAGAACCACTTGCCTCTAATTGATCATAATCATTCCAATGTTGAGCATATGTCTCTCGTTCATCCTCAACAATCATATTATGCAATATAATACATGACCTCATGATGATAGCCAAATCGGTTATGTCCCACATGCGAGCTGGTTCGCGAATGATTTTAAATCGGGCATGCAACACTCCAAATGCATGTTCGATGTCCTTCCAATATCCCTCCTGACATTGTGCAAATAATTTGTCTGGTTCACTTTGAGGTACCCTAATCGATTTGACAAAAGTATGATAAGAATGATAGATGCCATCAGATAGGTAGTATGCCATATTATATGGACGTTGGTTCACGAAGAAATTCACTCTTGGAGTATTTCCCTGTTCAACAGCATCGAACCCCGGTGAATGGTCTAGAACGTTTATATTGTTCAATGTGCCCAGACATCCAAAAAAACATGCCAGATCCATAGATCATGAGATGCAACTGCTTCAAGAATAACAGTTGTGGTTCCCTTAACTCCCCGAGTAAATTGACCTTCCCACGCTGTAGGATAATTTTTCCATTCCCAGTGCATGCAATTAATACTCTCAATCTTCCCGAAAACCCTCGCATCTCACTAACACGCAAAATTCTCTGCAAGTCATCTTGAGTAGGGGCTCTGAGATACTCTTGCTCACACAGTCGTATAATTCCTTTACAGAATCTTCGCAAGCACTCCAAAGCTGTAGTACCTCCAATTTTGATATATTCATCCATCGCGTCGGCTGCCGCTCCATATGCTAACATTCGCATGGCCGTAGTACATTTTGCTAATGGAGATATACCTTCTTTCTTGGCTGCATCAAATCGTTGGGTGAAGTAGTTATTGCTGCTTAATGGGTCTCCAGCGATCCAAAGAAAAATATGTTTACGCATTCAGAATCGCCGACGAAACATTGCATTATCATATGTAGGTTGATTGACAAAGTAGTCGTCAATTAGTTTTTGATTTGCTGCTGCATGATCTCTCTTAAAATATTTTCTCTTGCTATGGAGTGGATAGTCTTCCTCTATTTTGTTTCGACGCTCCCTAAACCAGTTGATGATATATCTTTCTTCAACTTCTGACTGTCTTTTGTAAGTTTCAATATTAAAAGGATATTCTGATGGATCCATTGAATTTTTTTAGTGAAGTGAGATTTGTGGTTTTGGTATATCAATGGAAAAATGAGTCCCTATTTATAGAAAAAAATGTTTGGAGGATGAGATTAAAATTGAATGGTTGGGAGATTGATTTTGGAACTAATAATTGTTTGGATTTGGATAGTAAAAAGGGTAATTAGAAGAACTTTGGGTATTGAAAAGATTATTGTTTGGATCCATTTTAAAAAATGATATTTAAAAAAAAAAAGTTTGGATACCAATCGAATACGAATAGTTAAAAAGATGAGTTTTTTTTGTTTTTTCAAAATAAATGAAACAAAGTATCTATTTATAGAGTATGAAAAATAAAAAATTTTGATATAAAAATTTAATATATTTAATTATAATTATTATAAAATAATTGATGTTAAAGAATTAGGATAGAAAAAAAAATATCTGAAATCTGAGCATTCAACTAAAATTTGACACGATACCTATTCTATATATCATTGCATTTAAAAAAATAAGCGATCAGATTTTTTTTTTGTTCCAATTAAATGTTGACAGGTCATAAAAAAGTACCCCACATTTTGCTTTTCACGCAGTTGAGTTTTATTAACGGAAGTTTTTACCATATCATTTTTTCTTTTTTCAACTCACCATTGTAACCTTATCAACTGTGATAAAAAGTTTCAACAGTTGAAAAAAGAACCATTGCACCTAGTCTAAGAGTGAACGTGTGATTGGACCCATTGAATATGCATCATCAAATTTGAACTTCAAAACATGCTGATAAAAGTAACTAAAATAACATAACAATGTTAAAAATGGTATTAGTTTCATTTTTTGGATGAATTGGCTAGTTGTACAGTTTTTTAAACTTAATATGCTAAATGGACACTTTACTATTCATTATTTGCTAAATAGACAGTTATTATTGTTTGATACTATTTGCAAAACTTTATTATCCTAACACCTCCTAATCATGACGTCATTCTAAGAAACTCGCTGGTTTGTTTCATCTGACGGGCATCTTAGCGTTGCCTAACCAAGTGGTATCCTCTATATATATATATAGGAAATTTAATGGAAACACTCTTGTAGCATTTAACACTTTTTCAATGATCTCATCGTAGATTTTTTTTTTCTCATATGTTAGTATATTTATCCATCCATCATGTTTTTATTTCAAATCTCCAAAGTCGTAGTTTTTTCGTCAACAATCAACAAATTTTTGTCACTTAAAATTCTTTTTGAATTAAAAATTTGTTTAACGCTTAAGTTTTTTCTCTCATGATTTGTTATTATAAAGAAATTATTCTTGACAAGGATGGTTAATTTCTAATTGTATACCACTAATAGCTATCTTGTACGAGTACTTATACAGACACCGTAGGGGCAAAATTATGCTTGAAATGTTTCAAAAATGGGTTGGTCTAGGAAAGTTCAATTGTGTGAAATGCCACGTGCAAGAAACATTCACATCAACTTAGCTCTAGTTATTACTATTCATTTGGCAAGAAATTCCAAACGTGTTGCAGCACCCACTCCCAAAATTCAACATTATATTCGAAATAAAGATCTCTCTGAGGAAGCATATACTACCGAGCGGGCAAAACAAAATGGGCTGGCTAATGCCTCTAGTGGCAAGATCAAAGTGATATCAAAAGATCATTTTGGTCAAATAACTATTGAAAATGATCCCGCAAAGAATCAGGGTGTCCTCGTGGGCAAATCTTGGGGTAATAGGCAAGAATGCAAGCAATAAGGAGCTCAATTTCCACATATTAGTGGCATTGCTGGGCACTCAAGTTATGAAGCTCAATCAGTTGTAATCTTTGAAGGTCATAAAAATGACGAATGAGCTCATTTAACTTCCAAAGATTACATCTGATTTAGCTCCATAACTTGATTGCCCAACAATGCCACTAATATGTGGAAAGAGAGCTCCCCATTGCGTGCATTCTTGCATATTACCCCATGATTCGCCCACGAGGACACCTTGGTCCTTGTGGAATAATTTTCGGCATATATCAGACCAAAATGAATTTTTGATATTGTCACTTTGATCTTACAACTAGAGGCATTATCCATCCCATTCTTTTTTGTCCACTTAATAGTACACGCTTTCTCGTGGAGATCTTCAATCCAAATATAATGTTGAACCTTGGGAGTGGGCGCTGCAGCATTTTTGATGTTTCTTGCCAAATGAATAGCAACGACTAGAGCTAAGTTTATGCGAACGTTTTTTGCATATCTTTTAGGAATTGGAGCACGACATTTCACATAACTGAACTTTCCTTGGCCAATCCATTTCTCAAAACATTTCAAATAAAAGTTATGCCCACATGGTTTCTATAAAGACATGTACAAGATATCCATTAGTGGAACTGTATATACTTAAAAATTAATCATCTTTGTCAAGAATATATACATTTTTTACAATGACAAAAAAGGGAAAAGAAAGTATTGATGATAAAAAAACAATCTTTAATGAAAGAAATTTTCTTGTTAAATAAAATATTAGGATTTTGAGCTGATGTTGATATCTTCATTTCAATATGTTCTATGTATTCACATCTTTTCGGAATACCTCGAACCAATTGGGAACTAGAATCTTATGATATATAGCTCATTTTCTATATAAAAACCCAGCTTTAGATATATAATAGAAAACTCATAAATCGAACCATTCAGTTGTTAGACTAAATCAGCAATTTCAACACCAATTTTACAATCATATTTGTATATCAAATACCTTGAATCTCACATCCAAATTTCAAACCTAGCCTCATAAATTGAATAAATATGAATAGAGATGCTCGAATTGGCATTTCAAATCTTTAATGCAAGAAATTTTCTTATTAAAAAAAGTATGTTCATTTCAATATGTTATATGTATCCACATCTTTTTGAAATACCTCGAACCAATTGGGAACTAGAATCCGATATAAAACAAGCTTTAGGTATATAATAGAAAACTCATAAATCGAACCATCAAGTGGTTACACTAAATAAGAATTTCAACACCAATTTCACATATAAGATACCTTGAATCTCACAACCAAATTCAAACTCACCTTATAAATTGAATAAATATAATAGAAATGCTCGAATCGGCCATACCCCCTCCCCCCTAATAAACATACTTTTATCATTGAGAATAATCGTTGGCTCTTTCATTTCAACGAATTCAACGATGAAGACAATGCTCTCTCTCATTTTCTCTTTTAATCTCTTTTAAAATATTAACACGGTTGGGTTTAAACTAAACGATTGGGTTTTATAATGCTCAAAAATATTAGGTTAGACACCACTTGTTTTTCTTGGGGGGTTTTTAGGTGAAAACCTAAATACATTTTGAGTTTTTCTTTTCCCAAATTTTTCCCTTTTCTTTTTGTTGTTCAAATCCTTACATTAAAGAGGATGAAGGTTAAATCCGAAACATTGGGGAGTGCTTTTGAGTTTATAGGTTTTCAGGGACCATATTTATAAAGTTCAGAAATGTAGGTCCCATTTATCAAAAAAAGGGTGAAATTAGGGAGACTCGGAACATGTACGAGTCGGAGAAGAAAACACAGACAAGAAGGGCAACAAAACGAAGAAAAAAGAGAGCTTATTTTCAAAATCAGATAGCTTTGATTCCATTCGTTAATGGCGACTTAGATCTGAAGAAAAATCTCATCTTCATTTCTGGTGGCGAAATCTAAAGACTTTCCGATTTGGGGAGTTGAAATTGAAGGAATCTAATGGATGATTTCACAGGATTGTTATCTCGAGACTTCGGATTAAAGCCTCAGGGCAAATCAGCTCCGATGGCTTCTCAATCAAACTCTTCAACCGCTGATTTCAACACTTTCGCATCTTCCTATAACTTCGCCAACGCTTCATCCTCTCCCGCCGGCAAAAAGAAGTCCGATTCGTCACCGGTGTTCGACGATCTTGGTCGCGATGGTGGTGATGATGATCTTCTCTTTAAAGATGTATTTAGTGGGCCATCAACAAAGTATGGATCTTCCGATTCTCGTTCTCCATCTGCTCCAATGGCCTTTGACTATGATGCTATGTTTAAGGAACGTTCAGCTCCTAAATCGACGACCATGCCAGTTTATGATAAGCCTGTATATGATGATGATGTGTTTGAGGCTATTCCTGAGCTTAAAATCCCTTCTACTTCTTCTCAGTCAGATAGATTTGAGAATGTTTTCTCTTCCATTTCGTCGTCATCACCTGCAAAGCATAGGAAGCAGAATAGTTCTCCTTTTGATGATTTCTTGGGGAATTTGGGGAAAAGAGATACAACGGAGCCTAACAAGACAGAGGAGAAGAATAGCTCCGTTTTTGATGACTTGATTCCAGGGTTTGGTCGCACTAGCTCACCTAAACGGTAATATTCAGTCTTCTATTTTATCTGTGGTTACTAGTTAGGTTTGATCCGGTCTTTGTTCTTCAAATTTGAGACCTGCTTGTGTGAAATGACTCATCTTACATTACTATATTAGTAATAATGAGCTTTGAAATGTAGTATGAACTATATGAAGAACTGCTTGCTTGCATACAAAGTTCTCTTATGTGTACTTTCTGAAACTTTGAGAACGTCTCCATATGCTTTAACTTTTGCTTGTCATTCATATTTAAAAATTTTCATTTTGATCTGTGGATATAGAGCTTAGAGCCATGCTTTTATAATGCAAATGTAGTGCTTATAGTGAGCTGTTTGCTTGCATACAGGGTAAACTTAAAGTAATCTCAGAAAGTCTCCAAAAGCTTCAACCTTTTCCATGTCACTCATAATGCAAAATTTCATTTTGATATTTGTTGGTGTACGCATATAACTTGTTTATCAATTGAATTGACTTAAGGGTGTAGAGCTTAGAGTAGAAAGCTAACAAGAAGGATGAAGAGGGTTTCATTTCAATATGGAAGAGCTGTTTGCTTGCTTATAAGGTTCTCTTATGTGCACTTTCTGAAACTTAGAAGAGAGATCTCAGATAGTTTCCAAAAGCATGAAACTTTTGCTTGTCATTATTCATATGAAATATTTCATTTAAATTTTTTCCGGTGTAGGCATAGCTTGTTTATCAATTGTAAGATGCTCTACTCATTTGGCAGGTCAACTTCAGAGACAGCAAATCAACCCCAGAAACCTCCGTTACGGACTGCCAAGACACCTTCCAATCTTGTGGAAGAAGACCCATTTGTAGTCTTGGAGGAGTCTGCATCAACCCCTCAAGAACCTCCCACCGAAGGGTTCACCGATCCATTGGAGGATATTGGTAAATTCAATAGGTCCGATAGCACAAAAACTGACCATTCATCGGTCCATGGAGGAGTATTTGTTGATATTGATCCTCTCGACAGTCTTCGAAAATCAGGACCAGATATGAATAGTAGAGGCAAGAGTCATTTAAGACCAGGAAATATTAGTGGCTCCCAGTCACCAGTAGAAACTTCTCGGAGTTACCATCATCAGGATTAAAATTTGGAAAAACTAAGAAAGGTTTATTTTAAAAATTTTGGGGCCCCAAAAAAAAAAAAAAACCCCCCCCCCAAAAAACAGATGGAAGTTTTGACTCATCTGATGATGTGTCTCCCTGTATCTGAGATCCCCCTCTTTTACGCAACCTCAGGCCCCACCCCTGAGACCTCCACCACCTAAGACCTAGAGCCTTCCAAAAACCTCTACTAACCACTCACCCTTTTAGCTCAGTTAGAACTTCTGCATATAACCCGAAAGCATCTCAAATGGATGAACTGGATGATTTTTCTATGGGCAGAAATCAAACCGCTGCTAATGGACATTCTGAGCCTCCCTCTGGTGAAGATTCAGATGTTTTCTCTGCTGCTGTTGCATCAGCTGCTGCCATGAAGGATGCCATGGATAAAGCAGAAGCAAAGTTTAGGCATGCCAAGGAAAGGAGAGAGAAAGAAAACTTGAAGGCAAGTAGAAATAGAGAAGGCGATCAAACGGAGAAGTATGATTCTCGGGGGGATAGGGAATCTAGAGAAACGCAAGAGAGATTGGACCGTGAAAGGGTAGAGAGGGAGGCAGAGATGGAAAAAGCCCAGGAGAGGGAAAGAGAGGAAAAAAAAGAAAAGAATTGAGAGAGAAAGAGAAAGACTGTTGGCTAGACAGGGGGGAGGGGGGGGAAAAGAGAAGCACGTGAAAAACATGCTTTAAAGTTCAAAGAGCTGCTGTTGGGAAGGCTTCTGATGCCCGAGAGCGCCGAGAAAGAGCAGCGGTTCAAAGAGCCCATGCTGAAGCACGTGAAAGGGCAGCAGCAGGAGCAAGAGAAAAGGCTGAGAGAGCTGCAGCAGACGCTAAGGAAAGAGCTGCAGCAGAAGCTAGAGAAAAAGCAAATGCAGAAGCACGGGAGAAGGAAGCAAGGGTTAGGGCAGAACGAGCTGCTGTGGAAAGGGCTGCTGCTGAGGCACGTGGAAGGGCAGCTGCCCAAGCTAAAGCTAAGCTGCAACAAGAGAGTAACAATGATCTTGACTCCTTCTTCAACTCGGTTTCTAGACCAAGCAGTGCTCCACGACAGAGAACCAACCCTCCGGTGAGATGGGATAGATAATCTACTTCAGTTCTGCTTTAAGACATTTATAGGTGATTTTGTCTCCTCCTATAACTCTGTTTGTGTTTCAGGATCCTTTCCAGGATTCATGGAACAAAGGAGGGTCTTTCGAATCTAGCAAGGCATCTTCACGAGTGCCTTCTGGAACAACAGATAACTTGAGAAAGACCTCTTCAGCAACAAACATTGTTGATGATCTCAGTTCAATATTTGGAGGTACTTCAATTTCTGAGGTTTATCCATCATATTCCGTCTCTATGCACTTGTTTCATGTCTTTTAACTCCCTGCGTTGTAAAGCTTCAGCGTCCCAATCTGGTGGGTTTCAAGATGTTGATGGAGAAACTGAAGAGAGACGGCGTGCCAGGCTGGAACGCCACCAGAGGACACAAGAGCGGGCTGTATGTATCATTAGAGCTGTTAAATCTTTTACTTTGATGGGTTTTGTATCTGACAATGACACAAGATTTGCCTCTTATGTTTCATAACACAATCAGGCAAAAGCACTTGCTGATAAAAATGAACGTGATCTTCAAGTACAAAGAGAGCAAGCTGAGAAAGATGTAAGTTTCATTCCCATGTATTCAGTTTGAAATTCCTACATTATGTTTCCTCCTTTTCCTTTCTCTATTGTGCCCCTCTCCTGTTGAAACACTTAAGTCTGGGTCGTGCACCCGTTAGCATAAAATATATTGTCACCTTATGGAACTGTCTCAACTATTACCATCCGTCTATTTAGTTCTTCTTTTGTTCACCCTGTCTGTAATTTTTTGCTGTTTTATATCCATTCTTATCTTGGATTCCAGAGGATTGGTGGGACCTTGGATGTTGAGATAAAACGTTGGGGTGCGGGGAAGGAGGGAAACTTGCGTGCTCTGCTTTCGACATTACAATATGTATGTTGTAGTGTCCATTTTCTTTATTATTTTTACATTTAATGTTATGAATCTCTTCTGATGGTGCAACAAAATTGAGCAGGTTCTTTGGCCAGAATGCGGTTGGCAACCTGTGTCATTGACCGATTTAATAACCGCAGCATCTGTCAAGAAAGTCTACAGGAAGGCCACTCTATGTATACATCCCGACAAAGTTCAGCAAAAAGGCGCCAATCTCCAGCAAAAGTACATTGCCGAGAAAGTTTTTGACATGCTCAAGGTAAGTGAGTCACCATCTTTCTGGAAGTAAATCCACAAATCTGTATTTGGTGGCTTATCTCTTTTCTCATGACAATAATCAGGAAGCATGGAACAAGTTCAACTCAGAAGAACTCTTTTGAGAAAACATGACTACGGTACTACGTTTTGAGAGTGTTGTTCGTATCTCGCCCAGAAGTTGAATCATGTGGCATTCATGTAAAAGCCAAAAATGGAGCCCAAGTTGGAGCAAGATAGTTGTTGATAGAGTATGTATTTCCCATCACTGCATCATCACAGACATGGCAGCAATTGGGCATTCTTTTTTATTTTTGGTAAATTTTCCTTGTCATTACCCTTTTTTGAGTCTGGTCCTTTTAAGAGTACAATGTCAAATGTATTGATGTTTATTCTGTATTAAAACACAACACTTGAGAGCTGTGTACTGTTTGTTTCCACACCAGTTATACAATATATGCATATATCAATATTCTATGAAATGACCACCAACAATTTTTTTATGAATGACCACGAGATGTTACTGTTGTAGTCACTCATGACTAAGAGTAATGGGGGTGGGAAAGATATATAAATTAAAGGCAAAAAGTTTCATATGTTGGAAGAAGCTTACGATAAATACGTACAAGGGATAGTTAAGAATCAAGACGAAGTTTGAAGTAAACCGAGTGAATTCTAACGAAATACGATTTAAATTTGTTATAGAAGTTACAACGAATTGCAGGAGCTATTGTCGCTAAACCACACTATTCGCAGCTTATTTTTTGGATAACTAGAATCGCACATAAGCGCAAATTTAAAGTGATCCGAGTATAAGATGTAGGGGTTCGATGAAACTCAATGCTTTTTTTTTCAGATATATGTTGGCGCACATAAACCTAACCAATAAAAGCCCAACCCAAACCTGATTACTGGTTTTTATTTTCATCTCTCGTTAACCCCAAAACAAAAACAATTTGCCCGAGGGAGAAAAAGTGGATAGACACAAAATAAAAGGACAAAAGGAAAAAGAAAAAAGAAAAAAAGAAAAACGCTCAGTATCTCCGGCGACTTGAACCCAAACCTCAGGATCAAATTAGGGCACATGGAATCAATATCTCAAATACCACTAATTGAAAAAAATCAAACTGCCGTGCCATAGCAAAATCTGTGTGCTGCAAATTTAATGTAAAACCCATTTTATTCTTACTGAATGGCATGGGCCCACATTTGTTATTTCTCCTTCTGAAATTCAGAAACTCTACCGAAATGGAAATCGAATCTCACCCCCAAATGGCTCCAAATCCATCGGACATCTCCGCCATCGTCATCGGAATATGAAGTCATCGCCGGTGGACCACCTCCGTTTCAAGCGTAGTTCTCGTCCAGTTGTCTTATCTGTTATAGTAGGTATCATTTCTTGTTCTCTTCTATTTTCTTCTTTGAGATTTAGATTTAGTATTTCAAAATTTAGGAAATTGTTATGAAATTTGGTTGTTTGAGTTTCACATTTGGTTAATAATCAAATATAATTGGACAATGAAGTATTTTCATAGGTTATTTATCGAATATAGATGTTGAATCGTGTTGCATCTGAGCCAATAATAACGAAATTTCTCTGAAAATAAAGGAAGTCCAACTGGTAGAAATGGAACAACTGAGAGTTAGTAATACAACTGATATAAATGTTACAACTGAGTAATGGGATAGTCGATGTCAATCTCGAAAATAGGCAAATATTGTAGATGACGAGGATGTATATGTCTATTTAACTTCAATGGATAAGGATGGATTTAGACCTATTTTGCGGGTGGAATTATTGAAAGGTGTTGAAAATAATCAGGGAGATGAGCAACACTCTAGAACGGAACAAAGAAGTTCATTTGGTGTGAATTATAATAGAGTTGGTGATGTAGAAAATGGAGGGATCCCTACTATTGCGAGAGTAGATGAAATAAAAGAAGAACAACAACCGCAACAAGAAGGGTTGATAATTAAAGAGCAGATGGAGAATGATGTCATTGAAGAAAGGAATGATATAGTGGTTGTGCTTAGCCTGATGCATCAAAATGGGAATGATGTAGTGGTTGCGGTTAGCCCGATTGATAACAATGAGAATGATGGTTTGGATGGTTGGCATGAAATTCTTTAGGTTCCACATAGTGCAGAAGAAAGTCAATTTGTTAATAAATGGGAAGATGGTACGAGTCTTGAAATAGATCTAGAATTTTCTTCTAAGGAAGCAGTGCATGATTTGGTTACAAAAGCTGCAAATGAGAACTGTTTTGGGTACAAAACTATTAAATCAGCCCAGGAGCAAGTTATGTTAAGATGTCGTTAAGCTTCAGAAGGTTGCAAATGGTATTTGAGAGTTGCGAAAAACAAGAATTCAGAACTTTTCACCGAAGCCGTTCGTCACTGTTGCTCGTGCTCGCCGTTCTTCATTCGTCGCCTTTCATCATGGATCTCCGTTCTTCGGAGTAGAGACTAGCCATTCGTTGGAGAAGAGAGCAGCCCGAACGAATTCTTCTCGGAAAACCAAATTAGGGTTCGTTTGTTTCTCGAACGAATTCTTTCTCGAATTTGATTTTTCCATCCAATTGGGATGTTTAAAATTGAATCGGATCGAATCGGATCGTGGGTCGGACACGAATAGGGTCGGGTCAACTTAGGTTGGTTGTGTAATTTTGTTAAAAACTCTGAGCTTTCTTGACAGTAACCATATTTTCAAATAAAAAATATATACTTAGAAAACTTAAAAATATAATAGTGACATATGAGATTAAGAATTCTACAGATGTGGCATATGGGACGTGCGCTCAGGCCTCTCGGAGACAGAAGCCATGGGAAGAAAAAAACTAGAAATCAATCGAATTGAGAACAAAAGTAGCCGACAAGTTACCTTCTCCAAACGACGCAATGGTCACATCAAAAAAGCTCGTCAGCTTTCTGTTTTTTGTGACGCATCCGTCGCTCTTCTCATCGTCTCCGCCTCCGGCAAGATCTAGAGCTTCTCCTCCAGTGATAAGTATGCCTTTTCCTTATATGGGTTTTCATTTATATCCCCTTTAAGCTTCTGCTTTCGATCCAAAAAAAAAAAAACAAAAATGTTGGAGGTGGGTTTAGCACAACCCCCACAAGTCACCTCGGCAAATTAATCGACCAGACCCGTTAATAAAGTAAAGCCCAACAAGCCAACCCACCTAACCACGTGTCAGGTCACACGTTAGGCATGGGATGAGCGACACGAAGGCCTTGCATGCACCGCCGAAATCCGACCGTGTAAATCTTTAATATAAATACACCCATCTGATTTACTGAGAGGAGGATCTGAAAATCAAAGGAAAAAAATACATACACTCTTTAATCTTCCGAAAACTATCTTTTTTACGGAACTCAAATTCTACGAGTTAACCCGACCTGGTTATTATACTGAACTCTATTTCTTCGAGTTAATACCGACCTGATTAATGTACCGAACTCTATTTTACTCAACGAAAATCTCTACCTATCTTAAATAAACTTGTTGTGATCTTATCCTCCAACAGTTGGCGCTAGAAGGAGGGGGGAGAGATTCTTCTATACGCAAAGGATAGACTCGGTAGCTCGTCGACATATCAGCTCGGAATCTCGTCGACAGCTCATTTTGACACCTTATCGACAGTTAAGTTTGGCGCTCGTTGGCAGCTAATCGACATTTCAGTTTGGTAGCTCGTCGACAGCTCGGTTCCTCGGCAGTTTGACAGCTCACTTCGGCAGCTCATCGACATATCTTCTCGGAATCTCGTCGACAGCTCAGTTCGGCAGCTTATCGACAGTTAAGTTCAGCGCTCGTTGACAGCTCATCGACATTTCAGTTTAGTAGCTCGTCGACAGCTCGGTTCTTCGGCAGGTCGACAGCTCACTTCGACAGTTCAGTTCGGAATCTTGTCGGCAGCTCATTTAGGCAGCTCGTCACCTAGGCAGCTCGTTTCCTCGACAGCTCGTCGCCTAGGCAGCTCGTTTTCCAACTCGGCAGCTCTCTCCTCGACAGCTCGTCACCTAGGCAGCTCGTTTTCAACTCGGCAGCTCGTTTCCTCGACAGCTTGTCTCCTCGCCAGGTCGACGATGATTGAAGAGGTTAAAACACATATCCGAGCTGCATCCTTGTGAGGAAATTTCCGGATGAACTACGACTACCCAGGTGACAATCAACCTATCCACGGATTGCCCCGAACGTCAGCTTTCCATAGAAGCTGACCTCGTCTCATTCCGAGCTGTCTGATGGAAGTTATTGTTGTTTTCGTGGAACAGATGGTCTGTCTGATACTCTAAATACACATAACCGAGCTGCATCCTTGCGAGGCAATTTCCGGATGAATACAACTACCCAGGTGACGATCAACCTATCCATGGATTGCCCCGAGAGTTAGTTTTCCAGCGAATCAGACCTCGTCTTAATCCGAGCTTTGCTGAGAGATATTGCCATTTTCACGTAACATATTCACTCCCAGGTCGCCATTGACTGTCCCAGATCGCCCTTTACTGCTCCCAGCTCGTCCTTGACAGCTCTCAGGTCTAACAGTTAGGTAGCTCAGTCGCAGCTCGCTGATCTCGCAGCTCCACCTAACTCACGACCACGGCTCGCCGACCTCACCGCTTAGCCTGAGCTGTAAGCCGAACTCTTATCGTTCGCATCTCCAACAAAAAAAAAAAAAGCCGAACTCTTATCGTTCGCATCTCCAACAAAAAAAAAAAAGCTGAACTTTTATCGTTCGCACCTCCTAATGACGAGTATAAGCCGAACTGATCATTCGCTTCCCACCAATTAAAAGCTGAGCTCAGCCTCGCACAAAAAAAAAATTCTAAGTCTAGGTTCTGACCTACTTACGAATTAAAAGACGAGCTCAGCCTCGCACCAAAAAAAAAAAATTCTAAGTCTAGGTTCCGACCTACTTACGAATTAAAGCCGAGCTCAGCCTCGCACAAAAAAAATTCTAAGTCTAGGTTCCGACCTACTTTAGAATTAAAAGCCGAGCTCAGCCTCGCACAAAAAAAAAAATTCTAAATCTAGGTTCCGACCTATTACGAATTAAAGCCGAGCTCAGTCTCGCACAAAAAAAAATTTTAAGTCTAGGTTCCGACCTACTTACGAATTAAAAGCCGTGCTCAGCCTCGCACAAAAAAAATTCTAAGTCTAGGTTCCGACCTACTTATGAATTAAAAGCCGAGCTCAGCCTCGCACAAAAAAACAACCTACTTACGAATTAAAAGCCGAGCTGTAAGCCGAACTCTTATCGTTCGAATCTCCAAAAAAAAAAAAACGAAACATAGATTCTACTCAACGAAAATCTCGACCTATCTTAAATAAACTTGTTGTGATCTTATCCTCCAACAAAAAACGAAAAAAAATCAACTCTTGCTCGCTTTTTCAGTCATCTTCTCCATGGCTAGTTCTAGGGAGAAATCGACCGTGAAAGCTAATTTACTGGGTAAGAGAAATCGGGAAGATGATTCGGACACCAAACCGATTCCATAGAAGCATAAGGAAAAGTCCGAAGAAAAGGTAACCTAATTAAGATGGTTTGATTCTGTGGAATTGTCTTTTTGTTTGAGAACAATTTGCTTTACACTTGTATTCGAATGGCTACGATCGTAACAGGAGACAAAGAAAGAATATGCTGATACTTCCCAGCAGATCGAGTTGTTGGAGACAAAGTCTGATGAGGTAGAAGCTGAGTTAAGAAAAAGAAAAAAACTATATATATGTATCGCATCTCTCTTGCCAAACCGAAATACCAGATATTGAGTATATATGTAGCCTCTTTAATTTCGGAGAAGTTTTTCAATGACTAATTGTTTTATCCTTTCATTTTTCAGCATCGATTTCTTCAAAGATGTTGGACAAGTTGTTCATGTTCGACTTGTTGTAAACACCATGGGGAAGCATATGGGCTATGCCTTTGTGGTATTTGCTTCTTCTAAAAATGTATACAAGGCGCTACAAAATAAGAATGGTGAATATTTGCGTAATTGCAAGATCTTTCTTAGTGTGGCTATGAGAGATCCACTCCAACCACGACCCAAGTAAATTGATTTTCTTTGTTATGGAGATTTGTTTATCTAACGGGAAAACGGTCAAAATCCATCCAAACTAATTGTAGAATGTTTTTTCCTATCTAAACAATAGTACTATGCATATATGAACCTGAACCAATAAAATATTCAAATTAAGAAGCTGAACCATATAACCGTTAGCCGTTATCTACAGCGACATACACGGTGTTACTTACCCGTTAACGGCGATGACTCAGACTACACCTCAGCAAACACGTTTCATTTAGACTAAGTAAAACAACGTCGTTTTAGACATCTCGGTGTGTTTTGCTAAGTAAAACGACATCATTTTACAATTGGGGATCAAATTGAAATTAGGGCTCGTCTTCTTTGATTGTTCGTTGGTTCTGTTAGAAACAGAGACCGAGTATCGATGAGAGTAGGTTGGGAAAATGATTTAGGTGTTTGTAATCGAAGAAGTTGAGATATCATTCCACAAAAATGACTCCAAAGCTTTAATTTCAGGTTATTGAGAAGATAAAATGAGGTAATGACTTGTTTTAAAAAAATCTGTGAATGTCAATTTTACATGTTTGAATTGTTGAGTCGTAATTATCTATTTGTTTGAGTGAGTTGTCCCTTGTTTTAATGTTGATTTTTCTGTCGTTTTTAGTGCTCTGGATGATGTAATATTCAATGTGTATCACGGTGGGAATTGAGTGGATAATGAAGCTTATATTGGTTGTGAGATTCAAACTATTGAGTGTAAAGCAGAAGATTTATTTACAACATTAAGAACTACCTTGGGTGAGACATTGTATCGGAAGAAGGTGAACTATACATTCCCATTTGAAAATAATATTGAGCGGAAGCAATTATGTGAAAGAGACCATAGTTTCAAAAAGATGTATAATGGGACTCGATGGATAAAGAATGTTAATGTCTTTCTGGTTGGATCAACAGAGGATCCTGAAGAAGATGAGGAGATTGGTGGTGACTTTGTTTTGTCACTTTGTTTACAATAAGACGAACACGACACACTTTTCCAACACATTTGAAGAAATCGACGCTGTAAAAGTGGAGTATAATAAAAATATCAATAATGAAAAACTTGCTTCAAGAACCGAAGAGAAAATTAAAAGTGCTACTTACATATTTATTTAATGTCATAGAGAATGGCAACAAACAGAGTCTTTTTTTTCTTATGGCATCTTCCTTAATTTAACACAATTATGCTGTTATATAAAAGATGAGTTTTGTATTGTTATACGATTGGCTCTGTCCTATTTCTTTTAAGAAAAAAACCCCAAAAGTTAGCTCTCTTCAAACCATAGAGATATTCATTCATTTCACGTCAACATTTGGTTCAGTGTGTAAATGAGGTTATATAAACTCAAAAATGTCGCAAGTTCTCGATTTATGAAGGTTTGAATATTGTAAATGTTTTTATAATTATGGGCGGCTTCTCTGTTGAACCCATCTTTTATGATATAGATAGTAATTACAACGACTCGCATTTTATTTTTAGATAATTAAAATTCAAAGTTAACGCCGCGATTCGATCTCCTTAAATCATGGTAGATCTTTTTCTTCAATCATTTTGCTGCAAAGACAAGGCATACAAAAAATATCATGTATTTTTTCAACAGATTTAACTAAACTTTTTAATGCAACCAATATATTTAATTAACTATTTACCTAAATATACTAGAATTTTTTTAAAACATATAATTCCTATTTAAGAGCATGATTAATTAAGGGGTTCTTACTAATATTTTATTATAAATTTTGTGCAAATCGAGGTGGAGGGGTTCTTAAAATTAATAAATTGATTCTAAAAGTTTTTATTTAAGAACTTGTTCTTAAGAAGAGATTCTTAAAACACGTTTACCAATGAAGTTTATATTTTTTTAATCCTAAAATCCCTCCTAAGAATCCTTCTAGAACCTCCCATTAATCATGTTCTAACGTGATCATGACATATGCTTATTATATTGAGGCCTGATTACACTATTAGCTTTTTGACATGTGTAAAAATTAAAAAAAATTTATATTTTATTCAAATTTGGTTTAATTATTTTTTTTATCATATTTATATTTTCACCAAAACCTTGAAAACTTATTTTTCATATTCATATTTGAATCAGATACAGTGATTTTTTGATTATACTCTCAAAAGTTCGTCTATCTAGTTTGTCTAGCATGTATGTCAGTTGAGTCTCTCGAGTAATTTCTTATAATGTGGGAGATTGTTGAAACTCAATTTTAGACAAATGGCTATAGCCATGAGCACTACAACTAAGTGTATTCACTTTTCAAAATTGATGTCAGTTTAAATAAGAAATGGAGGTTCAAAAATAGTAGCTTATAAAATTATAAAGCTGAAAAAGCATGAGAAGTTTGACCAAATGTCAAATCTTATATGACTGATATAAATGTTATTTTAAATCATCATTTAAACCAACTCAAACGTTGATTGGTCTTCTGCCTTGATTTACTCCCTCAGCTAAATGCAGATCTAGCCATAATGGCTGAGATCATAACCGTAGATCAATCCTTAATGGCTGAGATCGTAACCACAGATAAAGCCCTAATGGCTGAGATCGTAACCACATATCAAGCCATAATCTTTTAGATCGTAACAGCTCCTCCTCGAGTGGCTATAAAAACAACACTCCTCTATTCATTCCATAAGGGTTTTTTAAATGGTTGTGTTGATCACACAAAAACCATCAATCTCTTTGTTCTCTCTTTTTCTTCTTTTCTTTCGTTTTTTGCTTTGAGAGTAGAAAAAGTGTTCATTAGATTCTGTTATTGGGTTGTGCAAAATAAAACAATTGTCGTTATATCCTAGGATTCAGAACGTCATCCAACCATTACGCTACATAGCGTTTTCAGAATTAAGGAAAGAGTGTCTCGCCTCTGCAAATCTCATTCTTAATTCTTGTATCGGTATCATTTTACTATTCAATAAACTTTATAATTTATTCAGTTTCCCTATTGTATAAATAGCGTTCCTACTTATTATCCATAACACTCCCCCTTTGATATCCATTAAAATGGAATAGTCATAAAGCGCGTAAGATGCTGGCTCATTAAAAATCTTACTAGGAAAACTTAGTGGAAAAACCATAGTTAAGGGAAAAAGAGTGCAACGTGCATTTACTCCTCCTTATTAGTACATCCGTTGAGAACCTTAAGATGATGTAATCAAAGAAGACGAACTAACTTCTTGAAAGTAGCCGTCAGAAGCGCCTTGGTGAATAAGTCTGCATAACGCTAACATCACCATTCTTGTACAGTTTATGTGTGAAGAAGAATTTTGGTAGGATGTGATTTGTTCTATCACTTTGATATATCTGTGACATCCCAAACCCAAGAAGGCTGATGGTCCTTTAAAAATTCCAGAGGCCCATCAAGGCTCAGTTTTTTTTTCTACAGAAGCCCTAGCTATTTCCCTCTATTTAAAAGAGTTTTTAACCTTCTTTTCTCCTCAAAAATCCTATTAACGTCGAACCGCTGCAGAAATCTCTCCTCAAGACCAATATCTGTTATTTTCATCTCAGCCACAGCCTCACGTCGGAGCCGCCGTCATACAAGATTTTCTGGTGAGTGTTTGAGCCTTTCCCTCTTTTTACCCGAACCTATAATCGAGTATATCTCCCAAACCGCTTGGAATCTTGCAAAACCGAGGCCACCATTGGATTTGTAAGACGGGTCCAGATCTCTGAGAAAAGCCTCCACTGCCATCGCACGCACCACCAAAAGTTGTCACGGCATGACTCTGGCGAGTTGACTCAGTGACTCAGTCGTGTTGACTTAGTAACTCGGGCAAGTTGACTCGGTGACTGGAGCGGGTGACTCAGTTGACTGGTTTGACTATTGACTGGTTTGACCAGACTTGACTATTGACTGTTGACCAGAGTTAACCGTTGACCAGTGTTGACTGTTAACTAGCGTTGACCGTTGACCATAGTTGACCATTGATCGGTTTAGTCCCCGATCTTTAATTGAGTTTAGTGCTTGAATGTGTATTGTCTTATTGATCGAGTCTGTCTTGCATGTTAAACTGTACATAGGATATTTAGATGATTTCACCTATTGTTTGACTCGCATGTTGATGAGTTAGTGATGTGATTTATATAAAGTTGTATTATGGGACTTGGGTGGGGTACATAGTGGGAGGACTGTGTGACTACCAGAGTCATGTGTGTGTAGAGGGTACGTGCGGCAAGTCGATCTGCCAAGCCGTAGCTCCCTAAGGTCGATAAATCGTCCACAGGGCAGTGTGATTGGGCACTATCCCATAAACTAAGCCTCTTCAGGGTGGGCGAGCACTTATCTTGTGTAGGACCTGTTGTTTGTATTGTTTGGGTGCTTTAGGTGTTGTTTGCTACATGTTTAGGTCTACACTCTCGTGGTTGTGGTGTAAGCCGGGTTCGACTTGTGTGGCCTAGCATACCATACCTCACTGAGTGACTCCCCTATTACTCACCTCTTTCTCTTCCCTTTTTCCTTTCAGGTCATCACGTTGAGTAGTTGGATGTGCAGGACACTGTGGTGCTGTTTTGGGATCAACGTTGTTTTGATTAAACTTGTTTTCGATAATGATTTAATTATTTATTCAGACTTTAGACTGGGTTTAACTCGATTTATTGGTTATTTGTGACACGAATTTTTAGTAATAAAGTTGATCCTTGGTTATTATTGTTACTTTAGTAAGAAGTTAGTGTTAGTGATATGCCAGTCTTGAGAGAGGATGAGACGGGCGTCACAACATCCTTATTTGAGTCTTACAATGCATGCATCATTATCTTTGTATATTACTGTTGGAGCTTTTTCCTCAAGATATACCACATTCTTCTCATATATGTTAAAGGACAAACCTTAACCATACACACTCGTGACTGGCTTCGTGGAAAACTAGAACCTCTACTTGGTTAGAAGAAGTGGGTACAAAGGTTTTCTTCATAGAACACCAGGAGATAATAGTGCCACCGCATGTGAATACATATATTGTCTGTGATAGAGTATTATGGGGAGCAGATAAGTATCATGCATCTACAAAATCAAATCAAGTCTTTTTTTGGTTGGTTAGAAAAGAATAAACCAATGTCTTACGTTCCTTTGAGGTAACGAAGTATATGTTTAATCTCATTCTAGTGCCTTAGGCTTAGACAGGAGCCAAACCTTGCTAGTAAATTTACTGCAAAAGGTATGTTAGGTCTTTATAGCTATCAAGGTACATCAATGCCCCTCTTGCACTTAAATATGATATTTCAAGACCAATGATTTCTTCATTATTCTTTATGGTACCAAATGCCTCTTTATCCACATCAAGTGATCTTACAACCATTGGGCTACTCAACGGAAGTGCTTGATCCATACAAAACCTCTTAATCAGTTTTTCTGTGTGATTCCGTTTGGAATATATATATATATATATATATATATATATATATCTCTTTCTGAATACCAGGAAGTTGTGGGATGAACCCCGTAGTCCCCCAAGCCCGAAACTACATCATTTAATATTAATTTCGTCTCAAACGTCATTCGAACCGGCGATCTCTAAGCTTTGCATAAGGTCTTTACTAGTTGAACTAACAACACTTGGTCAGTTTGGAAATTTTCATGTAGCTTCTTCCTTTTCCCTCCTGCTTCATTGATGCACTTATTCTGTGCCTTTTGCAGTCATCAACGTAAAATAAATCGTCAACCGTAGGGAACTATCTCAAACTATACTAATCCTTGATTTGAGAGAGATGTTTTTTGTTTGTTTGTTTAATCACCGTACTTATCCCTGATTTCAGCGGATTGGTGAGACCCTAGATGTTGAGATAAAACGTTGGGTACGGGAAAAGAGGGAAACTTGCGCGCTCTGTTTTCGACATTACAATATGTACGTTGTAGTCTCCATTTTCTTTATTTGTACCTTTTACGTTATGAATCTCTTCTCGTAATACCTAACCTAATGATCATTCTATATTGAGATCATTTTGTCCAGAGTTGCAGAAATTATGAATATGTTATTCTCTCCAGATCGATATACAAGAAGTACATATTTTATGTATTTTAAGTTAAGAGCTTATACAACGACCTCAAAGGTATTACAAGCTTCACATGTTATGTACAAGGCCTTCAAACTATAATGACTCTGAACACTGAACTTAGGTTTCAATCTGCATCCTCTCTCGAGATGTTCAGCATGCGCTTCCTCTAACCGTTCTTGCAGAATCCTCAGATTAACCTGATAGGAAAGAACCAAGAATCAAGTTCAGTGGCTGAGAGTAGTAAACAAAGAGAGCTAAAAATGACAAATAATCCTGCAACCTCTTCGCCTTTGTTCAGCTGCATTTCACACATGTTGCAATAAATTAGTCGGTGATTCTCCATAAGCTCTCCTTGTTTGCATATCGGACACCATATCTGGTTTTCCTCCTAACAAACACATCAGACCGATTAACTAGGTTTCTTAGGTTTTGAGAAGTAGGAAAAGAACCCTACCTGTTCACTGTTTAAAAGCATATTTTGAGAAACTAAAGCGGCCAAGTAATCATCTTCTTCGTCTTCCCATGTTTCAATCCCAACATATGATTCTGGAAGCAGAGAGCAGATACAAAGCATCAGAATTCATAGTTCTTTTCATTAGAAATCTCATGGAGAAAGAAACTAAATGGTTTGGTTTGTAACTTTTACACTAGTAGTGTGATATCAAATCCTTGTAAAATATCTGTTGCATTTCTAGTAATATCTCTTCACTATCACCTTCATAAACACCATTAAGACCTTCATATTCCCATAATAAATCACAGAATCTCAAGGATTTCCCGAGAGGTTTCTCGATGAATCCTCGATCTTTTTTAACTCATCAGAAACAATCTCTTTAAAAGCAGATTGATAATCTCCTGAAACATTAAATCCCTCTCTCAAGTCATTCACAAAGCTAAAACAAAGCAAGTTTCTTTATTCATTCTTGAGATTACACAAAAAAAGAGGGAACCTTTTGATCTGAACATTGACAATCAGAGAGTCTCAATTTCCAAAGCAGACGAGTTCTATCTTCTCTAACTCTTCTTAAGCAATTTTCTCTGAACAGTTACATTAAAAAAAAAAACCCAAATTGTCAGAAAACTCAACCATTTCTTCAATAATTTATGGTCAAAATCATGAAAGATAAACTTTAAATACTTCTGTATAAGCTAAGAACACAATTCAGACTCAATTTCTCTAAAATCAAATTCAGAACTATGAATATGTATATAACATAGGTTCAGATATAAAAACAGAAACATAAATTGAAATGAACCTTCTGTTTTCTTGTAGAGGAATCGAAATCGGATTGGGATTTCAAATAGGTTCGTTTCGGAATTGTCGAAGCTGGTTTTGCTAATTTCTCCATTGGAGAAGGAACGATGAACAAAGGATGGTACGAGATTGTTGATTAAAGAAAAGATATATGTCCAGACAGACCGAAGCAAGTCCGGTTCAATTTTGAAATAACCGGTCGATTGATTTTCTTGAAAAACCCTAATGAGGCTTCCTGAAACGACGTCGTGTTATGAACAGAGATATTTTTTAGCTTTTTTTAAGAGAGGAAAAAAAAAAGAAATAAAAATATCCGTAAAACCCCAGTTTCAGAGAAATACGAGAAGATGATAAAAAGCCCAAAACCCTACTCTCACTTTGTTAAATCTTACTTTTCTTCATCATCTTCTTCTTCACTCTTCCATTTCTCTGGAGTTGAATCTCTCTTTGTAAGTTTCCTACTTTGTAATTTTCTGGGGGTTTTATTCTTTAGTGACTGTTCTTAGTTCAGTTATCATCATCATCATTTTGTTGTGTTTTTTCTCCAATTTCGCTGAAACTAAGTATTGGGTACCTTCAATTCTAATGGATTTTGTGATTTAATTGGCTATTTTGCTTCTAATTTCATTATTACTCACTTCTTAGGGTCTCTAGTGTTGTCATTTTTACCATGGAAAATCTAATTTTTGGGTGATTGTTTCTGATTTGCTTGTGTTAAACCATCAGATTGGGATTTTGAGTTGAATCCGTTTTTTGTTTTTGTTTTGGTGGATTCATTTCCGGGAATTTTGGATTTGTTGTTGTTTACAGTATAGTGTAAGATCAAGTGGTGATCGCATCTTCTATTGGGTCTGATGAATATCTCTATGTTTATTTCAATTAGTTTTATGGTATGTTGATGATTTTTTGATGTTGCAGAAATGTTGAAGACGGGTTTGACTATCATGCGCCTGGTTTTGATACCTTGAGAGTAGGATATTTTCTGAAGTTTTAATTTAAGTGGAAATGAAGAGGAAATCTCCAGCTCAACTTCAAGCTCTTGAGGGTTTTTATTTGGGTACGATTTTTTTTTCACTGTAACATATACAAAATGTTTTGTTAGATTGTGGGTGTTGATAATTTTTTTAGAGAAATCTTTAGAATTGGCCTCTTGTGATAGGTTTTTGAAGATGGTAGTTTTGTTTATATCACTGATAAGCTATCATTTTTTTGAAAGCAGAGCAAATGTATCCAACTCCTAAGGAAATGGAAGGTTTGGGTAAGTCTTTAGGGTTAAATGTGAAGGAAGTACATGGATGGTTTAAGAGAAGAAGAAGTAGAAGTAAAGATGTACAATCACTGGCGAATGATGGGGTGGGAGCAAAGAATTCTCAGTCATATGACAGATCTCGTGTAAGGAGTTCCACATCTTCCAGATGTAGTGTGGGAACAAGGAAGACTAATTGTCAAAAGTTGTTGACTTCACAGCACATTTTGGCCAAGGTTTTTCGAAAGGATGGTCCATCGCTTGGTATTGAATTTGACCATCTCCCGTCTGGAGCACGCAAAGGTATGTTCTTTGAAGAAGACTTGGGTTTCTGAAAAATTGACTATAAGAACCAAAGCTTTATATGGCAATGAAGTTAGTGATTTCGTATTAGTTTTGATTTTTTCTGATATAAAATATCCATGGCTGGATAGTTGGTTTCCGGATGAGTGTGGACATAATTGTGCAATATGACTTAAACAGTATGGTATAGGTATGCTGATTCTTACCTGAACTTATTTCCCTTCT